>CM034359.1:48807386-49312847 GCA_019925275.1 Mytilus edulis | reverse complement strand
GAAAACTAAGATAAGTTTCAGTCATTAGACTGTGACTGAGGGGTTAGGCCAAGTATTCTCCATGGAAATGAGATGTGCCAATGCTTATAGAACTGAATACTAATTCACATTGGCTTACCACTAATGGTTCCCCTTGAATTGACCTAATCACAAACTAATACATGATAACTCAGAAAAAATTTCAAAGTCAATAGACCATGACTAAGGGGGCGGAGCCAAATTATCTCCATGAAAATGAGGTATGCCAATGCTTACACAAGTACATACCAAATATCATTGACCTACCATTTGTGGTTTCCCATAAACTGACCTAATCACCAAATAATACATGTAAATAAGCAAGTTTCAAAGTCAATAGACCATGACTAACGGGGCAGAGCTAAATTATCTCCATGGAAATGATATGTGTCGATGCTTACACAACTGCATACCAATTAACATCAACCTACCACTAATGTTTCCCCTTGAATTGACCTTATCACAAACTTATACATGATAACTCAAAAAAAAATTCAAAGTTAATAGACCATGACTACGGGGTTGGAGCCAAATTATCTCCATGGAAATGGGAGTATACCGATGCTCACACAACTACATACCAAATATCATTGACCTATCACTTGTGGTTCCCCATAAACTGACCTAATCACAAACTAATACATGTAAAATAAGAAAAAGTTTCAAAGTCAATAGACCATGACTAAGGGGGCGGAGCTAAATTATCTCCATGGAAATGAGATGTGCCGATGCTTACACAGCTGCATACCAAATATCATTGACCTACCACTTGTGGTCCCAAATAAACTGACCTAATCACAAATACATGTAAAATAAGCAAAAGTTTTGAAGTAAATAGACCATGACTGAGGGGGCAGGGCCAAATAATCTCCATGGAAATGAGATGTGCTTATATAACTGTATACTAAATATGATTGACCTACCACTTGTGGTCCCCCATAAACTGACCTAATCACAAACTAATACTTGTAAAATAAGCAAAAGTTTTGAAGTAAATAGACCATGACTGAGGGGGCAGGGCCAAGTAATCTCCATGGAAATGAGATGTGCCAATGCTTATATAACTGCATACCAAATATGATTGACCTACCACTTATGGTTCACCCTAAATTAGACCTAATCACAAACTAATACATTGTTGAAGCCGCCATCGCCCCCGCCGGAAACAGCATACCTATATGTCTCACTTTCGAGTCTGTCAAGGCGACACAATAACAGATGACATAATTATACTGACTTTTTTCATGGTTTTTGTGTGTATGAATCTTCTGATTAACTGGAACTATTTAACCCTTATTCCAACTTGAGTCATATTTCCATGCATACAACTTTTGACTAGATTAAATGTGTGCACCCTTCTCATCATTGATTTGAAGACAATCTGAGAAGTTTTCTTCATTTACAGTGGTTTATTGATAAGAAAAACAAGCATTGTTGAGCATTAGCACAGCTCAGACCAGTAACATTACACACAAATTTAAATAACAATCAATCATGAATAAAAGATAATGTATGATTTGAATTTTAATATCCTAGATATAAAACCATAAAATTTTCTTATACAGGAAGTAGTAAAAAACATATGAGTAAACATAAAATTCACCTCAAATCAGCGTATCCCAATCTCTGTCTGACCGACAAAATATCATTCCGTCAGACAGAAATGTTTAGAATGTTTTAGTTGAACATATAGCAGAAAATGTCAAATTTCTTTTTAAGTCAGACAAACCCTCAAACAGTTTGTCACAGACTACTTAATTATTGATGATAATAGCATTTCTGTTTTTGTCAATAAGGAAACATTGAATCATATTAGATATTAGATCAAATGATATTCTTGTACAAGAAAGTAGTAAGATTTTGAAGTAAATGAATCCATAATATAAATGATAGATCTTTTGTTGTATAATTCAAAATATACATTGTTTCAGAAAAAGGGAGAAGGTTTGGATCCATTAAAACGTTTAATCCCGCTGCAAATGTTTGCACCTGTCCTAAGTCAGGAATCTGATGTACAGCAGTTTCGTTTGTTTAAGTAATTTATATATGTGTTTCTCATTTCTAGTTTTTTTAATTTTTATATAGATTAGACCGTTGGTTTTCCCGTTTGAATGGTTTTACACTAGTAATTTTGGGGCCCTTTATAGCTTGTTGTTCAGTGTGAGCCAAGGCTCTGTGTTGATGGCCTTACATTGACCTATAATGGTTTACTTTTTTTAAATTGTTATTTGGATGGAGAGTTGTCTCATTGGCACTCACACCACATCTTCCTATATATCTATCAGTGTCACTTGAAATATTGATGTTGAAAGGTTTTCAATATTGAAAACTAATCATATATAAAGACAAGTACAAAAGGTTTTTTTGTTAGAAATACACAGAACATCTTACACTTTTATATTACCTATGTATCAAATTTACTGTAGACTAATATAAGCATATTGTATTTGATTCATGTATTACCATGGATATAAATGTTTGGGGATTGAAAGAAAAAATACATATGTATGGAAACTTCATTTCAATGTTTTAGCAAATTCTACATACAATTAAGCCTTTAAGATATAATTAAATCAACGAATACTGTGGAGTCATTTAATATTTTCGTACGTATAAATTTTCAAGGATTGAGAAAAACTTGCATTTTCATTGATATTTGAGACCACGGTTTTACTAATATCTGCATCTAAAGCCTATAAAAAAATTGAAATTCGTTGAACATTTGAATTTGAGGTTCACCTGTACCCACGAAAAACACGGAAATTGGTGTCCAACGAAAATGAATGAATCCACAGTATAAACCATAATGCATCGTAAGACGTCTTTAACAAATTGACCTCAATGACAATGACAAGTCTTCTCATAAACCCTTACTTGTAATTTGTAATCCACTGTTAGTTTCACTGGATTCTAATTTCATGTTGAATTGTGTCATGATATCAACAGGGACCGTCATATGTTCTACATGGAAATCAAGTGGAGGTTCTGCTTTAATTGTACATCTGTCCAGTAGCAAGGCATCGTCTGGAACAGTTTTTTCTATAAAATACATTATACCTTTCTTCTTAACATGTACATTTCATCTATCCTAATACTGTTATTAACAAAATTTAAATTTTGCAAGAGTAGAAATTACACTAACATATAAAATTGCAAATATAAATCTTGGATCTTTTCTTATCAAAATACATGTATTCTAGAACCTATCTCAAACAATTTTCTATAATTTTGTTCTATTTCATTTTGAGCAATTATACATAGTGATAAAAATCATATACTGATACACTATCATTCACAATATTTATCAAACCAGTTACAAACATTTTCATAATTTAAATAATGTTTTTTTTAAAGAGGAAAAACTTAACTTTAAAGAAAGAAAAATATGATGTTATATTGAATAGTATAAAACTGTACAATTACATAAAACTAAAACTATAAACATTTGGAAAACAAGTTATTCACCAAAACCAAATATTCATTTAAGCAGGAAGCACTGTTTTCACAAGAATAATAATCTAAACTGAAAAATGCAAGAAAGCTCTATAGAATTTGCTGCCCCATTACATAAGCATGCACTAGTGAATCGAAGAAAATGCACAGGGAATAATCAATTCAGTGTTTGTTTATTCACATCCTTATTGGAAATAATTTATTGAAAAAACTTTAAACTTCAAAATTTTTTAAAATACCTTTTGAAAAATTTAAATACAAAATTGGCCCATAAAATAAAGCTCTGGCATTACAGTCATAAATATTTTGTGTTAATTATTGTAATCAGATTTAGAATTCAACCACTTCTTGTTTTGGTGCTTCAAGCAATAGTTTTGTATTTTGAGTACTGAGTAAGGTTTTAAGATCGAGTTCTGACCCTGTGCAGATTCCTTGAATACAGTTGTGAAAATGCTTACGTTTGGTTCTTCTTGTCCTATCGTTACTGAGCCATACTTACGTGATTTTAACTTTTTCTCTAATTTCTTCTGTAGTTTATAAGCTTTAGCTCTATAATTTAAATTATTTAAGTCATCCTGAACCGCATTATTCGTATCATCCAAAATTTCATCCACAAAGTCACCTTGAATATGCATGTCAACATTGATGCCAATATCTTCGAATACCCTGCGTCCATCTTTGAGATCTTTGACTGAGGCATCTATATTTGACTTTCCTTGGATGGTCAGGGTTGGTTGAGTAGATTGTTGTACCATTATATAACTCTCAGAAAGAGGTAGGATTGTCTCTTTCTCTTTACATCTGGAAAAATTAATGTGTAATTATAGATTATCAACAGACTTGAGATGAGACGTGGCTGAAAAACAAACTGGAGATTGAAAGACCATTGTTAAGGTGTTTATTGTTATTTTGTCTATGAGGTCATTGATGTTTATATTCTAATGCAACAACTTTTGTAACGTTCATTTGATTGGATAACGTCACATGGCATCAATTGACAATGCTATGGGACGTACGCGCAAGCGCAGACAACATATTGCAGATTTTAATTACGTGTTTTAACGTTGTTTTCTGTCAGTTTCATTAGAACGGAGATAACAATATTGTATTTTAAGCTCCGACAGCATCAATTGGGGATTTGATGGTTGCAAATACCTGTTTACTGTCTCCGCTAACGCGTAGGAGCTTAAAATACAATACAGTTATCTCCTAATTGACAATTGCACATGTATCATTAGTTTCTAGCGATATATCTTTTTTTCTTCTCTAGCCAGTACGTAACATGATTGGAAAAGTTATCAAAGGAAAAATAAACAAAATAGTTGTAACAGATAATCTCTAATACAGTCAAATAATTCCTTTGAAACATATTATGAGACTTAATTTAGTTATTAGCATATATTCTTTTACGTCTCTCAACTTATAGTTAAAGGTTAAATATATGCATTGTCCACATATGGATAAAATCGCAAAATTGCATTTCTTTAATTTTAGCCATGTTACAATTTTGCCAGACTGGTTTTTCGTCTTATTCTTTGGTTAATATGAAATTCAATTGTTCTTGTTTCCTAATTGGTCAAAATTCAATTATATAGAGATTAATACATGGCCTTTTCCATATCAGCCTGGGAATCATCCCGAGACCCCCATATCAGCCCGAGACGGAGTCACTTATTTTCATCTTCAATTTTTTTTTTTTTTATCACTTACAAGATAGAAGTCCTCATATCAACATTACGTCTGCCCGGTGTAGGATATCGTCTGGAGTTGATATAGGATACTTCATGCAGTAGTCTTTCTACCTCAGTTATATTATGACTGGTAATACTAAACTCTGTCATTTCACTGTTGAAGCTTACAGACTGAAATTAGAATACATGTTAATGTAATGCATTGGGTTGATGTCTATATTTCTGTTAAAGAATTAATTTCAAAATTAATGATTTCACTAGCATTTTTAAGAACACCATAACTATACCCATTTTCATTTCAAATTCAAATTCATTTCACTTATTTTTTTATATATTTTGCTTTCCAAAATAATTACAACATGTAAAGAAGTTTTTGTCATTCTGGGTCACGAAAAGTTATACATAATTAAATAAAGTCTTCCGATGAATACAAATTGCAAATTCCTTAGATGACAAAAAACTTAAAAATGTAACAAAACATCAGTGTTTTTCATTATTCCTTTTTGTCATTAATCAGGCCATTGGCTTCTTAATTTGAATTTGTTACACATTTTATCATGATGGCAAAGATGATTATATGGTATTATTTTTTCTCATTGTTAAAGTTCATACAGTACCTATTCAAGTCATTTAGAAAGTTGTCTCATTGCAATCATACCCCGTCTCCTTATTTCACTACTAAAAGACTAAATACTGACAGGTTTCATGTCATGGACCAGGCATGTGTGTAATTTTGCATAAGTTATTTTTGTGCCCTTTATAGCTTCCTGTTCTGTGTGAGCCAAGGATCTATGTTGAAGGTTGTACTTTGACCTATAACACATAGTGAATTGGATGAAGGGTTTTCTCATTGGCATTCATACCACATTTTCTTTACATTTGGCAGTGTTCTGTAATCTGAGAATACTTATACTTACTGTTCCGCTCTCCATTTCTGACAGAGCATGGAATTCTAAGTTTTCTTTACAGTCATTTAAACATCTGATTACTCTTTCGCTCTCAGTTTTGTCCTTCAGTATAGACAATCCAGCTAAATATCCATGGAAATATTTACCAAATTCATTTTCTTTTCCTGCAAAAGTCATGTAAATAATAATTATATTACAACCAATAATCTACAATTTATACATTTTTATCAAAGGTTGCATTTAATGTATTTTTGTTTAACTTTCAATTTAACTTATTGCAATAATCCAGTGATAACAAATAATAAGTATTAATTGTTATTTGTAGGATACAAATTTCCATAGCGATTGAAGGTACAGGTGAACCACAAATTTAAATGTTTAAACAGTATAATTTTAATAAGCATGTTTGTAGTCTTTGACCAGAACCAAGAAACCAAATATCCACAAAAATACCATTTTCCCTTAATTCACAAAATAAAGCCACAGTAATTTACACATATTTTACATTTAATTTGGTATTTGTCTATCATGTCTATATTTGTCCAATTTTATTTTTTCATTGAGGACTCAGCAGTAATTTTTTTTTGTTATTGTATTGTCCATTTTTTTAATATTTCATTATATCTTTTCTATGTATTATTGTATTGGTTAACAAATTTTGCCAATTTTACAATTTCTAAATACAAACATTTACAAATGTAACACAAATTAGTCAAATATTCCATAATATTTATTTTCCTTCTTACCTTGCCAACAAGCTCCAACCACCAGTTTTGTAAAATGGACTTTCTTAGAATTATGGATTGGCCAGTCATCTAAGATTTCCTCATTAGATGTATCAGGGATCAGTAGCATGCCATCAATATACAGTCTAACCTAGAAACAAATAGCAATTATATTAGTAAATCTGGGAATTTTATTAACATAACATCAATATACAATCTATCTTATGAGCAAATAACAAATATATTAGTACTTGCATCAAACTTGTCATTTTTTAATATGCTTTTTTTTAACGAAAAAGTTTAGTCTGAAATTCAATTTTCATCAGGCACTTCCAATCAAGACGGTATTTAACATCTGATTTAGTAAAATTCCCAGTCGATTTAAAAAAGTTTTGGCTTGATTTGTGAAATCATCTTGAAAAGGAACTGTTCCTATTTACACAAACTAATTTGTTTGCCTATAGACATGAATACAGTGTGGAGTTTCCTATTCAAATTCATGTTAATTCACTACTCCCTAGAGGGGATATGTTTATGCTACAGTGCCTCTTATCATGTTAATCAAGAAGGCCAATAACTCTTACAAGTCTTAAGATTAAATAACAGTAAACGTATGGCATCTTACAACAGTTCTAATCAAGATACTTTAATAAGCATTTGTTGACAAAATCTGATGATGTAAATGAAAATAACACTTCATTTTTGTATCATTTATATTGGTACAAATTAAAAGAAATGTCAGTATTCATGATCAATTTTTTTTACAGATAGTGGCATTACCTCAGGGAAGTCCACACTGACAGCATAATGATGCCACTGGTTATCATTAATTTGTGGTATGTGCCACCTCCACTCAGCTGGTTTAAACACATCCATGTCTGTTTCGTCCTCTGCCTCACGCCTCAGTAAGAAGACAAATTTTTCTCCATGTACAAACATGGAATAATGGTGTCTGTCCATTCCTGAAAACATTTACACATGTAATATTATAATCATGGTAAGTTATGGTTGTCTTATGCCAATATGGTAATCTTAAGATAAAAGGCAAAGTAGAGTGTATATCACTAAGGCAGTATTCAAACAAGGTAAAATGCTACAAAAGTAATCTGGATAGCAATTTTCATCCAGATGATACCAAGTTACCATCTTGGTGTACAATTCAAACTAGATGGGTTTTTTACTGACCCTTTTTGTTGGGTTGCTGTTTCATTGATGTTTACCCATGTGTTAGAAAAAGATTGATTAACTAGTGTAATGTCAACCTTTCAAACCTAACCTAATTTGACAAATTCTACATTAACAATTGAAACTAAAAATCGAGAATATTGTATTAACCCTTTCAACGCTATACACGGCATATGCCGCGATGACATACGCCGTCCGCCACTGCTATTCGCGGCATATGCCGCGATGACAACGGATTTTTCGTAAGGACTCTTAAACCATTCGGTTTTCATTCGGGTCCTCTCTAATTTTTCCTTGTATGAATCGAGGATATGCAAGGTCTCATTTGCGCTTGAAATCCCGGCAATTTTAATTGTAAAAGCATGCAGTAGAAGGAAAATTGAAGGAAAATAAAAACAAATATTTTGACAAATGCAAATGGCGGAAATCGGAAACGAAGCTGTAAATATGGAAATATTTCAGCATTTCTATGGCGAAACTGATGACGAGGATTAGTTAAAAGGTTTCTTGTTATCTCAATGTGTTTATTACATTCAATTCGTGTGGGAAATATGATTTGATCGATCATTACGAGACGTAGAAAAAGGGGGGAAAACGGAGGTTGACTGAAAATTTTGAGGACGGAGCCACTGATTTGTGCCATGATTACATAATACGTTGTGTATGGTGCAATACGCTACGAAATCGAGCAATTGATGTCTTCTTTATTATATGGCAGATAAAAAAACAAAATAGATGAAGACGAAAAGTAGTTTTTATTCAAAATTCAACACAAATGTAACAAATTACACCTTTTACCTGTTAATTACCTGAAAATGCAGGTAACCTGATAAAAATTTTACTGAAATAACTGCCTAACATTACAGTTAATACTCTCCTGAGCATTTTTCATGCAATAACTTTTTCTGTATCTCTTATAATAAAAAAGATACAGCAGTCTGAAAAGGAATATACTGTTCTAATGAATGAACACAAAAACAAGAGGCTGTCACAACGACAGCAAACCGGATTTATTAACATTTATTTGTGTCCTGGCAATATCACAAGAACCATTACTGATGAATGTGAAAGTTAAAATCGTCAATATCAAATTTGACCTCCATTTTGTCATCAGTATCAACATATTAAAATTTGAAAAGCTTAGATTGAATGGTTAATGAGTAAATGCAACAACGTGAATGGAAACGCCATTTTACGATCTTTCAAGAACCATAACTCCTGATCGTCATTATTGAACTTGACCTCTATTTTGTCATCAGTAACAACATATAAAAATTTCAAAAGCTTTGGTTGAATGGTTCATGAGAAAATGCACGGACACGACTCGAAACACCATTTTTCAATCTTTCAAGAACCATAACTCCTGAACGGTAACAATCAAAATCGCCATTATTGAACTTGACCTTCATTTAGTTGTCAGTAACAACATATTAAAATTTTAAAAGCTTTGGTTGAACGGTTCATGAGTTAATGCACGGACACGACTGGAAACTCCATTTTTCAATCTTTCAAGAACCATAACTCCTGAACGGTAAAAGTCAAAATCGCCATTATTGAACTTGACCTTCATTTAGTTGTCAGTAACAACATATTAAAATTTTAAAAGCTTTGGTTGAACGGTTCATGAGTTAATGCACGAACACGACTGGAAACTCCATTTTTCAATCTTTCAAGAACCATAACTCCTGAACGGTAAAAGTCAAAATCGCCATTATTGAACTTGACCTTCATTTAGTTGTCAGTAACAACATATTAAAATTTTAAAAGCTTCGGTTGAACGGTTCATGAGTTAATGCACGGACAACATTTGATTCCCGACCGCCCGCCCGCCGTACATCCCCAAATCAATAACCGACATTTTTGTCACAAAAATCCGGTTAAAAATGCAGCAGCAGCAGCCATTTTTCTATTTTTTTGTGTAGCGTTGAAAGGGTTAAAATACTGCCATAACTAACAAATACACCTAATTGACTTATAGCTTAAATGCATTTATTTGATTCTATATTTATCTTCATTATGTCATACTGATGTACACCACTTTTAACATGAATTGTTAATGCTTCTATGATGCCTAGCCCACACATGTGCACCAATTTTAACATGAATTGTTAATGCTTCCATGATTCCTAGCCCACACATGTGCACCAATTTTAACATGAATTGTTAATGCTTCCATGATACCTAGCCCATACATATCAATTTATTATATCTTGTGTTTCTTAACATAATAATGTGGATGTTTATCTGAGTTTACTTTCTGCTATCATTTCTGTTCAATGGGGCAACCAGATTGTACAATCTGGAATTGTTCCACATGGGAAGCTGATCTGTGAACCCTTCCAGAGCACCTGAAATCATTAATGGTTTATGGTTGTGTTTATGTTGCTCAGTCTTTTTTTCTATGTTGTGCCTTGAAGGGTGTTGCTTGTCTTTTTATCAGATTATTTTTTTTAAAAAAATTTCACCATGACATGGTCAATTTCTCATGCGAGGTTTAAACATTCCTTGAGGTATCCCCCTTCTCTCTTGCCAGTCCTATACCATCCTTGGAACACATGTAAAGAGTATAATCTTCCTGATCTGTGATACATCCTTATGTGTTTAATCCTTTTCACACTTTAATACACTTATAAAATACACTAAATCTTACCATCCCCATCACTGTTACATAAAATATGTTCTTTTTGTGCTTTCTTCTTCGCTTCTGTGTCTTCTGAAAAGGTGTGTTTCATCCATGTAGAGATGGTAAAATGTTTGTGTAATGTGTGGTTGAACGAAGCCTTAGGGACCTCTACAGCATTTGTCTTTCCATCAAAATAGAAGATCTGGTCACTTTCCTTGCCATCGTCAGTTGGTAGATTTTTGGTCCATCCTGTTCCCACACCGGGAGATGGTAATAGGTCTATACTCTCACCACTGGCACCTGGAAAATAAAAATGTACTTAAGGTCACAAAGAGCAAGATGTTTGAATTAAACTAAAGACAAATAAACTATTAAACACTGTGATAACTATTTCAATGGGTACCAATTTTCTTAGATTGAGGAAACATTGATTTTTTTTTGGTTTATGCAAATTCTTCAAACAAGCCTATAGCTATAGAAAAACTTATATCTAATTGAAAACTAAAAACTTCACCTACAACAATAAAATCACAAAAATCAGTACACCATGCATAATACTGAATCAACAGTAAAGTCCAACCCTATTGTGGCAAACTTATTTATCTTAAATACCTCTTAAGATCATTTATATAGAGCTTAAAATTTTCATCATTTTGTCCTCAAATAATACTTATTCTATTAACCTAGTGCCTTACAATTTTGACCTTGATTGAAGGGGATGGACATAATGATCTTTTATGGATTTGAGATGTTTTAATGTTTATGCAACTGTATACTAAATATCACAGATTTATCATAAGAGATTCTCATTAAAATGAAATAACTATGAACAATAATTTTGTATCACAAGATACTTGAAATTAGTACATGGTTGTTACCTTAAGCATCTTAAGCATCCAGAATGACAATACATGTAAACAACAAAAGAAATGTAATAATTTGCCTTAAGTTTGAATTTGAAAAGCTAGAATTGAAAAGATATGCAAATACATCTACATCTTTATTTTATCAGGTAATCAATAATCTGCCAATAGTATTACCATATTCCACAATAAAGTTGGTCCCATTACTACAAACATCCAGATAATCATGATAATTCTCTTCTTAAGAACTTAGACAAATGTCAATTTTATTAGATTTTTTTCTTTTCCAAATGTGATTTAATGTAAAACTGTGAATGATTTAAAATTCATTGACAAGCAATACAAGTGTAATCTCATTCTATAAAATATACTCTAATTGACTATATCTTAGCAACCAAAAAGGTTCTGTCTACAACCAGTCTAAATAAGTCAGAGAATTCATTATAGATACTTATATTACTATCCAAGTCAAAATATTTAATTCAAGAATTCAGAAAATGCAATCCTAGATCTAACAATAGCTATTTTAAAATAATAAAATTCAATACACAATGAAAAGCGGACATATTGTATAGACAAACAACTGTCTTGTGTTAAAGACTATATGTCTACCTCTGATAGTTTCATCATTGGCATTAACCCTGTGTTAAAGACTATATGTCTACCTCTGATAGTTTCATCATTGGCATTAACCCTGTGTTAAAGACTATATGTCTACCTCTGATAGTTTCATCATTGGCATTAACCCTGTGTTAAAGACTATATGTCTACCTCTGATAGTGTCATCATTGGCATTAACCCTGTGTTAAATACTATATGTCTACCTCTGATAGTTTCATCATTGGCATTAACCCTGTGTTAAAGACTATATGTCTACCTCTGATAGTGTCATCATTGGCATTAACCCTGTGTTAAATACTATATGTCTACCTCTGATAGTTTCATCATTGGCATTAACCCTGTGTTAAAGACTATATGTCTACCTCTGATAGTTTCATCATTGACATTAACCCTGTGTTAAATACTATATGTCTACCTCTGATAGTTTCATCATTGGCATTAACCCTGTGTTAAATACTATATGTCTACCTCTGATAGTTTCATCATTGGCATTAACCCTGTGTTAAAGACTATATGTCTACCTCTGATAGTTTCATCATTGACATTAACCCTGTGTTAAATACTATATGTCTACCTCTGATAGTTTCATCATTGGCATTAACCCTGTGTTAAATACTATATGTCTACCTCTGATAGTTTCATCATTGGCATTAACCCTGTGTTAAAGACTATATGTCTACCTTTGATAGTTTCATCATTGGCATTAACCCTGTGTTAAAGACTATATGTCTACCTCTGATAGTTTCATCATTGGCATTAACCCTGTGTTAAAGACTATATGTCTACCTCTGATAGTTTCATAATTGGCATTAACCCTGTATTAAAGACTATATGTCTACCTCTGATAGTTTCATCATTGGCAGTAACCCTGTATTAAAGACTATATGTCTACCTCTGATAGTTCAACATTGGCATTAACCTTGTGTTAAAGACTATATGTCTACCTCTGATAGTTTCATCATTGGCATTAACCCGTGTTAAAGACTATATGTCTACCTCTGATAGTTTCATCATTGGCATTAACCCTGTGTTAAAGACTATATGTCTACCTCTGATAGTTTCATCATTGACATTAACCTTGTGTTAAAGACTATATGTCTACCTCTGATAGTTTCATCATTGGCATAAACCTTGTGTTAAAGACTATATGTCTACCTCTGATAGTTTCATCATTGGCATTAACCCTGTGTTAAAGACTATATGTCTACCTCTGATAGTTTCATCATTGGCATTAACCCGTGTTAAAGACTATATGTCTACCTCTGATAGTTTCATCATTGGCATTAACCCTGTGTTAAAGACTATATGTCTACCTCTGATAGTTTCATCATTGGCATTAACCCGTGTTAAAGACTATATGTCTACCTCTGATAGTTTCATCATTGGCATTAACCCTGTGTTAAAGACTATATGTCTACCTCTGATAGTGTCATCATTGGCATTAACCCTGTGTTAAAGACTATATGTCTACCTCTGATAGTTTCATCATTGGCATTAACCCGTGTTAAAGACTATATGTCTACCTCTGATAGTTTCATCATTGGCATTAACCCTGTGTTAAAGACTATATGTCTACCTCTGATAGTGTCATCATTGGCATTAACCCTGTGTTAAAGACTATATGTCTACCTCTGATAGTTTCATCATTGACATTAACCTTGTGTTAAAGACTATATGTCTACCTCTGATAGTTTCATCATTGGCATTAACCCTGTGTTAAAGACTATATGTCTACCTCTGATAGTTTCATCATTGGCATTAACCCGTGTTAAAGACTATATGTCTACCTCTGATAGTTTCATCATTGGCATTAACCCTGTGTTAAAGACTATATGTCTACCTCTGATAGTTTCATCATTGGCATTAACCCGTGTTAAAGACTATATGTCTACCTCTGATAGTTTCATCATTGGCATTAACCCTGTGTTAAAGACTATATGTCTACCTCTGATAGTGTCATCATTGGCATTAACCCTGTGTTAAAGACTATATGTCTACCTCTGATAGTTTCATCATTGGCATTAACCCGTGTTAAAGACTATATGTCTACCTCTGATAGTTTCATCATTGGCATTAACCCTGTGTTAAAGACTATATGTCTACCTCTGATAGTGTCATCATTGGCATTAACCCTGTGTTAAAGACTATATGTCTACCTCTGATAGTTTCATCATTGGCATTAACCCTGTGTTAAAGACTATATGTCTACCTCTGATAGTTTCATCATTGGCATTAACCCTGTGTTAAAGACTATATGTCTACCTCTGATAGTTCAACATTGGCATTAACCCCACAAATGCTTTCATTCTATCATGGCTCTACCTATTTAATTTACCTAGGAGTTTGTTGGTTTTTTTTATACTTTTGTTATTCTCTTTATCTTTCTGAATTTAAAAATCCAATGAAAGACTTAAAACTTTAGTGCTCCTTACCACAAAGTTTCCTCTGAGAGGCTATAGAGTAGGTATCTCTATCACATCCTTTACCAATATGTTTGGTAGCTAGGAGCATCTTTAGGCTGACTTTCTCTGGCACACAGCCATCACACCAATCCAGGTGAGCATTAGGTGCTATCTTCTGGGCTCCAGACTGGGGTAAATATTCTATTGCTGATGGGAAATCTAAAATTAAATAAAACAACCATTTAAAAATGGTTTTTCGAAATATTAAAATTACAACTCTATGCTGTTGTATAGCTGTTTGTAACTTTATTAACAAATCATCTAGAAACCAATATCTGAAACAAATATCATAATACAAATTTTTTGGTGATAATTTATAATTCTGTTTTGTCATTTATAATGTTATTTTTTGTTTGGTGTTTAATATCCCACATTTTTGGTACGAGTTTAAATGCTTTTGCTCTTCAAATTAAGATATTCATTAAATTTTGAGTATGTAATTTGAGGGTCTTTCTCTTTTCTTTTCTATTAATGGTCTTTTCATTGGTTTTTGTTTTCTTTATGTTTTCTGTTTTTGTTTGTTTTATTGTTATATACCAAAGCCCAATCTATTCTAGGAATGCTATGCAAATTCATTGAGAAATATGCAATTTATTCTTATTGAAAAGTACTATTTAGAGAGGTAAGGATTAGTTCAAAGTTTGGGACAGATTCCATTATACAACTTATACTCAGGGCTCACACTACTTCAGAATTATAGGGAGAAGTGACTTCTCTTTTTGAAACTGATAGGGAGAAGTGGTGAGATTTGAAAGAGAAGTGCTCATTCGCGCGGTGCGCTACAATGTTTGGATTTTACAATAGTATAAAGGGCCATATGTAAATAATGTTCTTTTTATATTGTTTAATTCATATCTGAGTAAAAATAAATACAATTAAAGTAACATTTGAAATAAAAAGTTGTTTAAGTTTTACTAAGGTTCTTGTGAGAAACTACCAACTAAATATCTAGCACTAAAAAAAAAACCAATTATTTTAAAAAATGTAAAGAAATTATAATATATCAATTACAATTTAATTAAAAATTATCTTGTGTATGAAATTCAGTGTTTCTCATAAAAAAATATAAAAGTTATTAAGCTGGGCCATAATATATTGATATTAGTATGATAGTCTCAGAGTTAAGCAACTTTAATCAATAGTTTGAAACAATCCATAAAAAATATAGGGAATTATATACACCAATTAATTAGATGTAACCAAAAGTCTCTTAATGTGTGTGGAATGCGTAATTTTTCCCTTTGGGATCAATATTCTTCTGTCAGCTGTTCCATCCGTGCGTCCGTAGTAATTATTGTAAAAGTACGGATTTCGGTCATAGCTGGTCCGGTTCAGATCCGTAGTTTAGAAATCAGTCAATGGCGGACGAATGCAAGAAAATTTACAACCAGATGCTCCGCAGGGCGTAGCTTTATACGACCGCAGAGGTTGAACCCTGAACGGTTGGGGCAAGTATGGACACAACATTCAAGCTGGATTCAGCTCTAAATTTGGATTGTGATTAAATAGTTGACACATCATAGGTTTCTGACACAGAATGAATGTGTTCTAATGAACTTAAAATTTTTGTTTTCTCTTAGAGCAATTCACTATGCTGTTGAATATTAATCCTCTCAAAAAAATGTTTGAAGAAATTTTCTTTTTTATTTATGAAATTTCAAATGAGAAAAATTGAACCCAATTTTTTTAATCACATCCCCCTTTCCCTTATTCCAAAACTAATCTCAATTAAAATTTCTAATGGAGTTTGCAACAATAACTACTCATTTAAATACATCATAAAATATTAAGATGTAAAAAAACTGCTTGTTATCACTGAATGGTAAAGATTATTTTAATTTATCAGTTGGTAGTAAAAAGTGAATATACATTGTATATTGTATATAACAAAGATTTAAGTTGATTCTGGACAAAGAAAGATAACTCCAATTAAAAAAAAATCTTGCTATTGCACAATATTTTGCAATTAGATATTTCTTGCTTACTATTCTGGACAAAGAAAGATAACTCTAATTAAAAAAAAATTTGCTATTTCACAATATTGTGCAATTAGATATTTCTTGCCATTGCGCAATACTGTGCAATTGAAAAGACTTGCTATTGCACAATACTTAATATAATAATTTTAGATCCTGATTTGGACCAACTTGAAAACTGGGCCCATAATAAAACTAAAGGCTCTCAAGAGCCTGTATCGCTCACCTGATTCTACTTGGGTTTTTGAAATCATATGAAAAAATATAAAATTTGGCTAAAAGTGACAACACAACCTCATTGATAAGGAAAGGAACATGTTTAATTTCATTCAAAAGTCCCCCACTGGCGGCCATCTTGGATGGCGGATCGGCTACAAAGTAACAACACTTGGTCAGCACCTCATAAGGAACATTCATGCCATGTTTGGTTTTATTCCATTCAGTGGCTCTCTAAAAGAAGTCATTTGTATGCATTTCCCATAGGGTCCTATGTTAAACTAAGTCCCCTGCTGGCGGCCATCTTGGATGATGGATCTGCTACAAAGTAACAACACTTGGTCAGCACCTCATAAGGAACATTCATGCAATGTTTAGTTTTATTCCATTCAGTGGTTCTCTAAAAGAAGTCATTTGTATGCATTTCCAATAGGGTCCTATGTTAAACTAAGTCCCTGCTGGCGGCCATCTTGGATAATGGATCGGCTACAAAGTAACAACACTTGGTCAGCACCACATTAGGAACATTCATGCCATGTTTGATTTCATTCCATTCAGTGGTTCTCTAAAAGAAGTCATTTGTATGCATTTCCCATAGGGTCCTATGTTAAACTAAGTCCCATGCTGGCGGCCATCTTGGATGATGGATGGGCTACAAAGTAACAACACATGGTCAGCACGGCATAAGGAACATTCAAGCAATGTTTGGTTTCATTCCATTCAGTTGTTCTCTAAAAGAAGTCATTTGTATGCATTTCCCATAGGGTCCTATGTTAAACTAAGTCCCCCGCTGGCGTCCATCTTGGATAATGGATTGGCTACAAAGTAACAACACTTGGTCAGCACCACATTAGGAACATTCATGCCATGTTTGATTTCATTCCATTCAGTGGTTCTCTAAAAGAAGTCATTTGTATGCATTTCCCATAGGGTCCTATGTTAAACTAAGTCCCCCGCTGGCGGCCATCTTGGATGATGGATTGGCTACAAAGTAACAACACTTGGTCAGCACTCCATAAGGAACATTCATGCTATGTTTGGTTTCATTCCATTTAGTGGTTCTCTAGAAGAAGTCATTTGTATGCATTTCCCATAGGGTCCTATGTTAAACTAAGTCCCCCGCTGGCGGCCATCTTGGATGATGGATCGGCTACAAAGTAACAACACTTGGTCAGCACTCCATAAGGAACATTCATGCTATGTTTGGTTTCATTCCATTTAGTGGTTCTCTAGAAGAAGTCATTTGTATGCATTTCCCATAGGGTCCTATGTTAAACTAAGTCCCCCGCTGGCGGCCATCTTGGATGATGGATCGGCTACAAAGTAACAACACTTGGTCAGCACCCCATAAGGAACATTCATGCTATGTTTGGTTTTATTCCATTCAGTGGTTCTCTAAAAGAAGTCATTTGTATGCATTTCCCATAGGGTCCTATGTTAAACTAAGTTCCCGGCTGGCGGCCATCTTGGATGATGGATCGGCAACAAAGTAACAACACTTGGTCAGCACCTCATAAGGAACATTCATGCCATGTTTGGTTTCATTCAATTCAGTGGTTCTCTAAAAGAAGTCATTTGTATGCATTTCCCATAGGGTCCTATGTTAAACTAAGTCCCCGGCTAGCAGCCATCTTGGATGATGGATCGGCAACAAAGTAACAACACTTGGTCAGTACCTCATAAGGAACATTCATGCCATGTTTGGTTTCATTCCATTCAGTGGTTCTCTAAAAGAAGTCATTTGTATGCATTTCCCATAGGGTCCTATGTTAAACTAAGTCCCCCGCTGGCGGCCATCTTGGATGATGGATCGGCTACAAAGTAACAACACTTGGTCAGCACCTCATAAGGAACATTCATGCCATGTTTGGTTCCATTCCATTCAGTGGTTCTCTAGAAGAAGTTCAAAATGTAAAAAGTTAACGACGACGACGACGACGGACGACGACGGACGACGACGACGGACGACGGACGCCAAGTGGTGAGAAAAGCTCACTTGGCCCTTCGGGCCAGGTGAGCTAAAAATCTAAGTACATTTTTGGATTCAGCATATCAAAGAACCCCAAGATTTCAATTTTTGTTAAAATCAGACTAAGTTTAATTTTGGACCCTTTGGACTTTAGTGTAGACCAATTTGAAAACAGGACCAAAAATGAAGAATCTACATACACAGTTAGATTTGGTATATCAAAGAACCCCATTTATTCAATTTTTGATGAAATCAAACAAAGTTTAATTTTGGACCCCGATTTGGACCAACTTGAAAAATTGGGCCAATAATCAAGAATCTAAGTACATTTTTAGATTCAGCATATCAAAGAACCTAACTGATTCATTTTTTGTCAAAATCAAACTAAGTTTAATTTTGGACCCTTTGGACCTTAATGTAGACCAATTTGAAAACGGGACCAAAAGTTAAGAATCTACATACACAGTCATGACAGTTAGATTCGGCATATCAAAGAACCCCAATTATTCAATTTTGATGAAATCAAACAAAGTTTAATTTTGGACCCTTTGGGCCCCTTATTCTGTTGGGACCAAAACTCCCAAAATCAATACCAACTTCCTTTTATGGTCATAAACCTTGTGTTTAAATTTCATAGATTTCTATTTACTTATACTAACGTTATGGTGCGAAAACCAAGAAAAATGCTTATTTGGGTCCCTTTTTGGCCCCTAATTCCTAAACTGTTGGGACCTAAACTCCCAAAATCAATACCAACCTTCCTTTTGTAGTCATTAACATTGTGTTTAAATTTCATTGATTTCTATTTACTTAAACTAAAGTTATTGTGCGAAAAACCAAGAATAATGCTTATTTGGGCCCTTTTTTGGTCCCTAATTCCTAAACTGTTGAAACCAAAACTCCCAAAATCAATCCCAACCGTTCTTTTGTGGTCATAAACCTTGTGTCAAAATTTCATAGATTTCTATTAACTTAAACTAAAGTTATAGTGCGAAAACCAAGAAAATGCTTATTTGGGCCCTTTTTGGCCCCTAATTCCTAAAATGTTGGGACCAAAACTCTCAAAATCAATACCAACCTTCCTTTTGTGGTCATAAACCTTGTGTTAAAATTTCATAGATTTCCATTCACTTTTACTAAAGTTAGAGTGCGAAAACTAAAAGTATTCGGACGACGAAGACGACGACGACGACGCCAACGTGATAGCAATATACGACGAAATTTTTTTCAAATTTTGCGGTCGTATAAAAATCAACGATGTTTGACAACTTATTTGGAAAGGAACATGACGTTTTTAATGCAATAAATGGATTTAACATTTACTGGAGGCAACTTTTATCACGTTTATATGAAGAAACAAACTTATTTTGCCGCCGAAATTTAGGTTGATGTACGTTTTCGAGTAACAAGCACAGGAACTTGCGAAAATGCATGAAGTGATAAAAAGTTGTATTTTTATCAAATAACCTGCTACACACTGCGAAGACAATGCATCAACCTCTTTTCTAAATATATTGAATTGTTTATGTCTGAATTTCTTTAATTATCAATAAAAAAATGATGTTTCATCAACTTGGTAACCAGATGCTCCGCAGGGCGCAGCTTTATACGACCGCAGAGGTTGAACCCTGAACGGTTGGGGCAAGTATGGACACAACATTCAAGCTGGATTCAGCTCTAAATTTGGATTGTGATTAAATAGTTGACACAGCATAGGTTTCTGACACAGAATGAATGTGGTCTAATGAACTTTAAAAAAATGTTTGCCTTTGAGCAATTCACTATGCTGTTGAATATTAATCCTCTCAAAAGAATGTTTGAAGAAATTTTCTTTTTATTTATGAAATCTGAAATGAAAAAAATTGACCCTCCAATTTTTTTTTCACATCCCCCTTTCCCTTATTTCAAAACTGATCTCAATTCAAATTTCTAATGAAGTTTGCAACAATAACTACTCATTTAAATACATCATAAAATATTAAGATGTAAAAAAACTGCTTGTTATCACTGAATGGTAAAGATTATTTTAATTTATCAGTTGGTAGTAAAAAGTGAATATACATTGTATATTGTATATAACAAAGATTTAAGTTGATTCTGGACAAAGAAAGATAACTCCAATTAAAAAAAAATCTTGCTATTGCACAATATTTTGCAATTAGATATTTCTTGCTTACTATTCTGGACAAAGAAAGATAACTCTAATTAAAAAAAAATTTGATATTTCACAATATTGTGCAATTAGATATTTCTTGCCATTGCGCAATACTGTGCAATTGAAAAGACTTGCTATTACACAATACTTAATATAATAATTTTAGATCCTGATTTGGACCAACTTGAAAACTGGGCCCATAATAAAAAATCTAAGTACATTTTTGGATTCAGCATATCAAAGAACTTCAAGATTTCAATTTTTGTTAAAATCAGACTAAGTTTAATTTTGGACCCTTTGGACTTTAGTGTAGACCAATTTGAAAACAGGACCAAAAATGAAGAATCTACATACACAGTTAGATTTGGAATATCAAAGAACCCCATTTATTCAATTTTTGATGAAATCAAACAAAGTTTAATTTTGGACCCCGATTTGGACCAACTTGAAAACTGGGCCAATAATCAAGAATCTAAGTACATTTTTAGATTCAGCATATCAAAGAACCTAACTGATTCATTTTTTGTCAAAATCAAACTAAGTTTAATTTTGGACCCTTTGGACCTTAATGTAGACCAATTTGAAAACGGGACCAAAAGTTAAGAATCTACATACACAGTCATGACAGTTAGATTCAGCATATCAAAGAACCCCAATTATTCAATTTTGATGAAATCAAACAAAAGTTTAATTTTGGACCCTTTGGGCCCCTTATTATGTTGGGACCAAAACTCCCAAAATCAAACCCAACCTTTCTTTTATGGTCATAAACCTTGTGTTTAAATTTCATAGATTTCTATTTACTTATACTAACGTTATGGTGCGAAAACCAAGAAAAATGCTTATTTGGGTCCCTTTTTGGCCCCTAATTCCTAAACTGTTGGGACCTAAACTCCCAAAATCAATACCAACCTTCCTTTTGTAGTCATTAACATTGTGTTTAAATTTCATTGATTTCTATTTACTTAAACTAATGTTATTGTGCGAAAACCAAGAATAATGCTTATTTGGGCCCTTTTTTGGCCCCTAATTCCTAAACTGTTGAGACCAAAACTCCCAAAATCAATCCCAACCGTTCTTTTGTGGTCATAAACCTTGTGTCAGAATTTCATAGATTTCTATTAACTTAAACTAAAGTTATAGTGCGAAAACCAAGAAAATGCTTATTTTGGCCCTTTTTGGCCCCTAATTCCTAAAATGTTGGGACCAAAACTCCCAAAAATCAATACCAACCTTCCTTTTGTGGTCATAAACCTTGTGTTAAAATTTCATAGATTTCCATTCACTTTTACTAAAGTTAGAGTGCGAAAACTAAAAGTATTCGGACGCCGGACGACGACGACGACGACGACGACGACGACGACGACGACGCAGACGCCAACGTGATAGCAATATACGACGAAAATTTTTTCAAAATTTGCGGTCGTATAAAAATTGAAAATGTCCGATGACGGAAGCGACTGAAAGCAAGTATCGTCAAGAACAGGGCGACTTGATTTCGCTTTTGGGGGTCGGGGAAAGCGAAGTGACGGTCGGGAAGGCGACTTCTTCGCCCAAGTCGCCTGGTAGCGTGAGCCCTGATACTATCTCACCTTTCCATCCATTTTTACAGACTTCCTTGACCCTGATATTGATAGAGATTGGTTTTGACTTCTTTCCTCCACAATCTTTGGCCACCACTTGTATGATGTAGCTGTGCATTTCATTGTAGTATAATGCCCTTGTATTCTTAACAGTTCCTGAAAAATATATAACAAAATTCTTTTAAATGTCCATGAAAATACAACTTTTCCCTAATAATTCATGAAAACCAGTAACCCCATATACTAGTTCATACCATTGGAATGTTACACTTACAGTGTCTTACAAGATGAGTATTTTAAATTTATAGTATCATCTTCAGGGGTATTTTCACATTAATTTCTGAAGAAGAAATCCATAATTTATATACAGCCTTACATGGATAAAGTTGGGCATCTAAAACAATTTGTTTAGAGTATAATTGTTGTTTTTTTGTGTTTTTTTTCAAATCAGACAAAATCTATACCAAAAACCTCTCATTATTTACAAATCTCAATAAACTATAGGTATTCCAGACATCTAAATATATCTTATTGTGTCGTAACAGTTGTTTAATTGTTACATAAGAAATTGCACTTTCATTGATATCCAAATTGTTACTAATTTAAATTGGTAATTGAAATAACGAGATCGATACATTACAAAATGAATTATTTATTGTCCTCAAAGGTGACATTACAGAAATTCTATCTAAATACTATACAAATAATGTATCAGGACAAATTATGCTAAATTTTGCCAACTCAGCAAAATGACTCATCCAGATATGAAATTGGAAAAACATCCCCCATAGTCAGGATAGTATTCGATTAGAATTATAACAGTTTTATTTCACTATGACAGCTATTACATAGAACAATGTAGAAGATATGTTTCACTTACAGAAGACATTATTTCTTGGAATCAATATTAAGAAAAAACAAACTCAAAGTACTGCAGACTAATACAATGTTATAAAAGATCGAAGCAAGTTCAATAAGGCCCAAATTTACCAGTAACAACTATTTAATAACTAATTAGGATTAAATGGGTGTTTTCACAAAGTATTATAGTTAAAATAATGACTAAATAGAAAATAAGTTCTTTTTTTAATTCATTTTTATTTTCAGCATTCTTTAAATGACATCAACATTAGCATGGATTTCAATTTCCTATCAAATTCAGAGAAAATGCCACTTTCCATTAGAACATAAACTGCATGTATATTGGACAATTATATCTAACTTCAATACTTAGATTGCTGTTCACTTTTTCCACAGATAAACAGGATATAGCTTGTCAGCTTTCATCAAAATCTTAATTTTTTTCACCATTTTAAAGAGTGTCAATGTAAAAGATATATATAGATTCTTACACTGCAACAAGTGTATTACGATATTTCTCCACTCGAGACAGTTAAATTTTATTATTTAAAGCGCGAGGCTTGCCGAGCCCTTTAAATAATAAAATTTAACTGTCGAGAGTGGAGAAATATCGTAATACACGAGTTATAGTGTCGGAATCTGTTTCTCTAATGCTTTTTATCGGTCTTTTTCAAATATTTTCAGAAAATTGTGCTCTTTATATGCGACGTCATCAGGCAAGGTCGCCTTTTTTCGTGACGTCACAATAGGAAAATTGAGAAGAAAACAAAACATTTTGACGTCATAATCAAATTTCGACTAATCATTTGCCGAGAACAGATTTTTCACTAGTGAGGAGAAATATTTTTCTCACACCGGTCAGGAAATGTGAAAATAGCGCAAAAATTAGAGAAATAACAATTATTCTATTTTTACTTTCTAACAACTTAAAATTATCAAACTGACTTAATATTTTGGGCAAGTTACTTAGTTACAGACATAATACCTTACTCCTTAATTAACCCCTAGTAAAAAATAACTAAGAAATTATTTCAATTTTAAATGGACCTTATACTTGAGCCAAATTAGTCAGAGCATTACCCCTACTCCTTTATCCCTTATCATTAAAACTAAATATGAAATTGAGAAATATTACAATTTTGTTTTGAAGTAAAAACAGAAAAATAACAATAAACAGACAGACAGATTTTACAAGACATATCTTCCCGACCTATAAGGAGTCTCTATGTTACAAAAACATAATCACATCATAAAACAGAAAAATTCATTGCTTTAAAGAGATGAATGACAGATCTTGACAACTCATCTACGCTAATAAAGAAAAAAAATGGCCAGGATGAAGATATTCATACCCCCATCCCATTACAATTTCAGACGTACTTCTATAAATACAAGAGATGAGTCACGTTTCTTTAGATCACGACATTTATTGATCCTAAGCCATCAATATAACTTCACGATTCCTATTCAATTAGTATACCAGTGTCTATATCATTGGTTATTTCAAAACAAATCAATACGACGCTGGAGTTGTTTTTTCTACAGTACTCAGAGTTGTACTGTCTTATAATAATAGTACTTAACAAGGATATAGATGCCTTCTTAAGAAGCCAAAGAGTACTTGTTATAAAGATTTAGTTGCCTTCTTAAGTCTGAAAGTTCTTGGACAGCATTAGATATTAGAAAGATCACCTCATCTCCAGGTCAATGCTTGATTAAGTATTTACTGCTAAAAGGTTTCTAAATAAAATTAGCCCGTAAATAATTGCTTATAAACACAATAAATGAATTTCCTACCAAAATGTGACTATAAACGAGTCCTGTCAGTATCTGTTTCTTTGAGACAGAATGAAAATAGTTTACTTTGTTAAAATTATGAATCAATGCTACTATTTTAGTTGTATTTTTTGTGAGCCAAATCTCCTTTGTAACTATAAAACAGTATAAAGCTATGTTAAATGGAACATGTGGAAGTTTTTTCTACAATATTTAATTCTGAAATTTGGGTTTTGAAAAAGTTTTTTTCTCCGCCTTTCATATTGGCCAAAATTGTTGGATCTTGAGCATCACCGTATTTGACATGTTTTTATTGTATATTTAGAGCAGATTTCAGAATGCATGTAGAGTAAAACTTTGGTTAGCTTGCTTGCTTTGTTTGTATTTTGTACAATTGTATTTGAGATGACGTCCATTCAAATTTAAATATTAGTTTATACAGGTCTTGCTATGCCTATCTATACATGCTATATTCATTGGATGAATGGATATTTCATTGATATTGTTTGCAGATGTCAATTCTAATTACGATGCTTGAGGACAGGTTTAACACACAGAGCAAGCAAGCCAACCAAAGGTTTACTCTACAAGCATTAGCTCTAATCAGATAACAGCAGTAATTCCAAATATCAAAAATAATAATTACTGTACAATTGTTGCACATATGAGTTTATGGGAGCAACATTGTGACTTTAACAGTGCTTAATCAAAAATGGTCAACAAACTTAAGGGTAGGGGATAAAAATTAGAGCAGGTAGGGGTAAAGTTAACACACATACTTTTTTTGGCCTTTCAAAGCTGCATAGGAATAGTGCTATAATCCAGGTAAAATTGTAAGGTTGATTTTTTGCTAAACCTCTATCCCTGGCAATTTTCGCAACAATAAAATCATACCAAAACTTTCTACCGGTACATTAACATTATTCAGTTTACACTTTTGATCTTGTGGGTGTTATATAGCATGTCTAGTTTCATCTTATGGAGGAAGAAATGACTATATTTAATTAACTAAACTTTCGATGACCTCACCTTCGTAAGATAGGTCACATTTCATAATCAATAGCACAAAAATATCATTAATTTAGTCTGAGTTTTACACCTAGCGATATTAATTTATCATTTTATTGTTGGTAATTACTATCTCCTATATCTATTCTCTTGACAATGAATTTCCATGGTTACTAAAGATACAACCAGGACAGTGACCATTACTACAGAAAACTGTTATTTCTCAAAGATTCCTACTGCCATGTTAAATTAATCAACTGTGCTTATTCAAGCAAAGGCCTTTCTTACAATAGCATTTATAATTGGCTTATGTGATTTTTCAAAGTTGCAGTTTGGATTCATTTTTTCATATTGATAAACTGGTGAAAATTTTACCCCAAAGCAAAACTATATTCAATTTATTTAATTTTTTATTGCTAAAACTTACAATGTGCATATTATGCAAAAAACAGTTCATGTAGATGAAATTTGTTCTAGATTTTTTTTTATCAACAATGCATTAATTCATGCTTCTGATCTTAAAAATAACTTTAAAAGTTTTTCTGCTGATACATGTTAGAAACTTGGGTACACCTCCAAGATATTGAATTTCTAGTACATCTGACATGTCTGATCAAAGTTCAAGTATGTAAAATGTCTACTCATTGCTTATATAGAAACATTTAAAAAGCCTGTCATCTATAATTTCAGAGGACATACAGTCTGAGCTTTACAAATGTACCTGCACTTGACCTAAACAACTCTTTTATACAGCATACTAAAATTAACCCATATATATATTTGAAACATAAAATTACCCTCATTATCAACTGAGAATGGCACTCCCGGTGTGATGACTTCATATGAACAGATTTTCCCATATTGTTGTGATTCGTCTTGGTCTATAGCCTGAACTTTAACCAGAGAATCGTAAACCTTTCCTTCTCTCAAATCAGCAAACAAATTGGTTTTCTCAAACTTGGGTGAAAATTCATCTACGTCTAAAACTTTTACGTAAACAACAGCCCTGAAATAAACAATAAAAATATCATATTTATAAGTTATATTAGTGATTAATCAAACTTAATTCTTACTTGGTTCGACACATATAACAATACTTGACTCAAAATTGTTTCAACAGTTCACCATTTCAGAATAAAATGCATTGTTGGTGAAGCGTACACCAAAATATTTTGATTTGGTTAGGAACAATATAACGTAACGTCATTGGCTAATTATCCATTATTCGTACACCAAAATTTCAAGAATAACAAGAAGTAATTGTAACAGGATGCTGTTACGAAGTCTCCCAAACAAAGCTCCCATATTAATTTGACTTGTTTAATTGTCCCATACAAGAATATATATGGTTTAGGGGTGGGGATCTTGACCGTTTACAAGTTTTCAAACAAGAGGGGGTGGGGTGACCCCCTAGGGACTTTCCTTTTATTTCATTTCATTTATTTTATTGTCCCCTACAAGAATATATATGGTTTAGGGGTGGGGATCTGGACCGTTTACAAGATAATAGAACATTCTCAAATTGAGTGGGGTAGGGGCGACCCCATGGACTCTCCCTATATTTCAGTTGATGTGTTTTATTGTTCCATACAAGAATATACATGGTTTAGGGGTGGGGATATGGACCATTTACAAGTTTTCAAACACAAGGGAGTGGGGTGACCCCTAGGGACTTCCTTTTGATTACTTTTCATTAGTTTTATTGTCCCCTACAAGAATATATATGGTTTAGGGGTGGGGATCTGGACCGTTTACAAGATAATAGCACATTCTCAAATTGAATGGGGTGGGGGTGACCCCCAGGGACATCCCTTCAATTTCATTCGATTTGTTTTATTGCCCCTTACAAGAATATATATGGTTTAGGGGTGGGGATCTGGACCGTTTACAAGATAATAGCACATTCTCAAATTGAATGGGGTGGGGGTGACCCCCAGGGACATCCCTTCAATTTCATTCGATTTGTTTTATTGTCCCCTACAAGAATATATATGGTTTAGGGGTGGGGATCTGGACCGTTTACAAGATAATAGCACATTCTCAAATTGAACGGGGTGGGGGCGACCCCCAGGGACTTCTCTTTTACATCATTAAATTTGTTTTATTGTCCCATTCAAGAATATATATGGTTTAGGGGTGGGGATTTGGACCGTTTACAAGATAATAGCATATTCTCAAATTCAAAGGGGTGGGGATGACCCCCCAGAGATTCCCCATTTATTTCAGATGATTTGTTTTATTGTCAATTGATCATTTCCGAAGACTGTGTGTGTTTATCACTTAAAGTTTTCAAGTTATATTCATTTGAAAATTTTCGAAAATAAAATCCCATAGGGTTCTATAGTAAACCCCTCCCTTCTTTCAGCCCCCAAAAATACCCCTTAATAGACCCTAATGCACAAACGAACTATTGATGGCTCACCTAGACATGTTAGTCTAACATTTTATGAAATCCTAAGTAAATCTGACAAGTGGTTTTGGAGAAACGCTGCGGACAAGTTCATTTTTTAAAGTGGCGGAAAAAGAAAAAGAAAAAGAAGAATAATAGAAATAACTAGATTTGTAATTGGAACGGCGGCCATCTTTTACCATTCCATACCAAGGTGCACAACTTTACATGGGGGTCCTCATTATAGTAAAGTTCCATCGACATTGGTCCATAGGATTCCTAGAAACACGATGGACAAAATGTGTGGAAGAAGAATAAGAAAAATAAGAAAAAAAAGAAACGTAGAATAACAATATGTCACCCCAACTCCGTTGAGGGTGCCATAATAAGAACTGAGCAAAAACAATAAGTCTCCAAACTTTGTTTGGGAGACTTAATAATTTTACTCATATATAGGCCTTCTGAAACAGCGAATTACTGCTACAAGTATAGAGATCTTATAATCAACAATAGACAGGGGTACAAGGCCTGTTATATTCTTGTATTTGCAACATCAACAATTTAAGTCTTCATTGAAAAGTTTATGGGGAGAGGGTATGATACATATTGGTTACAGTCGCTTTCAAATGAAAAGTTTTGGGTTTAACCAAGTTTTTCTGTGTACCAGTCCTTCCCATCGTTACACGACTATCCTTTTACCATGAATCTTATGTAAACGTCTCAATTCTGTAGTGGCTGCATATTCATACATCTTACAAAACTTAACAGCCAAATCTGTGCTAATCCTTATTTCAAGTCCTCTTTTATTGAGTATTTTTGCATCCTGCACAGTCAAATAGCTTTAATTGATAGATTTTACAAAAAAAAAAAATCTTTGTTGCTAGCAGCAATAAGCTTGAGCTAAATACTGTAAGGAAGTACATTTACTATACAGTAAAGTTAATTTAACATAAAGTGAACTGAATAAACCTATACCATGCATTTCATAATTCATTTTTTTAAATAAAATAAAAATCTGTACTTTTGCATGTGTAATAATCTTTATAAATTCCAACTATTTAAAAGAGAATTTGTAAACACATGAATATAGTTTATGTTGTAAATCTTTTTGATCAAATAGTGTATAGACATGAAAGATCCTATGAATTAATTATCATCTGCTAAATACTAATTTATATGGATTTTCTGTAGAAATTGCTGCATTTACAGTAAAATTACTTATGTCAGATTATGATAGTGGAAAGTAGCTTTACTAACTTGGGATAATGCCAGTCTGTTAGTGGTATAGTGTTTGTTTCATTAGTATTTTACATATGTATGTGTGACTGGTTGACCATTAAACTTGTATTTTTGTATACATGTATAGTACTTTTGAGTTTGTTCTTAACATTTTGACTAAATGCATGATTTTCAATTCCAAATGATCTCATAGGTTCTGTAGGTGTAGATTATTGAACCACAAGCAAGCAGAAGAGTAACTATTTACGGAACAATAAAAATAATTTTCGTTTAATGAAGGGAATTCACGCTATATTCAAGGGTTTATTGTTTTATTTGTAGTACAATCCATGCCAATTTAATATTGGTTTCAATTGGTGCAAAACCCTTGAACTCTCTACAACTATATGGAATGTTTTTTCTCATTGTTGAAGGCTTCCATGTATATACACTTCATATAAAGTTGGTGGAATGTCATCTCAATGGCAATTATACCACATCTCCTTAGCATATATCAATTCTTTGCATGGAGGACTATTTGATGCTCAAATTAATTTCAAACAAAATAAATGTCAATTAAGCATCAATATTTAATTTAATCATGTAGTTTAAATATGGCGTTAATTTTCACAGATGATGATGTAATAATTCCTAACCTATTACCAATACATACAATCCTTAAAGACGTTGGAATTAACAAGATAAATGGTGACAAGTGTCTCTTCGACAACAATTTTCTACAGTTCTTGAGAAAATAAATGGCTGTTATCAAATCTCCCCTACATTTCAGTATATTGATTTCCAATGCAATTATTTAATTATTTCAAAATGGTATATTTTAATGGATTTGAACAATTTAAATTTTAATAGTTTACACAGCTCTCTGGGATGATTTAAAATTATATTTAAATAAATAGGATAACCTGACCATGCACAATTAGAAGTTAAAACGTTTGTACTTAAATTTACATGTGTGCCTGACAGGCTAGTGACAGCCGAAGACAAGAAGCAGTTCATATTTAAATACTCCTACAAATGAATTGGGCTAGGACATATTTTTTTCTTCTTTTAGGGAGGGAGGAATTTTAAGTTAAAAGGAGTAGGTTCAGTAAGACCCCTTTTTGGCCCCAAAATATAGCAGTTTTAGAAAATTGTGAGAATGTAATCTTTAAGCTATATTTTGGAAAGTTAAATGCTTCTGCTACATAAATATTAGCTGTTTTTTGACAATACAATGCACAAATATCGCGTTCTAGCATCATTAAATCATGCTAAATTACTGAAATCTTCAAAATTTTAGCATTTTGGTTAATTTTTAGACGGTTTCTGTCTAAAATGAAAGTGGCCGCATTCGTGTTCATTCATAATATTGAAATGTAAGTTGTATTTGATGATAATACAAAACATATATAAAGGTTGAGGATGAACACAGATGCGGCCACTTTCATTTTTGACAAAAACCATCTGAAAAGTGACGTTTTTGGCATATTTGATAGATTTTTCATATTTAAGCTTCAATCAGAGCGTATTTAATGACTAAATCAGTTAAAATCTTTCACATAAACTTATCGAATCAATTGAAATAGACACTTAAGTGTTTAAAAATTGTCCAAAAACTTTCGTGAGATGAATCTGAAATTTGAGGCTAAAATCGGCCCTTACCGGACCTACTCCTTTTATGACATATATATAACAAACCTTTTTGGCCTACCTGAGTATCATACCTGTTTTACCTGATCTTGAAATCAACACCAAGATAACGATCATCAACAGAAAATCAAATTCAGATTTTTTTAGCTTTAAAAACATAATGTTAAAGTTTATATAATAGTCGTATTATATAAACTCTAGATGCAGGAGTTTCTCTCTACATTGAAGACCCATTGGTGGACTTCGGTTGTTGTCTGCTCTATGGTTGGGTTGTTGTCGCTTTGACACATTCCCCATTTCAATTCTCAATTTTATTACATGGATAACAAAAATCTATCCAGGCATCCAAAAATTATCCATTATGAGATTCTTGACAAAACTGAAAAATCGGAAATTGTTTTGCCTCATACATGTATGAATCAACTTGTCTTTTTACTTTTGAGCCGAGGCGTTGTCAATTTATTTTCAATTTATGAGTTTGACTGTCCCTCTGGTATCTTTCACCATTCTTTTGAAACCTACGTAATTTTTAGGAAATATATATAAATAATATTGTATAATATATTAATGATATTGTATTGCTTTATGTTTACCTGTCTGATTCTCTAGCAATCTCTCCACAATCATAAGCTACTACTGAAAATTTATATCTTATTCTTTTCTCAAAATTTAGTTTTTGTCCTTCTTTCAATTTAATTTCAGCTGTACCCTTTTTTCTGTCTATCATTTGCACTGTAAATGGACAGTTACTGCGTTTGGCTGATAGAGTTCTGTATCCACATATTATTTCTGCAAAATAAAACAAATATTCTGTTAACACACAATTATGATTTTATGACATCATTAGATTTTTTACAATGATAGCTAAGGTCTAAAGTTTAACTAGGCAACGTTAAGCATAGGATTTGTTAAAAGTCTATATATCAATCTAATAAAATTGAGAATGGAAATGGGGAATCTGCCAAAGAGAACAACCCTACATGATAGAGCAGACAACAGCAGAAGGTCACCAACAGGTCTTCAATGCAACGAGAAATTCTCACACTCGGAGGAGTCCTTCAGCTGGCCACTAAACAAATGTTTATATATATGTAACTCCATAAATTCCACCTCTGTGGATGTGTGTTGAAAGTTCTACATATATAGTCATTTTATTCAGATGTAATTATCAATCAATAATTTAATTTTGGATGTAACGCGTCTTCTGATTGGCTGACGTTATTTTGTTATGAGCCCATAGACATAATTTAGTCATGTGACCGTGATGTCATCAACGTTTTTTCATGGTTTTCTACGGGTTAAAATGGAATTTAGAATTAAATTATAAGAAATGACTGTAATATTTTTTCTGTCTATTCAAAATAACATAAAAAATGTGGTGCGCACTGTTAAATAACCCGCTACGCGCGTTATTCAGTGTGCACCAAATTTTTAATGTTATTTCTTCATAGACAGAAAAAATATTACAGTCGTTCCTTAAATATATATTCATGGTTTTTACCAAGATTTGTTTTTTTCACTGATCCAATTATGAATATTGTTACACATATAATAAGGTTTTCTACTGATTTTATATAGAAGGTAACCTTCAAGACAACTTTTTATCCCAATCTATATATTTTTAACAACTTGACATGACAATGAACCCTCAAAACCTTCAATCAATTTGGTTAAAAAATCTATATAATAATCTGTTTACAAAAGATTAAACTACTAAGCTTAGGAACTTCTGTAAATATTTTCAAACATAATGACATCCTAACAACAAACAATTCCCCAAATGATCATTTATCCTATGTCTTCTTTGAGAGTTCCTTATGCTTAGTTGAATTATTGCGGTAATTCTTGATCTGTTGATTCTACATCGTAATTTTATTACGGTAAAAAGCTTCAGGTGACAACGGACCAATAATTGTACACTGTCAGCATCAATGCCTGATTAATTCTATCGACTTAGGAAAATAGTCAATCTTTCTTAGATTTCACGTTTAAATGTCAACAGTCTAAAAATAAAAATATTGCGTTATTATCTTAAACAACTTAAGACCTTAAAGGAATTTGCTATCTCCTAGTGTAAGAGTTAAGATGGTTAATGTGTTTTACAAGATCAATATTAATCGATAATGACGTCCTTTATCTTAGATGTCAATTTCGTACGAAAACATCTATTTTTTTTCAATAGCAAGAGGACCTATTGATCATTGGATCAGTTTATTCTCTTTTTTTTCCAAATAACATTAGAAAGATCACAGAATTAAAATATCTGAAACAATCTTCTACCTGTGTATAATGGCTTTTTCTTAATGAAAAAATCAATTTCAAAATGATGTTGCAAAAAGTCATTATTCAAACTGTCTTTGCATTTATACGGAGAGGAATTAAATAAATGTGACCTTTACATAAGTACTGCTTGTCCTGAATATCACTGAAATATTTGTCACTGGATGTTTACCAAACAATTATTTAATCATAAATTACATCTTCTCTTAAAATCCTTTGAGTTGTATAAATATATATATATAAATATATATATTCTTTAAAATTAAACCTGATTCTGTGTTATTTGTCCAGTAACAGTTACATAATACACTATCACACAAGTTGAAAGATGTGACAGAATTTTGAAGCTGCATTGTGATTTGTATGAAGCTTTTAGGGTTCAATAATGGCCAAATTTGCATTGATAGCTGTTTGCTAAAGGTTCTGTAGAATATATTTCAAACAAAATAAAGACGTGAAATACTATTTTGTGTTGACAGGTCATTAAGAGACCTTTCATAAAGGTCATTATTTAAACTTTGTTTGAGGTCAATAAGTGGCCATTGTTGGTGGACATAATGTCACCTTTTAAATTACAAATAATTACTTTTTGCTCTGGCTATTTTAATTACAATTGCCCTAAATATAGATCAATGGTGTCCCTTTGAATATAATAGAAAGATCAATATATCAATGTACAGTCAATTGTATTTCATCACCTAAGACTCTTCAACATCATTTCCTGTTTAAAGGTCAACTAAATCAATGTCAGTAAACAGCCTTTCTCAATTGCTTTCTGAATATTTTGGTCTTTAGCATCACATAAAAGACATAATGTCAAACTGTGCATCTTATGCATTAAAATTGGTACCGTTAATGTTTAAAATTCCTAAACATGATATTAAATCACCCTACCGTACAGATTTTTAAAACTTTAAACATATATTTGTTTGTGTTTGGCCTTTCTAAGATATCTAAGTGCAAACCATGACATTTTCCGTTGAATTACAACAGACACTTCCTTACAATTAATACTTTCGTTCTTAACTTTAACATTATCGGTTAATTCTTTGTGCATGTAATCTGTCTTTATTGGTTGCTTAACATTAGAACAATATACGGAAGCTGCACATAGAAATTAAAGATTTCCACAAAGTTAACCTCAGAGAGACTGAAAGATATAAACACTTACAACAAAAAGCTTTTAACAATAATGACAAAGTTCCAATAAATTTACTCAGTATGCAAATTACAAGTAAAGATTTACGTAAGTTACTATGCTTAACTGGCACTTTAGTGAAACTTATCAATTAAGAATAGCAGTGAAAGTTGTGTAACTACCTATTAAAACAGTAAGCTTGTCTTTTTTCAAGATTTGTAAACAATTTTGTCTGGCGAGTTCTGATTTATTGTGTACAAATTTGGTCATACTATCAAATTGGGCAGTTATACAAAAATACAAACAAAATCATAAGTTATAATGACAGGTTTTGTCTGTTACCCTTGCAGAAATAAATCCTGACATTTTTTTTAATCAGGATATCTCAAGATTATCCTGGGATATCCTGAAAATATCCTGTAAAGCATTTAGCCCTTTTTCTAGGGAAAAAAATAATGGGAGAATTTCAGGAAATGTCAGGACTTTCAAATCAAGCAGTTTTAAACTAGGGGAATTCTCAGGATATCTCAAGACTTTAAAAAATAAATATAATATAGACCAGGATATGTCAGGACTTTTCCTTCAACATTCATCCAACTTTCAGATACTTTACAAATTCTTTCTGAATGCAAAAAAAAATTAAAGTCCTGGATGATTCCTGGTATTGAGAATTAAGAAATAATATAATCTATATCACAAATTCAACTAAATAAGAAAGAAAATCTTTGGGATTAAAATTAATATCTGTTGTTTGTTAAAAAAAGTAAATATTCACATGAAAATAGTGTTTTAGCCAGGATTTGTGTAGGGTTAGAGAATAGTCATTAGTGGGAAGAAACTAAAACTATTTTGTCAAACATTTTTGAAATACACAAGTTATTAATGGCATAGTGCAAAGATTATTGGTGTTAATTAAAGATATTAAACATATTTTGACAGTTAACTTATTTACACAGTTACTGCTATTCTTCCTGTTCATGGAAGCATAACAAGGACAGTATTCCAAAGTAATAGATTTTTGCAATAAAAACAGCAGGGTGTCCGAGAAACTCCAAAGCTGGTCTATCATAGCAGCCAATTTACTTCAGAGTAATCATTGGTCTATTAGCCTAAGAAGGTTAAGATTATAATTTAAATGACACATCAATTATAAATCACATTCCGAATATTTTGGAAGTGTTGAAAAACACATAATTTAGTCATTGCCGTATATGCAAAGCGTTTGGTTTTATTTACAATACCGGTGGTACATTTTATTGTTTTAAAACTGGTAACACTGCGTGTGGGACTGTCACTGCCGTTACTGGTTTGCTGCAAGAAGGTTTTTTTTACTCTTCCTTTCCCTAAAGATGTAAATTCTGATTTTCTCCAAGTTCACATATGTGCCTTTCTATTAATTGTCGTCCGGCATATAAATAACTTAGAAAAATATCAGATCAATGATAGATAGGCCCAACGTTTCTCAACGTATGTACAATGTAAACAAACCTTGACCTCGTGGTTTTAATCGTACTGAACAGTTCGGCCCTAAAAATACCTTCCAAGTGAGTCCACTTGTTTATTCACATGCATCATGTGCCGTTTAATTTTTAAACTAAAGATTATTTTTTTATTATACTTAATAAAACTGCATATTAATAAATGTTTGTTTGCGACACCCTTGATTTATTTTCATACTTCCGTTACGGCACAGATCAACTTTTGGCCGATATTATCTGGGGCGAGATTGTCACAGTCTCAACGTCAGCGTAAGTGCACTCTTGGGTAATACGTCACCAAAATGGAGATTACGCTGATGGAAACACGGAAAAGACATTTCCAGGCAGAAAGATTTCAGATAAGTGCATTACAAATTTAATTTAACATGACAGACATGTGTATATTATTATAAAATATAATTTTTTGAGGAATTTTGATTCTTTTTATGGTTTTTATGAGCAAAGCAACATCAGAAAGTCTGAAAGCATATTTGAAAATTTATTTTTAATTAAATAATCAAAATGAATAATTGTTTCCACATATGCTTATCGGTAGTTACCTAAAATTTATAGTTTTTGAATTGTTTGAATTGAATTGTTCTTTTGTGAAAATAATATTAAAGTAGCACAGTTTTTTTAATCTTCAGGGGGTAAAAAGGGGGAGGGTTTTGAAATGAATTTGATTCCTTAACAGCTTCCGATGTAGTGTATAAACAGGCAACAACATTTCAATTGAATTTATTGCTTTAATACATCTAGAACAATTGATTCTTTGTGGATTTTTTTATATACTTTTAGGGGATTGAATGATTAAATATCAAAATGGAGCTGCCAGTTTTGATAGTAAAACAGATTCCGTGGAGATTTCAGTTACATTTATTCAGCGATTCTACTCGGAAGAACAGACAACAAAATATTACAGAAAGAAGCAGAAACTTTACATGTATCCTTTTATATTATTATATCTGACGCATAGTTACTTTAATTTTAATATTGGGTGGGTACAGGTGCAGATCCAGCCATTTTGATAAAGGGGTGGGGTTCAAACTATGTACTATAAACCCTTTCAAATGCATTGATCTTGCTAAAAAAGGGGGGTTCCAACCCCCCCAGAATCCTCCTTGATCCTCCACTGGCGTACCATTTTTATGCCCCACCTACGATAGTAGAGGGGCATTATGTTTTTTGGTCTGTGGCTCCGTTCGTTCGTCCGTCTGTGCGTCCGTTCGTTCAGGTTAAAGTTTTTGATCAAGGTAGTTTTTGATGAAGCTGAAGTCCAATCAACTTGAAACTTAGTACACATGTTACTTATTATATAATCTTTCTAAGACTTTTGACTTCAATTTCACGGTCCACTGAACATAGAAAATGAAAGTTGAGGTTTCAGGTTAAAGTTTTTGGTCAAGGTAGTTTTTGATGAAATTGAAGTCCAATCAACTTGAAACTTAGTACATATGTTCCCTATAGTATAATCTTTCTAATTTTAATGCCAAATTAGATTATTACCCAATTTCACGGTCCATGGAACATGCAAAAGGATAGTGCGAGTGGGGCATCCGTGTACTTTGGACACATTCTTGTTATTGGTAATTTAAGATAACAATATGGGCATTAAGCAATTAAATATGACCAACAAGTTTGCTTATTAGTACTAGTATCTAATTTAATAGTTAAATAATCATTAAATACAAGGCATTTTTTTTAATCTGAGCTTCAAAAGCCTTTGAGATAAGCTATTTAACATGGCCAATACAAATACTCATTTGTACTTATTTTTCATACAACTATAATTCTTGCTTTAAATAAATAAATTGATTTTACTACATGTAACTTAATTCAAACAGTCAATTAGGGTTGATATCTTGCATTAAATAGGATACCGATAGTGACCGCCATTGACAGTAAAACCTCGTTCGACTTACTAAACAAGCCCCTGTGTACCAAGGCAAACATCTATCTTATCAGTGGCATAATCAGGGGAGGGTTCTAATTTTTTTTTGATAATCAATGCATTTGGATAGGGACATATAGCTGGATTCCCCTTTATCATGGGTTTTGAACCCCCCTTTTTGAAATGGCTGGATCTGTCCTTGATTAGAATAAGTAATATGGATTTAAAATAATTTAAGAAAATATTTGCAATAGAAAAAAATGTGCATTTAAAAATGATACCAGGGCAAACACCTACCTTATCAGTTGTGTATTCAGGTTTTTTTGTGTGGACAATCTATACATTTGAATAGGGACATATAGTTGAACCCCCTTTTATTAGCCAGGGTTGGGAACACCCCTTTTTGAAATGGCTGGATCTGCCCTTGTTTAAAATATGGAATATGGATTCAAACTAATTTAAGAAAATATTTGCAATAGAAGAAAAATGTGCGTTAAAAAAGGATTTAACTCAAATTTTGTAATTTCTTATAAATAGAATTCATGCAAGACATTTATTGGTCCTGAAGTAAGGACATTCTAGGGATATTCACAGGATATTCTCAGGATATACCAGGACCAACTAAATGCAAGCAAATCTAATCCTGACAAACTAAGGACATTGTCAGGATATTCACAGGATATACCAGGATTATCCAAGGGCTTACTCAATGCAAGCAAATCTGTAAATCCTGACATCAGGATAATTTCCTGAGACCAGGACCTGAGGAATCCTGAGCACAGGATTATCACAGGATTTTCTACTAGGATATTTATGGTCTGGACTGTCTCTGGATATCCCTGGAATATCCTTGTTCCAATACCGTCCCATGTTTAACCCTATCTCAGGATCAGGATATCTCAAGATTGCCCTGTGATTTTTCTCAAGATTATCCTGAGATATCCTGGGGATATCGTGTGATATCCTGCACCATTTTCGCAAGGGTAGCAATTCTTATTAGTTTTAACAAAAAGGGACAGAAATAAAAAGTTGAGTTCTGCATGTGTTGATGTCTTGATGATGGTTTTCCAAACTTGTGACAACTGAAATAATCTTCCAGAATGACAATCATTTTGTACTTTTTAACATTGTCTTTGAATTAACATTTTAACATGGTCTTCTTTAAAACATTTTAAAATTTTGTTCTTTTTAACCTTGTGTTCTAACATTTTAATATTGTCTTCTTTTAAACATTTAAACATTTTGTTCCTTTTAACCTTGTGTTCTAACATTTAAACATTGTCTTCTTTTAAACATTTAAACATTTTGTTCCTTTTAACGTTGTGTTCTAACATTTAAACATTGTCTTCTTTTAAACATTTTAACATTTTGTCCCTTTTAACATTATGTTCTAACATTTTAACATTGTCTTCTTTTAAACATTTAAACATTTTGTATTCTAACTGCATCAGCCACTACTGTTGATTATATTCAATAAGTTGAAAGATTTTCAGACTCCTTTAAGTTAGATACAATATTCCTTCACTAATGAGAGTCATTTAATCACAAATATCTGACAAATAGACAGGAAATCTTGCTAAAAATAAAATTCCCTTTTCCTTCCATTTATCAATAGGCTTGAATGCTGATCAGAAATCTGTTAGCAGCAAATTGAAATTCAATTTAATTTCAACAGAATTTATTTAAAATGTAATCAAGATACAAGATCTATTTGAAACCTGACAGTTTATAATATTTCACAAATCTGTAATTCAATCTATCAATTATAATGACAAGATTTTCATTTTGAACCAACAATGAAGTTTGGAATAAATTTGAAGAAATCTTATATAATATTAAGTGTGAAGTTATATTTCAAATTTTTTTTAATGCTGTTTGAATTTTCATATTGACTGTAGTTACCATGACAATTCATGTCATCCTTCAGATTATTCTTGATCAAATAAGTCATGTATTAGTGCTGCATTGAAAGAATCCTAATTAACAAACAAAGTTAAAATTGTCAAGACTAATTAAATGAAAGAACTTTAATAGATCTGTGCAGTTGTGCATATAAAAATCCATACAGTCATGACTTGTAGAGAATTAATTAAAACAAGGAATGTGTCTTAGAGACAAAATTAGAACAAAGAGTAGAAAGCAGCCAAAACCACTAGCCAAAACCACTTAGAAGTGTCCAATACAGAGAGTACAGGCCTTGAAGTCATAAAACTTTCCAGTCAGTTTTTTGTACTCACACTCCAAAATCAACAAATCAAAATGCAAAATGTTTCAAGCATGATTTTTGTGCTCCGAGCACTGAACAAAGTTTTATGACTTCAACCCCAGGGGTTGAGCTTCAGCTGTCCCAAAAACAACAATTTTTACTTTCACAACGAAAGATCCTATTTTGAAGTTTTGGATTTGGAATTTATATTCCCCTTTTTAACATGTACTTGAGCTCACTTTTGGTTTTAACAGTTTACACATTATACATGATGACCTTTTAGAGATAGTTACACATCTCAGGGCCTGTGTGCCTTTGAATGAAGGCCTAGGGTTAATCACCAGAGTTTTTTTGAGACCCATTAACTATCATTCTGTATCTCACTCTGTTCGGGTCACCACCTGAAGAACCCTATCATAAGAGAGGGGGATCAGAGGGGTCCTAAGCCCGAAATCCCAGGCTTAAAAACATGAAATCCAGAGGTCAAAAAATTTAAGAAATTTAAATACCGACATCCCTGAATTCATTTTTTCTGAAAAACGAATTCCCGGATCCCGAAAGCATCAACCCTGTGTTCCCAAGTTTAAAAGCACCTGATCCCTACGTCCTGAAAAGGTTCTGCCCCCTCATCCTACCCTGATTTTCATCACAAATATGAACTTTACAGTACACAATATAAAAATTGGGATTTTCTAGGATTATGTAGATGTAAGATTGTGTGGTGTGAGTTCCAATGAGACAACCATCTGCATCACAATTTGTAAAAGTAAACCATTACTGAGGTCAAAGTACATGTATGGGATATAAAGTAAGATTACTCATACATTTTATTTAGTCTGAGAGTGAATGAAATCTTGAATGGTTACACGTATATTTAAATAATGGAAGAGATATTCTTTTTCACAAGACTATAATATTTACCTTGACATACATTTTGTATTGAAGATTGTCAAACAATCTTTTTAAATTTTTGTGTGATTAAATGAAAACAAATACTATTTGATGAAATTATAGTATAAAAGTCGACCTAACATTTGAACATCAAATGAAATTTGGTGTTTCAATAAAAAGACTTTGTTCTTTTCAATAGAAATAATACCTGTATTTTTTAACATTTCTACCAATTAAAAAATTGATAAATGAATTAAAGGAGTAGGTCCGGTAAGGACCGATTTTGGCCTCAAATTTCAGGTTCATCTGACGAAAGATTTTGACCACTTTTTAAACACTTAAAGTGTCTATTTTATTTGAATTGATTAGTTTATGTGAAAGATTTTAACAGATTTAGTCATTAAAAACGATCCGAATCAAGCTCAAATATGAAAAATCTACCTAATATGCCGAAAAATGTCACTTTTCAGATGGTTTTTGGTAAAAATGAAAGTGGTCGCATCCGTGTTCATCCTCAACCTTTATATATGTTATGTATTATCATAAAATACAACTTACATTTCAATATTAAGGATGAACACGAATGCGGCCACTTTCGTTTTACACGAAAACTGTCTAAAATTTAACTAAAATGCTAGAATTATGAGGATTTCAGTAATTTAGCATTACTTAATGGGGCTAGTACCGGATATATGTGCATTGTATTGTCAAAAATAGCCCATATTTATGTAGCAGAAGCATTCTACTGTCCAATAAATAACTAAAGGTTTACATTTTAACAATTTTGTAAAACTGCTATATTTTGGGGCCAAAAAGGGGTCTTACTGAACCTACTCCTTTACAAGGTTTGTCTGGATATATAGTATAAAAGGAACTTTCTCATTTTTTAAGGCCCAACAGTTGTCTATAATTGCTTACATCCACATCATTTGAACTTTGGTGGATAGTTGTCTCATTGGCAATCATACCACATCTCTATATTAAATTGAAAAATTTTGATTCCTTAGATAATATCAGGATCCACTGAAAAGGAATATTCTCCATTAACACTTTATGATAAATTGCATGTAATATTATTCTCATCAGAATTTCCTTGCAAACAATCAAACATATATAATAAACCTTTAATTATTAATAACTCTGATGAATGGCGATTGCATGTCTATCTGACAATTCAGAATAAGTCAATAACTCCGTAGAGAGAAGATAGAGGTTCTGAGACTTTTAATGAAGTCTTGTAGTGACGCTAGTACTTTAAACTGAATTTTGAATGAGGTAATAAAACTACCAGTCTTTTTTGATATTTTATAACTGTCTTTTAATGATGTAACAATCGATATATAACATGGAAAGTAATGACTTCTTTGCATGTTTCTATAAGAAGAACTGTTTGAAAACAAAATATTGAGGCATTTAGTTACAGCATGAACATAATATGGCAAATTTTACAGTTATGTAACATGCAGCGATATAAATACAAGTAGATGTGAATAATTGCCAACGAGACATCACAGTCCACCGACACCAAATGCAAAGAAGTTAGCAACTATGTGTCGCCGAATGCCTTCTGAGATCACCAAGGAGTAAAACCATGTACCGCATAGCAAACTATAAAAGGCCCTATTTTTGCATTAAACCATTTTAATTTATTTATTGTAATCAAGTAATTTTTGTGAGGGATAATACAGACTTTTGCAAAATATAGAAAAAAAATAAAAATGTGTACACGTTAGATCTAACATTATATGAATACATCCATTTTTCTTCAACAAGTTATAAGGGCTAAAGAGGGTCTTACAAAAAAATGTTTACAGTTTAGCCATTAACCAGGGTTTATGTTGTATTAGCTAGGATACTACTATTTTGACTAACCAGGTCTTGTCAAATAATCTCAAGGTTAAATTAAGTCTTGCCATGACTTTGACAGACCTTTGAGATTGGTCTACATAAATATTATTTCTTGGTTTTAGATTAAATCAGTTCTGTTTAAACTTCTTGTTGTCAATTTACTTACAATGTATACAGTATTCAACATTGTAAGTGAACAGGTTTTAAATCTTATTTAAATTTCAAAACTCAATATACATTTTGTCATTCACAGCTTTAATTGACTTTCTGGTTTATTTGTAGTTGAAATTAAATGTGAATTCCCAAATTGCAATCAACTTATATTTCAAAATCATTCTCAAATTCTCCAAAGAAAACTGCTAATTCAATTTGTTTACAAACATCATTGAAATATCTTTATTCCTTTTGCGGCAACCCTTCAACATGTTCAAGAATAGTACATAAACCATCATGATAGCTATGGTCTTATTTAAGCAATGATATTTAGAATGAGTGCACCAATATACATGATATAAGAGTAAATGAAAACTTCAATAAGTCCATGTATGTTTTGTGCAATGACAATTTCACTTTATTTTTTCAAATTTCAGATCGTTGAAATAGGAAAATAATTTAATAACTGTACTTAAATATGTTGAATATTATTGTTTCATAACAATAGAATTTCAGTTAAATCACAAATGTACTTTATAAATTAAATGTGCTTTGCCTTTAGCACCTTACATCAAAATAAAATTATTATCTGCCAACATAAAACTATTAAATATTGATGTAATTTTTTCAACGATTTCAATAATTATACCAACCAATGATTTGACTACATATTTTCTATGCACTGATTACAAAAAGCTTTTCATTACTGGATAGCTAGTTCAATTAGGTGCCAGTAGGTATTTTTCCCCGCTCGATGCGATTGACATTTCAGAATACCATCATAGAACTTTATCAAAGAAAACAATTAACACATCCAATTTTCAGATGTAAAGTGCTTACGATTTTCTAAGCCATATTTAGTCCTGAAGAATTGCTTGATAATGAAACTGAGCCTTTCATGATTAAATCCGATTTGCATTTTTTTACATTTTATGAGGTGGTTTATTGAAGATCTCTTTTCCAAATCGATTAAAACTCTTCTTTTGCCTTGTGTTGAGTTCTATTCTCCCTTTTTAAGATTTCAGAAACAGACATTGAATTTCTTCTTATAGAATGAAAAGTAATCATACATATATACATTCAGCTTTGTCACACACCAGTCATAGAAAATCTTGGTTCTCATTTATAACTTCTTGATTGATTGATTGTCTGTATTTAATGCCACTTTCAGCACCCTTGTTATATCATGGCAGCCTGTTTTTATTGTTGGAGGAAGCCAGTTTGTCAAGAGAGAACCCTGACTATCAGTTAACTTTAAAAAGCATACATTTAATTTAAATGCAAGTAAGAATTTTGCTGAGGACCCAGGTCTTTATTTGCAAGAACATTTTTTGCTACTACTAAAACCAACAAATCATAAAGGACTAAAGGCTTACAGTGGCGGATCCAGGGGGTTTCCGGGGATTGGAACCCCCCTTTTTTTTGGCCGATCAATGCATTTGAATGGCAGCATACAGTTGGAACCCCCCCCCCCCCCTTTACTCTGTGTTGGGACCCCCCTTTTTAAAATGGCTGGATCCGCCACTGCCTTACTTGACTAACTACCTACTAGAAATAATGTCAAGTATTATAAAGGAACTAATTAAGACAACAAATTTCAAAGTTACTTCAAGACCATTTTAGGGTTAAGGAGGCTAATTTCTTAAAAAAGTAACATATTTTTTTGTCTTCAGACAATATCCCATGATTATTTGAAATTTACCCTGAAAAAACATCAATATGTGCCTTGAATTTTCTCTCTTATTTAGTTACCATAGAAACAAAATTCCATTTGAATTATTTAAAACCAAAAACAAATAAGTTCAATCATACATATTACTTTGTAAAACAGTTTTGGGAATACTCTATATAAAACTCCAGCACGTTTTCTATCACTTTGAAGTACATCAAATCATTAAACATTGCATAACAATTAAACCATTAATTACAATGTATAACAGACAAATTCCCCTTCTGATTTGATTTCGATTTTGTACTATTTGTAATTGCTATAAAAGGTGCATTTCTAAATTAAAAATATTGCATTTGACACACTTATAAAGTAGAATTTTTATGTTCACTGTTACATAGCACAATCTTTTTTCTTTGGCTTTTTTCCTGTTTGTCTTAATAATAAGTCTACAAACTAAACTAATGGTTGTACACTATTCAGGCCATTGGATTGTTTTACATATTAAACTGTAATGTTAGGGCCTTTTATAGCTTGGTCAACAGTATGGGTTTTGCTCATATTTTATTCATTTGGTCTCTGATGGACAGTTGTCTCATTTGCAATCATTTAATACCACATCTCCTTATTTTATCAGGATAGACAAATGCACAGACATACAGAGGCTGAGAGATATATATTAACCAGAATCCAGTGGGAGAAAAATCCATGTCATGTACAAAATTGACAAATAGACCAGCAGTGTCAACATTTTTTTTGTAATACAAAATGGATCATCTACATACATGGAGTGTTTAAAGGGTGATACATTGATTGATTGATTGTTGGTTGCTTAACGTCCAGTGGCAAATATTGCATGCATATTCAGGACGATAAAGGGTGATACATGTATCATAAGCAACTACAATGTATTTCAAAATGAAGATCTGTTTGTTACATTGTATTCAGCAGAGGATAAAAATAAATGACTTTGGCTAGGAAGAAAGGTCATCAGATCTTAAATTTTGTTTTTAAATGATTATAAAATATTTCATACATTGACAATTAAAAAATTATGTAAAAATTCTTTTCTCAAAACAAAATAATTGATAGGGTCAATTGTTACATGAACATGTAGATAGAAAAGAGAAACAAATAACATTTAATGTTTTGGCCTGAGCTTCACTCTCCCCTTGTCAAATGCACCATGTTGTAAGTTACAGCTTGTAACAGACAGTCTGAGCTCCACAATCGCCTTGTCTAATTTACAGACAATCTGATATATCATAAATGTCATTGTTTATAAAACAAAAGATAATCATTAACTAATCTAATGATCTTCATATAAATGATAACATGATCACACAGAAAAGCGATTATCCTTTAGCAAGTGTATATAATTTCAGCAATGATAAAATATTTATGCAGTCTTGGTGATTATCTTTATTAAAACTATCCACTCAAATCATGACTAAAAATCATGTGCTATCGAACATTTATAAATGTTTATTATTGCAAATCTGTCACGACTATCCAAAATGCCACAATATTTACACTAAAAGCAATATAAAATTCTGTAAGTACGATATATTCATGTTAATATTTTTTGTTACTACATGAAATTTCAAATGTACATTGTAATCAACATTATGCCCATTTTCTTCATAAAAAAAATAATTAATAAAATAGTTATTGTGCATTTACAGCGGCCAAATGGAATTTAGATTCTTTTTGAATGAAATATTGGCAATTATTACCACATGTCCTTTTTAAAAGACTTTATTCTTATATTGATTTCAGGGATTGTTGTCTGTGCTGCATATGTTGCTGCAGAATGTACATGTGTACTCATGCTTGTGGTATATGGTTGTCACATAATGCTCTTATATTTTACAGTCTTGGGTATTTTTCCTTGTAAGAGAGCTGTCTTTTAATAAGAACATTGGTGTACAGTTGTTCCAGCTGCAATCATACCACATCTCCTTATTTCAAATGGATAAATCCCTAATGTTACTTATAAATTTAAAATACACTATAAACATTAGCCAAGAAATACAAAGCCTGGAAAAACATGTGATCAACTTATAATGGAAATTCTATGTTCCTATCAATTTAAGTTTTAAATCGCTATAATATATAGATCATGTACATATAAATAAGTTTTTTTTTGTTTTTTTTTCAAAATTGAAATATATGATCTGTCATGGAGACATTGACAGAGAAACATCCATATTGTACTGTGATACATTGACATAACACAGTACAACCTTTGTTTATGGCGATGACTAATTGTTTTCCTTTCACATGTCAATGTTCTTAAATCTTTCATTCTCTTTCTTGCATTCAAATAAATGTCATTGACTGTCAGTTTCAACTTCTTTAGGCAAAGAGAGATCTATTTGTTTATAATAAGATTCTCTTGTTATTTTACAAAATTTATCAATGGTATTGTCAATGACTGTAAGAGGGTCTAGAACAAGCGTCATTCAATTCTGTAAGGTCAATTTTCTTTATTCTTTATATCTTTTTGCCAATTATTTTCTATTCTTTATATTTGAGCACTCCATTATTCTCTTTACTTTAATTTTAAAGCCCATTTTTTCATTCATTGTATTTCTTTACCTTTAATCTGTACTTTTTACCTATTACATGTATTAACGTTTCTGTAAACCCCACACAGACCATCCTGTTAGGACAGTAAATCTCAGCAACAAATTTTGTGCATGTACCTTATAGCCAGGCAAATTGATTTTGACAGAAATTGATGTCTTGTTAAAATATGATTAAATTACATTAAACATGCCATGACTTGGGTTTACAACAGTCGGTGATGAACAATCTGTTACTGAACAAGGCTCGTTCATACATTTTGAAGGCGGCATGCAAGTTTTGCAAATGACTGCAATTTTAACTCTTATACATGTATTAATTTACGTTTTTTGATTGAGTTAAGCCTTCCAATTGATATTTTATCGTGTGGTTTTCTATGTTGTGATGTTATGCTATTGTTTCAGAAAAAGGGAGAAGGTTTGGTACCATTAAAATGTTAAAATCCAGCTGCAAATGTAAATAATTATGTTTGCACCTGTCCTAAGTCAGGAATCTGATGTACAGTAGTTGTCGTTTGTCTATGTATAAATTTATACATGTTTCTCGTTTCTCGTTTTTTACATAGATTAAACTGTTGGTTTTCTCGTTTGAATGGTTTTACACTAGTAATTTTGGGGCCCTTTATAGCTTTTTGTTCGGTGTGAGCCAAGGCTCCGTGTTGAAGGCTGTACATCGACTTATATTGGGGCTATTTCAAAAAAAATGATGCCTTTCCTTTAAACCTTTGTCAGTCTCTTGTATGATACTATATCTGTAATGTTTTTAGGTCAGATAATGTATTATGATTAGTTGGTCCTAACTACCAAAGATAATAGCAGTATGTGCTCTGTTTAAAAAATATTGTCCAAAATTGTACCTCAAAATGTCAGGAGTGTAACGCTTTTAGTGTGACATTTAGAAGAAAGCATGTGCATTCATTAATGATATAGAATAAATAATGGCAGATACAATACCAAACAATATCTTTCATCCAACTATTATATCTTGACTATGATTTCTTGTTCAATTCTTCCATATATTTACATTTTTATGAGCCTCATAAGGTAAGTCAAATAAGTTTGTGTAAAAAAAAAAATGTTAGTAAAAGTCAATATGCTGCCAGAAAATGTCTTTGTGGGTGAAATAACATGTTTCTGTACATCTTGCACGGTTTATTTTTTTTGTTTAGTATCATAGCTTGGCACAGGTGTATCCAGTTGACCCTGAAGTTCTACTACTGGAATATTATGGTAACGTTACAATAAGAGGACTTACCCAGGTCTGTCAGGAGTGTAACAACTGGGTTAAGATGTATTTTTTTTAGAAACAATGTTGTTATAGTTGTTGTTTTTTCTTGAATTTCAGTGAACATTACCTGTTACAGTTTATCAGTAACAAACATGCCATTATTATGGCCTTCATTGCTTTTGTATGCTCAATACTTCAATGTCAGGAGTGTAACACAAACAAATGCCTTATTTCAATCTTATTAGCAAAGGTAAGTTATTGGAAGAAAAACTAGCTGACAATTATTATAAAATGACATTACTACACCTCAGCTTAACACAGAATACAAGTCTACATCATTACTTTTGAAATTTTTGAACTAAAATTGTAATTGAACTAGCTTGTTTAAATGTGTTACAGTCCTGTCATACAAGTATTGAGCATAAACAAGCAATAAAGGCCATAATAATGGCATGTTTGTTACTGAAAATATGCAACAGATGGTATTCACACTCAAATTCCAGAAAAGAAAACCAATAATAACAACATTGTTTCTATAAAAAATAACATGAATGTTACACTTAAACATTTTAAAGCAATTACACTCCTGACATTTTTAGGTACATTTTTGGACAATTTTTAATATACAGAGTACATACTGCTTCCATCTTTGGTAGTACGAACAAACTTATCATAATACATTATCTGACATAAAAACAGCATATATATAGTATCAAACAAGAGACTGAACAAGGTTTAAAGGAAAGCCATCTTTTTTTTTAAATAGACAATTAGCAAAATTTGTAAATATGTAAGAAATATATAATTTTTTTTAACCTGTTCTTAATTTGCACTAAAATAATATGTGAAAATAAAAGACTCTACATGATTTCAGGTCAGTTTCAGGTTAAAATATGGTAGCAATAAATTATGGTCAGGAGTGTAACATTTGTTACACTCCTGACAAGTTTCTGATGTAGCTTATCTATAACAAAATTCAACATGATTCTTTATTATTGCGCACCCTATTGAACCTTTCCATAGATTCACCTGCAAGTTACCTGTCCATTTAAACTTTTGGCAGTTCTATTGTCCCATCTAACAAATACAACAGGTATTGTTCTCTGTATAGTTTATTCACCAGGACCTTTAAATTTCTTCTAAGAGAAATCTATCACTCATTGATTAATCTACCAGAGTAAAAAGTTTACCTGCTAAACTGATAGAAATTTCTTGTTTCACATAAAAAAAAATGCCTGTGATTTCATGTTTATTAAACATTTATTATATTTTTTTCAATCTGTTCAAAATAGATAACAATTTAACCGTAAAAAGTTTGTTTTAAAAAAAAAAGTATTGTTCGTATGAAAATTTGCATCTTTTAGTTTATGTTTAGTTATAGAATACTTTTAAGAAGGCCTTCATATATATAAAAATCGCCATTTCATTGCATTTTTAGGTTTTTTTATCATTTTTTTTTTGGAAATAGGAATAATGTTGATTTTTTTCAGAAATCATCTTTTATTAAATGTTTGAATCAGTGTTTACATTCAACAGTTTGAAAATATACTACATTCAAACTAATATACAGTTTTAATACTTATAGTCAACATGTAATTTCTACCAGTTTAGCAGATAAACTTTTTACTCAGGTGGATTAATCAATGAGTGATAGATTTCAGTTAGAAGAAATTTAAAGGTCTGAGTGAATAAACTATACAGAGAACAAAACCTGTTGTATTTGTTAGATGGGACAATAGAACTGCCAAAAGTTTAAATGAACAGGTAACTATCAGGTGAATCTATGGAAAGGTTCAATAAGGTGCGCAATAAAATAATTGTAACATCTTAACAATGTAATGAGAAAGCCGATCTGTCTTGTAAAAGTGATTTTTCTGTACACTATTCACCAAAGATTCTTAAAAATTAAAGTGTAATTCTCATTAAACATGTTAAAAGTTTGCTCTTTGCTCAGAAATTAAAAAAATATGTAATCAAATATCTAATAAATTTATTTATTTGTGAGATTGTAAATTTAAAATAGATATCATTACTGATTTTCTAAACATTCCATTAAAAAACAGTCTTACAGTTACTGAAAAAAATATGTCAGGAGTGTAACAAAAGGATAAAAAACACATATTTGTATTTTTTAAATGAAGAAAACTTAGAATTGACTGAAGCAATTGTTGTGAAATTTTCAGAGGATGTAATTACATCATATATGTTTGCTTCCTTATACTTTTTATATAAAATTAAAGCTTTTGCAAAGAGATATAAAAACTTTTGAAATAAGATATTAAAGAATACACTAAAAATTGGTGAAATTTACATATTTAAAAAAAAAAACTGTTTATAAGTAGAAAAAAATTGCAGAAAAATCATTTAGTACCTTTATTGCAACAAACAAAAAAATTACATTGATATTTATATTCTTATTTATGTTTGTCAGTTGAAATTATTATTTTGTTGTTTCCTTTGAAAAGTGGATGAATTCTTATGAGTAAAATGTTGTTAAAATTTTTGTTTTTATTATTTTGCATTAACCCTTGGTAGTTTTGTAAACTTGAATGTCTCTGGATTAAAGAATAAAGGGCTGCGCTTGAGCGCATGATACGCCCGTTGCTCTTTTAACTTGTCTTTTATGCTTTAAATGAATTTATATGATCAACTAGAAATATATATACAAATCAAAAGGGATGTTACATTAATATATTCACCAAAGTTTCATAAAATCCCCCTTTTTTAAGTATAAAAATTCATTACTTTAAGAAAACGTAAAATCTAAAATTTATAAAAATGGAAAGGGAGCTTATGTCAATAGATTCAAACAATTTATCAAAGTTGCATAAAATTTTGTGAAAGTGTTAGTTATTGTCCCAAAATTGGAAAATCCCCCCTTTTTTAAGCATAAAAATTCATAACACGGAAATGTAAAATCTGAAATTTATAAAAATTGAAAGGGAGTTTACATCAATAGATATAAACAATTCACCAAAGTTTCATGGACATTGGTGAAAGACTTTTTGAGTTATTGTTCGAAGTGTTGAAAATCCCCCCTTTTTTATGAATAAAGCCCCATAAATCCAAAACTTAAAATCTGAAATTTATAAAAATTGAAAGGGAGCTTACATCAATAGATATAAACAATTCACCAAAGTTTCATGGACATTGGTGTAAGCCTTTTTGAGTTATTGTCCGAAGTGTTGAAAATCCCCCTTTTTTTATGAATAAAGCCCCATAAATCCAAAACTTAAAATCTGAAATTTATAAAAATTGAAAGGGAGCTTACATCAATAGATATAAACAATTCACCAAAGTTTCATGGACATTGGTGAAAGCCTTTTTGAGTTATTGTCCGAAGTGTTGAAAATCCCCCCTTTTTTATGAATAAAGCCCCATAAATCCAAAACTTCAAATCTGAAATTAAAAAAAAACGAAAGGGAGCTTACGTCAATAGATATAAACAATTCACTGAAGTTTCATGGAAATTGGTGGAAGTGTTTTTGAGTTATTGTCCGAAGTGTGGACGACGGACGGACGGACAGACGGACGGACGGACGGACAGAGGGACGGACGGACGGACAGACGGACGGACGGACGGACAGAGGGACGGACGGACGGACAGACGGACGGACGGACGGACAACGGTATACCATAATACGTCCCGTCTAAAAGACGACGGGCGTATAAAAATGATAGAAAAAAGATTAGCAATGACTTAATTTTTTACCATGTTTGTCACACTTTGGCATCATTTTTTTTGAAATAGCCCATTGGTTTACTTTTTATAAATTATTATTTGGATGGAGAGTTGTCTCATTGACACTCACACCACATCTTCCTATATCTATTTACATATGACTCGGAAAAGTTAAAGTGATGTTTATTCATGTATTTATGTCAATGTTTTCAAGAAACACAACTGAGATAAACCGTTTTTGCAACTGAAGTGTCCACAGTTCAAAAGAAACACAATTAACCAAAGCCTTTCTCATTATCCAAAAATTTTCACCATACCAAACAAAAGACATATATATATTAAGACAAATCACAGGTAAAGCCTAAATCTCTGGACAATGCTGGAGTCTAGGGTTCATTGACGTATCTTAGTGGGGAATTCAGAACCCTTGACAAATTTACATTTTGAACCATTCTTTTGTGAAAAATTTCCAGGATAGGTGATACATTGTATGTAGTTATATATACAAATGCAGTCATACCAAATATATGTAATCCTTTGAATTGTATTTCTTTTGTAGTAGGTGTATGTAGCTACATGTATGATTATGTACGGATTCAATAAATGAAACAGTATTTTATAGAGGAAGAGCTTAAAACTTTTATCTCTGGTTGTCAGACAGGGAAGCCATTTATGGGATGTTTATCTGAATTAGTTACACATAATCAACAACATCCTCCCTCTTTATTTAACGGGTATACATGTATATATAAGTATCAAAAAGTCATCAATCAAAATTTAAAGGATAATCTTCGCTTTCTAACAGAAAGTCATTTTTGTTAAAAAAAATTTCTCAGCACAGCAAGGTACATTTATTAAGTTTAAACTTTTTAGGTTATAAACCATTCACACTATGAATTGATAAATGTCAATGAAAAATCGGTACTTCTCTCCACAATTAGTTCATTATATTTCTTTACATTCTCTTTTGAAATATATACAAGACTTAGTGACAAATTAATGATTTACGACTTAATCATTTTACAAAATATGTCTGCATTCCTTTAACACAGGAACACCTGTTTGTTTTTGAATTTGTTTTTGAATTTACAAATCAAGGTATTTATACCTTCTGTTCTTTATTACCTGGATACTAGGTAGTCAATTTGTCTGTACATGAAGTTTATAAATTTAGGACTACATGTAAATCTAATCTTTAGTAAAATATTTCAAATCTAGGTGCAGTTTTTCTAATTTTAGATGTTAAAACCTATTGATCTATAAAGTCTACATGCATTTTTCATACGTGTTTCTCGTTTCTGTTTTATATAGATGAGAAAGGTTGGTTTTTCTGTTTGAATGGTTTAACACTAGTCTTTTTGGGGCCCTTTATAGCGGCCGCTTTATAGCTCGCTGTTTGGTGTGAGCTAAGGCTCCATGTAAATGAAGACAGTACTTTGACCTATAGTGGTTTACTTTTACATATTGTGACTTGGATGGAGAGTTGTCTCACTAATTAGCACTCATACCACATCTTCTTAGATCTTATTCTACTATTTACATTTGTGCATCAAATCATTATGAACAGACTGTGAGACATATGTTTGATAATCTTACCCAATAGATAAAGATAATCCCTGAATAAATATTTATCAATAACATTTACTCTTGTCTATCTACAGCTCTTAATCTCTATAATTATGCAACACAGTACATTAATGATGTCTATAGTTTATTTAAGATTAATCCTCAAAATGTTGACCCTTCTTTATCCTGATATTTCTAATATTGGAGTAATATTCTAAAGATGAAAAAAATCTGTTTTCTGAAAAGAAAATCCCTCAAAATTCTGATGCACAATATATTCCTAATATTGGTGTTATATTCAGTAAATGAAGAATAGCTGTTTCATGTAGTTTAAGAAAAAAGAGTAACTCCATAATTAATGAAAAAAAGTCACTTGGCAAGATTTCAATGCATTTCTATCACTTGCATCTTAAAAGTCAGAATGTGTCAATTAAAATACAAATAACACATCATTACTGTTCATTAAAAAATATTGCTGCATCCATCATTTTGTCTGTCTGTTAAAGTGCTAGTTGTATGATATGAAAAAAGACACTAAACCCATTTAAATTAGTAGACTGGTCTTGTGATATTTCATCTGTGCCTATATACATGATATACATGAACATGTCATGCATGTGATGGACTGTGAAACTTGGATCATGAGGTTTTTTTAATTTATTTTTTTAAGAGGTCCCTAAATGCGGGATAATTGTACTCCCTTCCCGAAGTTCAAACCTATGTGTGCCATGTTATTTTACATTTTTCAATTTTCTAAGAATTTGGTTTAAAGAAGGTAATATTACTTACTTGCTCCACCCATTTCATCAGCATCAGTAGCCTGTAGTGGCTGATCCAACTGAACTGAACTTTCATTTTCTAAAATCGTTCCACGGAACACTGGAACACCTCTTTTGTTCTTTATTCTAGACACAATTACAGGATCATGGATATTAGGTTCTGAAATAAAAGATTATATCATATATACAAATGTATATGTGAATAAACAATCAAAATTAACATGATCAGGTCCTACAATGGACTAATATAATGTCATTGCATAAATTTTAACTAAATTGCTTCTAAAATACATTTGCAAGCGGAATTGATGATTCAGAAAAGGGACAAGTTATTCCCTACAAATGTTCTATAACAATATCTATATTGTTGTTGTGGCCTTATGAAATTATCATAAATATTACAAAATATCATACATTGCATTTAAGGTGGTATAGGAGTCTAAAATAAAAATGATAGAATTTGTTCATACTTTGCCAAAACGCTGTATCTATTGATACATGTTGAAAAATATAATAAAAATGATAGGTCACCGCGCATTTTCTCAAGCTACAGGACAGGACAAAATGACACATTTTGTATGGATTATACAGGAAAAAACACCATTTTGTGATTAGAAACTAAACAAAATGATAGAATTGTTAAATACTTCAGGAAAAGATAGCTTTCAGACACTGCTTTGAGAATATCAAAAGAAAAGATAGGGTCACCGTACGTTTTTTCCGGCTAAAATACAAAATAGGAAAATTCTATACAGAATCCTTCAGAAAATGCACTTTTTTAGAGTTACCTCCCCTTAAAATGCCAATTTAAAAAAAAAAAAAAAAACAACCAAAAATAATTAACATTTGCAAAAATATCAATATTTAGAAGTTATATTCTTATAAATTGGTACTTTTAAATGAAAATGTACATTAAACATCTCCATTCCTGCATCAAATTTTGCTAACTTGATGGAAAATCTGGACCTTTGATTCTCTGTTTTTTACAATCCAAGATGGAGGAAGACACCCATACCACCTTAAGCAGAGAAGTTCAGTCCTACAAATGTAGTATTGGGTTCAGTTTCAAGACACTTGTTGAAGAAGTTTTTATTGTTAGATATCAGTCTTAAAACTCTTTGAATTGATTGCCCTTCAGATTTTACTACATGTATCAGAACCTTTCTGTACTCTTCTTGATCTTTTATATATAACATTAGTTACTTGAAGAAGACTCAATGATAACATAAGTGCTGTTGTCTTTTAGATCTTTTATAGAGCACTTTTTAGGGCTTAAAAACATGAAATCTGGAGGTCCCGAATTTAAAATAAATCAAAATCCCAACATCCTAAAATTAGAAAAAAGAATTCCTAGATGCCGAAAGGGTCAATCCTGAAATCCAGAGCTTAAAAACACCCTATCCTCAAGTCCCGATAAAGGTCCTATCCCCCTCGTAGATGGTAGCATCTATTGGTGAAAGAAGACAAGGCCTTCAATAATGAATAATACCAATACTGCATAGCAATGTCATAGCATCTAGACATGGCATATGGTTTTTTAAAGTAAATGTAAACACCCTGCTTTGACATGTCCATATACATGTAATACGACAGAGGATAGAAAAGACAATATGATAATGAATGACTGCTTCACATCCAGTCCAAAAAAAATGTTGATTGTTGCTTGCTTATAATTAAGGTCTAGAGCAGTGATAGACATTTTAATGTCCTATCACTAAAGTTGGTTAAAGTTTGTCTCAGCTGTGCTCATTTTTTAAAAATAAAAACCTAGGAATATTATTCTAGTTACATGTAAAATTGTGAATTAATTACTGATGACTACATGTGAATGTAAATGTGAATTGTAAATGCAAGTTTTGTGGTTATGGTGGTTACAAAACTACATGTACAGAGAGTTACAGTAGTGTAGGTGGGTTTTGTAAGAAAACATCTGCCTCTAACATTTTCTAACCAAAATGTCCTTATATCTTATATTTATGACAATAATTCAGTGGTTTCATTATCTTTCCTGTTAACAGGTACTTTTCCCATACAAATTTGTGATATATTTTTTTTTATATATTACATCAAGGATTTGTATACCGCTGTTTGTATAGTACTATACAAATCCTTGATTACATGAATACCTTTTTTTTAAATTCCTAAAATTTTTAATTTCTAATTAGTAGCATACATTGCAACTGTAAAAGGGGAAAAGTCCTGGTTACTGCCAACTAAATGAATGTCCCGATATGTTTCAGATAAATTAATACAATATAATAAATGCATACATGTATCAACTACAAATGTACCATAGGCCTCATATAATCTATACCAGACAAGATGGTAAAATATAGCCTTCTCAGATGAAAAGATAAGTATCCCAATTTTTAATACTTATTCACATGAAAATTTTATTTTTCTGCACGAGTCAAATTTTTAACCAGTCTAAAGTGCATCTGTTGAAAAAATCTGGTTATTTATATTATCTTAAAAATATGAACCCAAAGTCCTTGTTATAGTACAATTAGAATATAAGATATAAATCTTTGACAGGGGGTGCCCCCATAAATCATAACTACCAAAATATATACCTAACTCTTAATCATATTACCCTTAAACAATAATCAATCTTTAACTTGAAACATATTATAAACATTTGTATGAAATGTACACTTGACTAAAACACAAAAGACGTTAATTTTACAGGTGTACTTATTCAACAATACTATCTAGCTTGGGGTAAAGGTGGTACTGTTGTCTGTCATATATCCTCTGAGCAAAACTGATGTAAATATCTGATTAAGACACTGTATTGTACCTGACTTACATGTACAAATGTATACATTGGTACATTCTTAGTGGCTATATGCATGATATGAGTAATATTATATCAAATGCATATTATAGTTTTCATAATCAATAAGGATCTTCATTGTGGAGACAGTGTAAACTTGGTACATGTATAGGGCATTATCAAACATTAACAAATTTATAACTTTAAGAAGTAATCACTTTTTCTTAAACTATTTAAAGAGGTACATGTATTAATTATCAAAGCAATCAAGTATTTTAAAATTCATAAACATGAAAAACATGATAAAAGGAAATCAATTGATCAAAAAATGGCAAAAATGCAAGGAAATCAATTGATCAAAAAGTGGCAAAAATACTGTAACTTGATTTTAAAACTATAGTCAAAAATCAAATAATTAACCTAAAATAGACAATTAATCATGTAATCAAAAATCTCAAGCAGTCGGAATCTTACACCAGGAAATCCCTAAATTTAATGGAGCTATAAATAACATTCGGCTAGTTATCACGATGTCAACAATTTCTGGCATATATACAGTTAATTTGAATATTGCAGGAAACTACTGTTTTGATTTTCCTGGTTTACCAGATACAAAGGCATTTTAAACTTTACACAGTATTTTCCATGTTGAAAATTTTATAGTATTGTGGTACATTGTACATGTAGATGCCCAATATTAGACCGATTTTCCTTTTGTATTGCACAATGATGTTCAAAGATGTAACTTTGTGTTACCATGTTTGTTATAAATATCAAAATAAATTGAAAGAGAACTTACATGTAATTTTCATGCAATTTGTACATGTAAAAAATATGCAAAAATGATTACACTAATGAGCTGACAACTGGTGCAACAATAGTATGGTGCCAAAACTATAAATGTATATAGGAAGGAATTCAAAGAATTTCAACACTTCAATTAAGCTGAACTTAAATCAAGAGAGGAAAATTCAAATACAAAACAGAAACTGTCAAACATTTTAAACATTGACATGCTACATGTATAATGACAACCATAACAATATCATGTATTTAACACATGATATAAATTAATTTAGACAATACAGATTATAAACAAAAATAAAGGGGAGACAATATAATTGTTTTAACTGTTTTGCATAAAATACAACTTAATTTTGTTTAGTGTACAAATGTATAAATGTGTAAGAATTCCGTTTACTATGATATTCATCAATTCTATCTAATGAATAAAAATTGATTTTGGATTCACACAACATCAATAAGACAACTGTCTGTTTAATAAGTCTGAACAATGGGATGTTAGTGACTATACATAATGTACATGTACACAATGTCTAATTTTGTCTAGGATTTTCTAGTTTATATCATTTGAAACTTTATTTGCATATATTTTACATTTGTTTATGCATGTATATGCAATATTTTTGAAGACATGTCTACAGAATAAGCTTTACCACATGTACAGGGTTTGTACTAACAAGAGCAAATCAATGAGTGCTACAAAATGTACATACATGACATACATTGTATGGAGCAGGATCTGCTTAACCCTCCTGAGCACCTGAGATCACCCCCAGATTTGGGTGGGGTGCGTGTTGCTCAGTTTCTATTTCTATATTGTGTTTTGTGCACTGATGTTTGTCTTTGTTTTTGCAATGGTGTTCAGTTGTCAGTTTATTTGAATACTGAGTTTGAATGTCCCTTTAATATGATCCTTCGCCTCTCTTTTAATTGAAGTCAATCCTAAAACCACAGTCCGTTCTCTCAGTCAGAATCAGAAATTACTAAAATATACATTGTATATGAAATACAGCATAGAAATGAAATTCTGAAGTAATGACTTAACCATGTTACTGTGGACACTAAGACCAAACAACAAACAATCATTATTAAATAATACTGGATGGCTTCCCCTAATGTAATATCATGACAAAATTATCTTGTTTACAAACAGCAGCAATGCTTTTTCCATCAATACAAACAAAATGTACAAATATATCTTTCTTCTTGGTGAGTTACCTCTTTAACAACTAATAATGGTAATGATATTAATTCTTTACTATTCAGCTGAAATAATGTAATTTTTCTCTGAAGCGAAATAAACCAATGGTCACATACAGACAGGATCAATACACAGTCCTAAACACTATATCCCCAAGATGACGTCCAATAATAACCTACAAATTTAATCACAAATTCCTATAGAGCTATTATGATGGATTACTCAGGAGCTTGAACTCAATTATGACAACAGAGGGTAGGACACAATCTACCATTGACTATGTAAATGAAAAAGATTTATCTGGTAAAACAAAAAAGAAATATATGGACTTGATTTATGGCTGACCTGCAAAAAATCGTTTAATTTTTAAGCTATTGAATCATGTCTTTTTATGTTATACTGCTTAAATCTATAAATTGTAATAGTTTTTATGATTTATAGCCTCAGTATTGCATAGTAATTGATTTGAAAACATTTATTTCATTGTATATAACCTCTAGCATGATTTTGGACTGATAATGGCTGAAACTGATTCTTAAAACTAAAATGCCCTATACATGTAGCAATATATCTTTCAGGGCCAAAGGCCAGGGCTCACACTACATGTACTTTAGAATCATAGGGAGATTTGAATGAGAAGTGCTCATAACATTAATCTGCTCTATCACAGCTATCAGCTGTGTGTTATTCATATATAATGAACCATAATTTGCTATTGGGCTTGTTTCCTATAATAGTAGAAAAGTGATAAAAATGTGTATTACTGTAAGAAAAGTTGTACATGTAACTACATCTAAATATGCCTTTATTTTTATCAACATACAAGTGTATGCTACTCTTCCCTAGAAAAAAAATTGAAGTTAACAAATTTCAAAGATTATACTATACGACCGTATTTTTGTGTCGTTTCTCGCGTTATTTTTCGCTTCCGAAGTGCGAAGTCACCGGCAAATTCGTACGTTTTGCTTTCAAATAATAAAGAACATCGACCAATAAGAATAGTCAGAAGAAAATGCTGAGAAATTTCTGTAGCAGGTGTCAGAACACTAGCGTTACTTTGGTTTCCGATTTCGTAACGCATATTTTAGATGATATAATCTGCTTTGTTGTAATAGAATTCTTTATAACAATATGCAAATATGAACTCTCGCGAGATGTTCAAACAGGTAAATCAGAGATGGTGTACAGGTCACAAATATCACATGGTGCCTATTTTAAAGATTTTAATTCCAATTTAAATAGTTCTTAACTGGATTTAAAGAATTTTACATTGCCAATGATTTGGAATAAATTGTATATAACTGGAATTTCAAAACCAAATATAAATACATTTTTTTGGCTAAAACATCAAGATACAACGATTATGGTATCCTGTATCAAAGAAAAGAAAATATGGAAATTTCTGAATAAATTGTACTAATTGTTTTCAAAACAAGCACATATTTAGGAGTTTTATAATACTGTTACATTTAAGATGGATTTTAAGAAAAAGTATACTGTTCAGATTATTTTAAGCAGATTTTGCAATAAAATAAAACTAAAAAAATGCTTTCGGTTTCTTATGGTTTCCTGTCGCGTTTTAAAAAAACTTTAATTTAACATTGAAAATAGATTTTAAATATCAACATGAAGCAAGTAACACTAGTAATGGTGTTCATTTATGTCTTTTGAAATATATTGTGCAAAATAAAGAAAATAAAGATTAATTTTAATTGGTTTCCTGTTTGGTTTCCTGTCATGTAAACGGTGAATCAAAATGTATTAATTTTTTCTTGAAAAACTCAATTGTTCCATTAATACTATTCTAACACCAACACAACCCACAGAATAAAAGTTAAAGTTTTAGAACTTATAAAAAAGTATACAAAAAGAAACCAAAGGCCGAATACCAAATTATGGTCCATATAGTGTCATCATTGTAATGTATTTGATGTGGAAAGTTCAAATGATGTACTTAATCATGGACTATCAAGAATATGTCCAAGAATCATCCAATTTTTTTTTATAAAACATTGGTGAGTGATTACATGTATCTAGTTATTCTCAATACAACATGTACAATAATCCTTGATAATGTTTTTTCACACATTCTTTCCTTTCTATAAGCATGATAAGATTAAAGTATTTTACTCAATGACATACAATGTACATGTTGTACATGTACCTGTACATATAATTATTTTTCGTACAGAAATTATTAAGGTTCATGATCATGATGATACATTTTTTTGTACTTGTACATATAACAGGCTATTATTTGAACTTGGAATTATTTTTAATTATGGAATTTGCATAGTTTCTTGTGTTTAAATTTTTTGATAAATTCCATGTAATATTTTGTATTATGATCTTTTGAGTGGTTAATAACACTTTCCATACAATGGATTTTGGTTAGATAGTGTTGTGCGCGGCACAGTACATTCTATTGAAAAATACTATTTTCTTTGTAATAGAAAGTGTTGTGCGCAGCACAGAACATTTCAGTACAGAATAAACGTGGAATTTATTGAAAATTTCAATAACAAGAAATCAAGCAAATTCCATCATTAAAAATAATTCCAAGTTCAAATAATAGCCTGTTATATTCTTTGAGTGGGATCTTGAGCATGTTGAGTGTTGTTTTGTTTTACAAATGTAGTTTTCATTTTTGTGGTACATTCTTGTATTGAAAAAATATTAAAACAATTATTTCTTGAAATAACTTATTCACTTTTTGAATGAAATAATGACCAAAAGAACAGGGTACACATACATTTTTGTACATCATGTACAAAAAAAAATGTATGTCATGTACATGTCAATATATATATATAACATGTATAATTTTTAAGTTCATTGCTCACTTAAATTGCTATGTAACCTGTTAATTAACTGAGTAAGAACCCTGTCAGTCCTTGGTTTTTTACCTTAAAAAAAATGCAGAACACCTAACACAAGACAAAGAAGATATTGATGATTTTTTTGGGCACTACATTTGTACCTGCATGTACACCAATATCGAACTTTGACTGTGTCACACATGTCTAAAATAAAGACCTTTCAGGTCAAGTATTATTCCTTCTATAGACCAAAAGGACAAAAATTAAGGGGATATTACGTATTAATTTTTTTTAAAGATAAGAAACCGGCTTATGAGTCAAAATTACAGAATTTACAGTTATTTTTAGGTGAGTTTTTTATTTTCTAATTCATATTCTTATTTTTTAGTTGGCTAATTACAATTTTATTGTGCTCTACTTCTTCTCTTTTCGATTTTAATGTAAATATTGCACGAGACCCGACTAAATTAGATTAATGCAAGTGCACCTGAATTATCTTTTACTTGGAGAAAATTATATATGTGCACAAATTTTATGTCAATAAATACCAAATTTTGGTTCGTACCTGGGCTTTTCATGCCTTTGTTATAATCTTTACACGGACTGATTTAAAAATGCTTAAAATGATTCTTAATTAGTGAAAACATGGATTTTTCTTAAGACAGGAAACTATTTTCTTAATTGATTAAAGTATAAATACAAATAATGAAATATTATCAAGCACCTGTTCGTGAAATACGAAGCTAAATTATATACTTACCAGACATACAAATAACGTATTCTGTTAAAAATAAACATAATAAATATAAATATGTCCTTCGTATCATTTTTAAGCCTTCATGTATTTAAAATATTCCAATAAAACGATAAATTGTCACACAGATCGTCCTCAAGTTATGGTAAAATGGCTGGCTAGGTTTGTGTTTATGCTAATGCCTGACGTCATTTGTGTATTTCCGGTTATCGACCAGGTGAAAATTCTCCATGGAGTTTACCGTAAAAATTTCCTCTTTCGGTAGATCTTAAAGAACCAATTAAAATTGTGTGTTAGAATTTTGAATAGTTTAATTATGATTAAAGAATTATTTTCAAACGAAAATTACACTGAGAGAAATCATATGTATGTATACATGTCTGAAAATAATCAATATGTTTTGAGCATTTTGATCTACATGTATTTCAATTTAGTTTTTCTAGAGCTGGTTTAGAATTAAAAAAAATATGCTGTAATATGAACTTCATTATTTTGACTTATATTGTTTTGTTTCATTTACAGTTTATACAGTATTAAAAATTATGAACTTGTCACATGATGCCGTTATAATCCTGAATCATGATCATGATGGTCTGGGAAACTGTCTAAGAAACTAAATTAGATAAGATAACTGTAATTCAAAAACATTTTTATTGGTCAGTGTCCTTCAGCTTGGACAAATAGATAAATGAATTGTGTAATAGGAACTGCATGTTCATCTTCTTTCATTGGGGGAGTTTGGAGGAAATAACGGATTAATTTGTCTCTTATTATTTTTCAAGTCCCCATCTCAACCTGATCAGCATTTCTCAATCAGACTTGAATTCGTTATAACAAAAAATACAATTTCTATTTATATCATTATTATTTAATAAACTATTGCATCAGTAGTGGAAATAGAGCTTCAAGTGAGGAAGTTGAAGAACAAAAAAACATCTTGTGACTTCAGGAAGCCTTTTTTTAAATGCCTGTTATGGTCTCATTCAATTTTAGGACATTGTTCTTATGTCATAAAATTCTATAAGTTGTTATGCTTTTGAATAAAAGCCTGTTATTATCATTTATACATATACGTAAATGGATGATTTCGCACGGAATTGTATGAGCACGAGGAACTGCACATAAACATCGAAATATGTATACATGTATAAATTTTATAATTTATGAGATATATCAAATGAAATGTTCGGCAAGTGGTATTACAAATAGATATAGGAAGATGTGGTGTGAGTGCCAATGAGACAACTCTCCATCCAAATAACAATTTATAAAAGTGAACCATTATAGGTCAATGTACGGCCTTCAACACGGAGCCTTGGCTCACACCGAATTAAATGCTATAAAGGGCCCAAAAATTACTAGTGTAAAACCATTCAAACGGGAAAACCAACGGTCTAATCTATATAAAAATTCCAAAAAAAAAGAGAAACGAGAAACACGTATAAATTACATAAACAAACGCATAGTTTATACGTAAATATCTTTAAAAATAACAAATTTGACTTAAAAATAACTTTTCTCGAAATCCTGTCCCACAAATTTTACTCAAAAATGATATATTATATTTTACTGAAATTGATATATAAGCTAGGGGGTCAATGAAATATCAGCCCTTGATATAATTGTCGTACTTCATGTCCAACAAATAAACAGACTAAATGGCTTTTACGTTTCATAGGTCCGAAACACTTTCTGGATTTACCGTCACCAGGAATCAAAGCCGAAAATTTGAATTGATAATTGTCATTAGTGTGACGGGGTATAGAAATGTTGTCACTTTTGGTATTCTTAACGGCAATGACACACTTGCCAACGTTTGTTTGACTCTACGACATGGGGCACAGGACGTTTGCGCTTTTTTACCTGTAAAACGATAGGACATTTGCGCTTCAAATACTATGGACATTTGCGCTTTTAATTTTGATTCACCTGTATTAAATTCACCAGACATTTGCGCTTTTTACCTATAGTCGACTACCTGTAATCTTAATGAGAAGTAAATCATTACATAAATAAATTTAACTTATATTTGTCATTAGTTAGTTCACATTTACACAGTGAACATGGATTTTAAAGTTATAGTGACTAGTAAAGAAAAAAAATGAATATGTCTTGATGGATTTTTATATCGTTTCGACCAAACCCTAAAAATTGGAGACCTTTTAAGGAGATGTACCGTTGAAAATGAGAAACTCGCTCATTTATTTGAGATGTGGGATAAGTACCAATCAGGACAGTTAACAAGAGCAAAATTTGTTCACTCATTGGGCTTCAAATATCAAGCTAAAACTGACCTGTAATTGTGATGACAGTACTTGATTTTATTTCTGTACATACACTTTAAACATATATCAACAATGTGCTATGACATATGAAGGTGCTATGAATTTTAAACTTTTAACCATAAAGATGACTTTAACTCTGCCAGGTCAAACCTACCGGTCCCAAGCCCGGATAAAAGAGGAGGCTGGGAAGTTATAGATATATATATAAAAAAAAGCGCAAATGTCCTATGTAAAAAGCGCAAATGTCCATTTTTAAAAAGCGCAAATGTCCTATGTTTTGAAGCGCAAGTGTCCACAAAAAAAAGCGCAAATGTCCTATGAAAAAGCGCAAACGTCCCGTGCCGACGACGGGCGTAGATTCGTAGACAAGTCTGGTCATACTGATGACTTTTCGGGGCCTTTTAATTGCTGACTATGCGGTATGGGCTTTGCTCATTATTGAAGGCCATACGGTTACCTATAGTTGTTAATTTCTGTGTCATTTCGGTCTCTTGTGGAGAGTTGTCTCATTGGCAATCATACCACAGCTTCTTTTTTATATTATAGATATGATGCCTCGTGTTGAGAGTACCACGCTCTCTGTACGTTTAAAACTCTTGCAACAACTCTTGGCGGGGTAGGTACATGGCCAATTGCAGAACCAAATTTTCATCCTTTCATAGCATACCACATTTTCCCTGGCCTTCCCAATTTTTAGCCTTCATCTCGGTCAACAACTATTGCAGTACCTTTATATTGTATTAATTGTTATTTTTTTCCCGTCCTGATTATGCATATAAAGATGTCACTTTTAACGTAAAACACACAAAAATTGACAATGAATGGCTATGCTATATCTTATTCTTTTTCTGAGTAATAATTTGGTGAAATATTTGTCCCTGAACGTTCATCCGTCAACAACAAACCGTGGAGTATCTCTTTATTGAATTAAATAAAATATGACATTCCATGTAAATAGCGAACAAATAATGGTCTGGTATTGTTTGTGTAAATATATAAGAATAGGTGGTATGAGACAACTCTCCATCCAAGTCACAATTTGTAAAAGTAAATCATTATAGGTCAAAGTAAACTTATTACAACATGCTATTTTCACAGTAGTTTTTGAGGTTTTTTGTTTATATAGATATAAAAAAAAGAAGATGTGGTATAATTTCCAACAAAAAACCTCTCCACCAGAGACCAACTGTCGTAGAAGTTAATAACTATTGTTATGCATATATTGTTTTTAACCAAACTAAGATAGGAACGCAATACAAATTATAAGACTTTAAACAATTCAAATGTATGGATTAACTTGTTTGTATTGAGTATAAAATGTCAGCAAATCCTCATTACAATAACAATCTCCATATTTATGTTGGCTTTGGTATAGAATCGAATTGTTATTCTGAATAGAACAACGACCTTTTTCATACTATTATACCATAGCCTATATTGATCGATGTTACCAATTTATGAAGTTGTCAATAAATGTTTTTTCAAGTTGTCGTTTTACTGCAATTTTATTTTCGAAGAGTCAAATTCAACATTTCGTGCATATATACTCTTTAGAATCTCCGAAAACGTATTATTATTTGGGCTTCTTTTTTTTTTAAGTTTGGTAAATTGATTCATCCTACTATTCCTTCGTACATTTTTCGCTAGCTTGATTCTTGCGATGCTATTGTTTGCTAGCTTGATTCTTGCGATGCTATTGTTTGCTAGCTTGAATCTTGCGATGCTATTGTTTGCTAGCTTGAATCTTGCGATGCTATTGTTTGCTAGCTTGAATCTTGCGATGCTATTGTTTGCTAGCTTGATTCTTCCTATTGTTTGCTAGCTCGATTCTTCCTATTGTTTGCCTAATTCTTCCTATTGTTTGCTTGCTTGATTTTTCCTATTGTTTGCTAGCTTGATTCTTGTTATCGTTTGCTAGCTTGATTCTTCCTATTGTTTACTAGCTTGATTCTTCCTTTTGTTTGCTAGCTTGATTATTCCTATTGTTTCCTAGCCTGATTCCTCCTATTAATTGCTAGCTTGATTCTTGTTATTGTTTGCTAGCTTGATTCATCCTTTTGTTTGCTAGCTCGATTCTTTTTATTGTTTGCTAGCTTGATTCATCCTTTTGTTTGCTAGCTCGATTCTTTTTATTGTTTGCTAGCTTGATTCTTGCGATGCAATTGTTTGCTAGCTTGATTCTTGCGATTCTATTGTTTGCTAGCTTAAATCTTCACAATATTTTCTAGCTCGATTCTTGCGATGCTATTGTTTACTAGCTTGATTCTCCCTATTGTTTGCTAGCTTGATTCTTCTTATTGTTTGCTAGCTTGATTCTCCCTATTGTTTGCTAGCTTGATTCTTCTTATTGTTTGCTAGCTTGATTCTTCTTATTGTTTGCTAGCTTGATTCTTCCTATTGTTTGCTAGCTTGATTCTCCCTATTGTTTGCTAGTTTTATTCATCTTATTGTTTGCTAGCTTGATTCTCCCTATTGTTTGCTAGCTTGATTCTTCTTATTGTTTGCTAGCTTGATTCTCCCTATTGTTTGCTAGCTTGATTCTTCTTATTGTTTGCTAGCTTGATTCTCCCTATTGTTTGCTAGTTTTATTCATCTTATTGTTTGCTAGCTTGATTCCTCCTATTGTTTGCTAGCTTGATTCTTCTTATTGTTTGCTAGCTTGATTCTCCCTATTGTTTGCTCGTTTTATTCATCTTATTGTTTGCTAGCTTGATTCTCCCTATTGTTTGCTAGCTTGATTCTTCCTATTGTTTGCTAGCTTGATTCTTCCTATTGTTTGCTAGCTTGATTCCTCCTATTGTTTGCTAGCTTGATTCTTCTTATTGTTTGATAGCTTGATTCTCCCTATTGTTTGCTAGTTTTATTCATCTTATTGTTTGCTAGCTTGATTCTCCCTATTGTTTGCTAGCTTGATTCTTCTTATTGTTTGCTAGCTTGATTCTCCCTATTGTTTGCTAGCTTGATTCTTCTTATTGTTTGCTAGCTTGATTCTTCCTATTGTTTGCTACTTGATTCTTCTATTGTTTGCTAGCTTGATTCTTCCTATGTTGCTACTTGATTCCTCCTATTGTTTGCTAGCTTGATTCTTCTATTGTTTGCTAGTTTGATTCTCCTATTGTTTGCTAGCTTGATTCTTCTTATTGTTTGCTAGCTTGATTCTCCTATTGTTTACTAGCTTGATTCGTCCCATTGTTTGCTAGCTTGATTCCTCCTATTGTTTGCTAGCATGATTCCTCCTATTGTTTGCTAGCTTGATTCCTCCTATTGTTTGCTAGCTTGATTCCTCCTATTGTTTGCTAGCAGATTCGTCTTATGTTGCTACTGATCTCCTATTGTTTGCTAGTTTATTCATCTTATTGTTTGCTAGCTTGATTCTCCTATTGTTTGCTAGTTTGATTCTTCCTATTGTTTGCTAGTTTCATTCTTCTATTGTTTGCTAGCTTGATTCGTCCTATTGTTTGCTAGCATGATTCGTCTATTGTTTGCTAGCTTGATCGTCATATGTTTGCTACTTGATTCTTCCTATTGTTTGCTAGTTCGATTCTTCCTATTGTTTGCTACTTGATTCTTCCATTGTTGCTAGCTTGATTCCTCCTATTGTTTGTTAGCATGATTCGTCTTATTGTTTGCTAGCTTGATTCGTCCTATTGTTTGCTAGCATGATTCGTCTTATTGTTTGCTAGCTTGATTCTTCCTATTGTTTGCTAGCTTGATTCTTCTTATTGTTTGCTAGCTTGATTCTCCCTATTGTTTGCTAGCTTGATTCCTCCTATTGTTTGCTAGCTTGATTCTCCCTATTGTTTGCTAGTTTGATTCTTCCTATTGTTTGCTAGTCTGATTCTTCTTATTGTTTGCTAGCTTGATTCTCCCTATTGTTTGCTAGTTTTATTCATCTTATTGTTTGCTAGCTTGATTCTCCCTATTGTTTGCTAGCTTGATTCTTCCTATTGTTTGCTAGCTTGATTCTTCCTATTGTTTTCTAGCTTGACTCTTCCTATTGTTTGCTAGCTTGATTCTCCCTATTGTTTGCTAGTTTATTTCTCCCTAGCTTGATTCCTTTTATTGTTTGCTAGCTTGATTCTTCCTATTGTTTGCTAGCTTGACTCTTCCTATTGTTTGCTAGCTTGATTCCTCCTATTGTTTGCTAGCTATATTCTTCCTATTGTTTGCTAGCTTGATTATTCCTATTGTTTGCTAGCTTGATTCCTCCTATTGTTTGCTAGTTTATTTCTCCCTATTGTTTGCTAGCCTGATTCCTCCTATTGTTTGCTAGCTCGATTCCTCCTATTGTTTGCTAGCTCGATTCCTCCTATTGTTTGCTAGCATGATTCTTCCTATTGTTCCCTAGCTTGATTCTTCCTTTTGTTTGCTAGCTTGATTCTTCCTATTGTTCCCTAGCTTGATTCTTCCTTTTGTTTGCTAGCTTGATTCTTTTCATTGTTTGCTAGCTCGATTCTTCCTATTGTTTGCTAGCTTGATTTTTCCTAGTGTCTGCTAGATTGATTCGTTTGATTGTTTTCTAGCTTGAATCTTCCTATTGTTTGCCAGAATAATTATTCCTATGGTTTTCTAGCTTCGTTCTTCATATTATTATAAACAATGATATCTAGCTTCTATTAACGTACAATGCTAGCTTGTTTCCTGTTACTGTTTTCTTGATTGAGTCTGTTAAATGCACGTATATAGGGCAATATCTATATCCTTATTATACAGTTAACTTATTTCGAACTAGTTAATACTTAGTTGTTTCCACTGCTAAGCATTGAAAAGTAAGTTTAAAATATGCTGTGCATTTTATCAAAACTCCTTAAGATAATAAAAATATCGCAAATGCATTCAACTAGAGGTTAATAATTGTATATATAGTATTTATCATCCCATTCAAGGATGTGACTGTGTTAATTAGTCATATTTGTCCTCAGGTACAACGGATGACAAAGGATTGAATGGATATACCAACAAGGTAAATAGTCGTTTTATTAATTTTCTCCCACAGTATATAGATCAGAATAAACCCATGTCCCCCGTTTGAATGGCTTTACACTAGTAATTTTTGGGTCCCTTTATAGCTTGATGTTCGGTGTGGGCCACGGCTCCATGTTGAAGACCGTACTTTGACCTATAATGGTTTACTTTTACAAATTTTGACTTTGAGAGAGAGGTGTCTCATGGGCACTCATACCATTTCTTATTATATCTATTATAACTTAGATTTGGGATGATGAGACTTTAATAAGATTTTTTTCTATTTTTTTTAATTTTAAAATTGCCCAATTACTCAGTAACATTAACTTAGTTTTTTGCGTGATAAGACAGCATGTAGTAGCTACACGTTTATAAATGTCACTAGTGTGATGATAAGACATTAAATATCTTATTTATAAACACCATTTACATTGCTTTATTTTAATGAACCCTTATTAGTTTTTCAAGTGTCCAAACCGACTCGGATCCTCCAGATGCAGGTAATTTTAAAACGTAACTCCCGGGATTAAGTACAATAGATTTTTTTATAATTAGATTTCAGAATCCTCATGTATGTATGTTTATTATTCAATTTGTAACCGTATCAGAAAAGTTTTTCCTTTTTTTTTTATAACAGATAACTCATTGAAATGGACGAAGAAAACAAAAGATCCAATATTTCACCAGACATCAGATGCAGCCCATGTTTATTTGAAGCGAAAACAAACCATGCAATCAGGTGGTGTATAGAATGCCAAGAAGGTCTTTGTAAGGAATGTCTAGATAATCATAGAGCACTTGTTTCCGCTAAGAAACATACTGTTATTCCAATACAAGAATATGTTTTAACCTTAACCCATGTATCTACATCAGAGGTAAATACGAACTGTGCTGACCATGGACGGAAGTTAGAATTGTTTTGTCCAGCTCACGATGAACCGGTTTGTACTATATGCATTTCCGAAAAACATCGACATTGCGAGAATTTTATTCCTGTCAAGGAAATAGCAGAACGCTGGAAGAGTTCAGAAGCTTTCCATGATATACAGAGCAGCTTGGCAGACACAAACTATAACATTGAAAATATAACAAGTACCTGTTTGGAAAATAAAACCGCTTTGACTTTGGATAAGGCTTCAAAACAACAAGACATGAAGGCCTTGCGTCGGAAGGTAAACGAATATCTCGATAGAGTAGAGATTAAAATGTTACAGAACATGGAAGAAAGATACAAAGATTGTATACAGGAAATAGATAGTTCACTTACAGAAATAGAACAGTATAAAATAGATATTATAAAACTTAACAGGGAAATCGATTATATGAAAAATTTAACATCAAAGGAAACATGTTTTCTAGGAACACGAAACGTTGAAAATAAGATTGTAAAACTAAAGCGAAATTTAGGAAACAGGACGGAAGACATGAAGAAATATGAATTATCAGTGTCATTCGATCCGATTTTTGAATCATTAAGAACGATGACGAAAACGTTGGGGACAGTACAACTTAACAAACTCCCAATGGCGATAGAAATGCGTGATTTTAAGAAACGGCAAGCCCAAATTCCAATACCAAGACCAAGATCGACTCGATCAAATACCCTTCTACACCAAAAACAAGAAATAGCTGTTCTACCAAATGTTGAAAATCATCTTGTAACAGGTTGTATAATACTTCCAAATGAGTTATACTTATTTGTCCATCGGAATGGAAACTACCTCGTTACACAAGATTCAACTGGAAAAGTAAATAGTACAGTTAGTATCTCTGGTAGCCCGTACGATGTAGATTTACTTGATGATAAATACATGGTCATTTCATATGGATCTTTAGCTTATATTGAGGTTGTTGATCTTTCAAATGACCAGCTGATAAAACGAATGCCTGTAAACGCTCATTGTTCTGGGGTCTGTTGTAATCAAGGGATAATTTATACTGCTGTAAGACAAAAAGGTATATGTACCTTATCTATGGATGCCAATGTTAAAATTCTGATCAGATGTATCACTTTTGATGTTGGGTATGTGGCTGCTTCAAAAGAAAAACTGGTATATACCGACAGTAAACACAGATCTGTCCATTGTCATGATCTTCTTGGAGTTGAGTTATGGAATATAATGCTTAATGACATGCAGTGTCCTCGTGGTGTTCAAATCGATATAAAGGGTAACATATGGTTCTGTGACAGCAAATCAAATTCTCTGACACATGTGCTACCAGACGGTACAGACAGAAAAATTCTACTCGAAACATCTTCTGGCTTAAAAGAACCATTTGGATTACACCTTGACAAAAACAGAAAACATCTTTTAATTTGCAATTTGTCTGACGGGCGTGCATTTTCGTTTAATGTGAAGTGAAACACTATGGTTAATCTTGTAAGTCACATCATTGACTGCTTTGGGTCACACATTTAAAATTGGCATCGAAATGCACTAAACACATTTTATTATCAAGTATCCAAATTAAAAACATTTTGCTTAAGTCTTAATTTTTGGCCATTTTAGAAATGTGTTGTTTATGAGTCATTGATGAGTCTTATGTAGACGAAACGCGCGTCTTGCGTATGAAATAATCCTGGTACTTTTGATAACTATTTATACCACTGGGTCGATGCCACTGCTGGTAGACGTTTCGTCCCGAGGGTATCACCAGCCCAGTAGTCAGCATTTCGGTGTTGACTTGAATATCAATTATATGGTCCTTTCATAAATTTCCTGTAACAAAACTTTAAATTTTTCGAAAAACTAAGGATTTTCTTATCCTTTTGGATCCTCAATGCTCTTCAACTTTATACTTATAAAAAAAGAAGATGTGGTATGATTGCCAATGAGACAACTGTCCACAAGAGACCAAAATGACACAGACATTAATAACTATATGGCTTTCTAACTATTTTGATCTGAGCGTCACTGATTTTTCTTATGTAGACAAAACGCTCATCTGGCGTATTAAATGATTATCCTGGTACCTTTGATAACTATTGGTCAGTTGGTCGTCCATGCAATAATAAATCAACTATATCCTTGACCAACAGTAGAGTGACCTAGACGCTAACATTTTTGAACTGGTAAAAATTCACCAAAGATACCGTATGAGCAGCGGTTTAACTGTAGGGACATTCCGTTTAGAATTTTCCTCGCAGTTTGGTATTTTTGTTATTTCAATTTTACTAGTCTTGTGAGTTTGCTGTTTATTGACGCTTATCCTACCCAAATTATTTAATCACGGCAATTTAGTTACATTCTCTACATCTTTAACACAGCTAGGTTTGTTAACAATTTACAGTTTGGTAGCATATTTCCTGAAGTCACTGGTTATGGAGAATGTGCAACCAACTGCTATAATTTGTTCAGCAATAAACGTACAATAAAGTAATTTATATCCAGAATTACAGTCCATCATTTTCGATATTTTTAGTTTCAAAAATTGTTTTCTTGTTTTTCCAAGTGAATAAAGTTTAAGACAATCTGGTCTGACGGTCTGATTATTGTTCTTAACTTTTAAACGTCTTAGAGTTATCGCACTTATGTCGGTTCATTATTATGGCTTTGGTAATTCAGTATCCTTAGTAGGTCAAGTGTAGCTTACCAAACGATTCTTTAAAAGTTATACACCAGGAAATAAATGAGTATTCCTTAATTGTCCAAGTACAGCCTTACAATTTTTGATTCTCTATTTGTGTTTTTGTATTATGTTCATTACAGTTGTTAAACCGATTAAATGTTCCCTATGAAATTCCTCCAAAGGTGTTCTTATATACACAAAAATAGTAAAACACCTACATATAGCATCCTCTCACGAAGCAAACATTTTTTTTAATTCTTTATATGTCTGATATTCAAAGTCAATCAAGATAATTAAGAAGTAACCTCGTCTTAAAAGCCCAAAAAGAGGTCACACACTCAAGTGACTCGGCATAGGTTTACTTCACCTCTTTTCTTTAAACGAATACCGGAAAAAAACTGTTGTTATGACGAAAAAAAAGTAAAATTTAAGATTTAAAATTCCATGACCTTAGACGTTATTCTTTTACTTTGATAGAACTGATTGCTATGAAGTGAGTAGTTCACAATTGGTTTAAGCTATGCACGTGTTTGAAGCAAAGTTTTACGTTTCATTTTTAGCTCACCTGGCCTAGAAGGCCAAGTGAGCTTTTCTCATCACTTGGCGTCCGTCGTCGTCCGTCGTCCGTTGTCCGTCGTCGTCCGTCGTCGTCCGTCGTCGTCGTCGTTAACTTTTACAAAAATCTTCTCCTCTGAAACTACTGCGCCAAATTAAACCAAACTTGGCCACAATCATCATTGGGGTATCTAGTTTAAAAAATGTGTCCGGTGACCCGGCCAACCATCCAAGATGGCCGCCATGGCTAAAAATAGAACATAGGGGTAAAATGCAGTTTTTGGCTTATAACTCAAAAACCAAAGCATTTAGAGCAAATCTGACATGGATTAGAATTGTTAAACAGGTGAAGATCTGTCTGCCCTGAAATTTTCAGATGAATCGGATAACCCGTTGTTGGGTTGCTGCCCCTGAATTAGTAATTTTAAGGAAATTTTGCTCTTTTGGTTATTATCTTGAATATTATTATAGATAGAGATAAACTATAAACAGCAATAATGTTCAGCAAAGTAAGATTTACTAAAGTAAGATGACTGAAATGGTCAGTTGACCCCTTTAGAAGTTATTGCCCTTTATAGTCAATTTTTAACTATTTTTCGTAAATCTTAGTAATCTTTTACAAAAATCTTCTCCTCTGAAACTACTTGGCCAAATTAATCCAAACTTGGCCACAATCATCTTTTGGGTTAGTAGTTTGAAAAATGTGTCCGGTGACCCGGCCATCTAACCAAGATGGCCGCCATGGCTAAAAATAGAACATGGGGTAAAATGCAGTTTTTGGCTTATAACTCAAAAACCAAAGCATTTAGAGCAAATCTGATATGGGGTAAAATTGTTTATTAGGTCAACATTTATCTGCTCTGAAATTTTCAGATGAATCGGACAACCCGTTGTTGGGTTGCTGACCCTGAATTGGTAATTTTAAGGAAATTTTGCTGTTTTTGGTCATTATCTTGAATATTATTATTGATAGAGATAAACTGTAAACAACAATAATGTTCAGCAAAGTAAGATTTACAAATAAGTCAACATGACCGAAATGGTCAATTGACCCCCTTAGGAGTTATTGTTCTTTATAGTCAATTTTTAACAATTTTCATAAAATTTGTAAATTTTTACTAACATTTTCACTGAAACTAATGGGCCAAGTTCATTATAGATAGAGATAATTTTAAGCAGCAAGAATGTTCAGTAAAGTAAGATGTACAAACACATCACCATAACCAAAACACAATTTTGTCATGAATCCATCTGCTTCCTTTAATATTCACATAGACCAAGTTGAGCGACACAGGCCCTTTAGAGCCTCTAGTTCGGAAATCTTAGTAATCATTTAGAAAAGTCTTCTCCTCTAAAACTACTGGGCCAAATTTAAAAAAACTTGGCCACAATCATCATTGGGATATTTAGTTTAAAAAATGTGTCCGGTGACCCGGCAAACCAACCAAGATGACCGCCATGGCTAAAAATAGAACAAAGGAGGTAAAATGCAGTTTTTGGCTTATAACTCAAAAATCGAAGCATTCAAAGCAAATCTGACACAAGTAAAATTGTTTATCAGGTCAAGATCTATCTGCCCTGAAATTTTTAGATGAATCAGACAACCCGTTGTTAGGTTGCTGCCCCTGAATTGATAATTTTAAGGAAATTTTGCTGTTTTTGGTTATTATCTTGAATATTTTTATAGATAGAGATAAACTGTTTACAACAATAATGTTCAGCAAAGTAAGATTTACAAATAAGTCAACATGACCAAAATGGTCAGTTGACCTCTTTAGGAGTTATTGCCCTTTATAGTCAATTTTAACCATTTTTCGTAAATCTTAGTAATCATTTAGAAAAATCTTCTTCTCTAAAACTACTGGGCCAAATTTAACTAAACTTGGCCACAATCATCATTGGGGTATCTAGTTTAAAAAATGTGTCCGGTGACCCGGCAAACCAACTAAGATGGCCACCATGGCTAAAAATAGAACATAGGGGTAAAATGCAGTTTTTGGCTGATAACTTAAAAACCAAAGCATTTAAAGCAAATCTGAAAGGGGTAAAATTGTTTACCAGGTCAAGATCTATCTGCCCTGAAATTTTCAGATGAATCAGACAACCTGTTGTTAGGTTGCTGCCCCTGAATTGGTAATTTTAAGGAAATTTTGCTGTTTTTGGTTATTATCTTGAATATTATTATAGATAGAGATAAACTGTAAACAACAATAATGTTCAGCAAAGTAAGATTTACAAATAAGTCAACATGACCAAAATGGTCAGTTGACCCCTTTAGGAGTTATTGCCCTTTATAGTAAATTTTTAACCATTTTTCGTAAATCTTAGTAATCATTTAGAAAATCTTCTCCTCTGAAACTACTGGGCCAAATTAAACCAAACTTGGCCACAATCATCATTGGGGTATCTAGTTTAAGAAAAATGTGACCGGTGACCCGGCCAACCAACCAAGATGGCCTCCATGGCTAAAAATAGTACATAGGGTAAAATGCAGTTTTTGGCTTATAACTCAAAAACCAAATCATTTAAAGCAAATCTTACACGGGTAAAATTGTTTATCAGGTCAAGATATATCTGCCCTGAAATTTTTAGATGAATCAGACAACCCGTTGTTAGGTTGCTGCCCCTGAATTGATAATTTTAAGGAAATTTTGCTGTTTTTGGTTATTATCTTGAATATTTTTATAGATAGAGATGAACTGTAAACAACAATAATGTTCAGCAAAGTAAGATTTACAAATAAGTCAACATGACCAAAATGGTCAGTTGACCCCTTTAGGAGTTATTGACTTTATAGTCAATTTTTAAACCATTTTTCGTAAATCTTAGTAATCATTTAGAAAAATCTTCTCCTCTAAAACTACTTGGCCAAATTTAACTAAACTTGGCCACAATCATCATTAGGGTATCTAGTTTAAAAATGTGTGTCCGGTGACCCGGCAAACCAACCAAGATGACCGCCATGGCTAAAAATAGAACAAAGGGGGGTGAAATGCAGTTTTTGGCTTATAACTCAAAAATCAAAGCATCTAAAGCAAATCTGACACGGGTAAAATTGTTTATCAGGTCAAGATCTATCTGCCCTGAAATTTTCAGATGAATCAGACAACCTGTTGTTAGGTTGCTGTCCCTGAATTGGTAATTTTAAGGAAATTTTGCTGTTTTTGGTTATTATCTTGAATATTATTATAGATAGAGATAAACTGTAAACAGCAATAATGTTCAGCAAAGTAAGATTTACAAATAAGTCAACATTATCAAAATGGTCAGTTGACCCCTTTAGGAGTTATTGCCCTTTATAGTAAATTTTTAACCATTTTTCGTAAATCTTAGTAATCTTTTAGAAAAATCTCCTTCTCTGAAACTACTGGGCCAATTTCATTATAGATTGAGATAATTGTAAGCAGCAAGAATGTTTAGTAAATTTAGATCTACAAACACATCACCATCAGCAAAACACAATTTTGTCATGAATCCATCTGTGTCCTTTGTTTAATATTCACATAGACCAAGGTGAGCGACACAGGCTCTTTAGAGCCTCTAGTTTCTTTTAACAATTGTCCGGACATGAAGAAAACATATTTTAAAGGAATAAACATCTCTGACTTTAGTCTTCACCCTTTAACTAGACAGGAAGTAGCCGATAAACTTATTGAAGATAAATCCAAGAAGTAAAAAAATATGATTTTATGATCTATATTGTAATTTAAAGTATCTTTTAAAAATTATATGTTTGTCATTATTGAGTGTTTTCATTGTAGATTAAACAAAATAGATAGATAGATTTATAATAGAAAACAATGTGGAAAAATTATTTTGTTTTTGTTGGAAAGAATAACTGTTAACGAAAATGTTCTTATTTTAGTCGGCGAAAACTTACAATAAAAGTGGCATAACATATATTGTTTTGCAGAAAGAGGTGGCGAAAAAGAAAATGTAACAAAAGAAAACACTGCTCATAAATTTACGTAGTTCACGAATAGTGACAATATTCGTGTTAAAGTGGGACGAAAGATACCAGAGGGACATTCAAACTGTAAATGTTGTTATAATCTCATGTCCTTATTGAAAATAGAGCTCCCTGCCGTATCATACTTATTAAAATCGTTTGTTCATTGATAAAACAATATGAATTTATAAAACAGCTACCAAAAGAAAATTAACACCAAATCAATTTGCTGTGTCTGAAGTTTTTTTCCGAAACTTATTTTCATAAAGCGAAGAATGTATATTACCCCTTGTTTTTACAGCGTCATTTAATGTAGACATTCTTTTAGATGATGTAAACTCTAGGATAAAGTATCAACTTGAATAGTTACTGTTTCTACAAAAAAGGAAAGTTTAAAAAAAAAATGTAACCAACGTATCCTCATGTCTGAAAGATGAGATGTCAACCGACTCTAGCAATCAACTACTAATGATTTAGTCAAGATATGCATTAATTTAACTGTAAAATATCACCCTGTAAATAAAATAGGTACATTTCGGATAATTGAATAATATATAACTTTTGGAGATTAAATCAGGTTAACCAGAACTGCAAACATAAGATTCTATTACATATTTATGTTTTACCCGCTATCAATATCAATGAAAACACCCTATTATATTCGTACTATTCAATTTACACGTGTCTCCTACTTGACAATTATGAGCTTGCGTTTTCGTCCTTAAAATTTGTCATCAGAAATAGGTTAAAGCCATCTAGTTCTGACCCGACTTAAAATAATCCATTTTCGTTGTTCTCTGAAATCTTTGCTAGAATTTATTCACCATTTAATTTTGTAATCAAAATTCATTGTATATAGATATTTCTACAATCGTTTTGCCACAATTTTTGTTTGTATTCAGAATCAGTTCTTTTTAAACTGCACGGATTTCCAATTCGCATTATAAAACACCATTTGTATTTTGATATTGTATGCTTGTTTTAAAAATATTTGATATTGTATATGCAAGAGAATAAGAACAAGATCAACAAAATTTTCTTATATTTGTACTTTTTTTACTTATCTTGCCGAATGGCATCATGACTAATAGCATGCTATAACTTTGAGGTAAACCAATGCGACAGTAGCTTAAAAATTAAAATCACAAATACTGAACTCCGAGGAAAATTCAAAAAGAAAAGTCCCTTATCCAATGGCAAAAGCAAAAGCTCAAACACATCAAATGAATGGATAACAAAAGAGGGGCGACAGATACCAGAGAGACAGTCAATCTCATAAATCGAAAATAAACTGACAACGCCTGGCTAAAAATGAAAGAAGACAAACAGACAAACAATAGAACACATGACACAACATATAAAACTTAAGAATAAGCAACACGAACCGCACCAAAAACTAGGGGTAATCTCAGGTGCTCCGGAAGGGTAAGCAGATTCTGCTCCACATGTGGCACCCGTCGTGTTGCTCATGTTATAACAATTCCGGTAAATAGTCTAATTCGGTAGGTCACATTCATGAAAGAGAAGGGGGTTGTAGGTACGACGTAAGGAACATATCCGATATCATTTGTGAAGCGGTTATTCCATAACGGTCAAGCAACTCGTGATGGCGTCCGTAAAATTTACGAAGGGATGATTTCAACTTCACCATTTGACAACAGTTACTGTCATATTCCTGACTTGGTACAGACATTTTCTTATGTATAAAATTTTTGATTAAACTTGGTTTTAAAGCTAGGTAAACCTCTCACTTGTAGGATAGTCGCAAAAAGTCCATTATATTAACAACAATGTGTGACCAAAACAAACAGACATAATAGGTAAACATGTCAAAAATAGGGTTACAGCAGTCAACATTGAAATGCAATACTGATGTCTAAATCTCGTATATTGATGAGGAAGAGACATACCAAGGTAACAAACAGAAATTGAGGGAATCACATCAACTCCAAAAGGAGCCAGACCGGTTGCTTCAATAGATAAATAAAAAATCATAAACACCAGTATTGACATTTTTTTAATGCCAGATTGGTGTTTCTAAACCATAAATAGAAAGCGAAGAATGTATATGTACTTGAAAACTTGAGAAGTTAAATGACATACAGAGACCAAGTTATGTTGTGTCTGAAATCAAACATATCATAGGCACTTTGCTTAAAAAATTTGTTACGCAAGAAGCGCATTTATATATACAAAACAGTAACGCTCGAATAACAAATGTTATAGGACAAAACAAGTACGCAATTGAAGGGCCATGAGGACCTAAAACATGGTGATATTTTGCAAATGTCATATCCCAACAAGACAGTCTCCCGATTAAAAAAATCGTTCTAACACTGTAATATGATTAAATTTTTGTTTATATTTTTTCTATGATGAGAGCATCATGAAAGTTTAGTTATATAGCTAACTGTGTCAACCTCTGAACATAAAGTATTGTTGTTGTTGTTGTTGTTGTTATAAAATACTCTGTTAAACACATCTATCCCATCAAACCTTAACTAAAGGATACAACTTATACAGTTATTTCTGCCGCATATATTTGGAATTTGGCAATGTACAAAACTTTACGATAAGAGAGATAGCTTCCCAATTGTAAATTTTTCATTTTCTATATTCTAACATTCTCACAGCAAGTGCATATCGAGTAAATATCTACCAGTTGATATTCCAGGGCTTGCATAATTTGATTCATATTTTCATTGATAGAGGGTTACTGCCTACAAGGATCTTAAACCAAGAGTTTAATGTGGTGAAGTTGAAATGTTATTGAATATCTGTGTCTACATAAGAAAATACCTGTACAAAGTCAGGAATATGACAGTTGTTATCCATTCGTTGGATGTGTTTGAGCTTTTGATTTTGCCAATTGATTAGGGACTTTCCGTTTTGAATTTTCCTCGGTGTTCAGTATTTTTGTGATTTTACCTTTTTTCATAGATGACAACGGATATGTTCCAATTGTCGAAACCGAACATCCCTCCTGTTTTCCTCGAATGTAATTTACCAATTAGACTTATCACCGGGTTTGTACTTACATAAGTACCGCGATAGGTTTCACATGGATAGAGGGGTCGACCTGCTTATCATTCCGTAGCAGCATATTTCGACTTATTAGTTTGAATGAAAAATTCCGCCTTATGTTTGCAAACTATATAACTATGACACACATTTGATTGTTACAATATGTACCTTACTTCATTTTTATTGTGAAATTTATGTTGTTTCATAAATCAGGTTAGTGTATCCAAATTTTAAATTTCAACACCCATATAAGGTTTATGTAATAATTTTATTATGAATGTGCAGCTTTGCTAGGTAGAGAATTCGAAAAAGACAACAAAAACATAAGAATGGGATAATATGACAGTTTTTGTCGACGAGCACGAACTGAGGATTATTACGCATAAAATTTTATAGACTAGGTATTATACATAGCTAAGACGTTAGGATACAATTATATTTCGTAACAGAGGTGAAGCGAACCTTATAGAAAACCGTAATTGGTATGTCAAATATATTTTTGCAACCACTGAGGTCAAATAAGCTAAAACAGCATTTAGACATATTCTAGCTCACTTAATTTCAATAAAAAATTATCTTTGTTTTTTAGTTATATATCCTGACACCGAAATGAATAGCACATTTAGTATTTTATATCATTCAAAATTTTGCAATACATTTATCTTTTAAAAAATAGTTTTCTTTACTTCTTAACTTACGTAGACGATTTGTATGTTCAGTGTGCTTGAATTATCCCTCTTTGTATTCATACTGTTGTCTATATGAACAAAATCGTTTTGACGGAAAATATGTTTAGTTATCAATCGTTGAGTAACGATAATAAAAGCACAGATTGAGGCAGTTAAATACGCCAAAATAGATATTGTAACATATAAGTATGACTGCCTTAAAAGAGGGACGAAAGATACCAAAGGGACAGTCAAACTCATAAATCTAAAACAAACTGACAACGCCATGGCCAAAGGACAAACAAACAAGAGCACACACGACACAACATAGAAAACTAAAGAATAAACAACACGAACCCCACCAAAAAACTAGGGGTGATCTCAGGTGCTCCGGAAGGGTAAGCAGATCCTGCTCCACATGTGGCACCCGTCGTGTTGCTTATGTGATAACAAATCCGGTAAATAGTCTAATTCGGTAGGTCACATTCATGAAAGGGAAGGGGGTTGTAGTTACGACGTAAGGAACATATCCGATATCATTTGTGAAACGGTTATTCCATAACGGTCAACCAACTCGTGATGGCGTCCGTAAAATTTACGAAGGGATGATTTCAACTTCACCATTTAAATGAGAGAAGACAAATACCAAAGGGATATTCAAACTTGTTAGTCGAACAAAACGGACAATGCACATGGCACAAAAATTAAAACGACAGTATATACATCAGGAGTCCTTTCAGCGGTTTCTTATTCGATTCTTTTGGTTTTGTTAATTTAAAGAAGGAATTGATGTTGATTTGTTCGATTGCGGTCTTCTCAGTGCATATAACACCCCGTTACAAAGTATTTCTGTTAAGCTCACTATTATAAATGATAAGAAGTACATGATGAGAAGCTGGATACAATAATTTAACAAATATACAGAACCTTTTCATTCACAAAAAAAACAACATCAAAGGATTGACCAACACATGTCATATTTTTGACTTGATACAGGCCTTTTCTTATGTTAAAAATGTGTGGAGTAAACCTAGTTTTTATTGATAGCTAAATCTATAACTTGTAAGACAGTCACACAGAATTCCATTATATTGACAACAATGTGTTAGCAAACCAAACAGGCATAACAGGTAAAAATGTAAAAAAAATTAGAGGAAGAACAGTTAACATGTTGTTATAATCTCAAACACCATAAAAACAAACAAATATGTCAATGAAGAAAACTAGAGGCTCTAAAGAGCCTGTGTCGCTCACCTTGGTCTATGTGAATATCAAACAATGGACAAAGATGGATTCATGACAATATTGTGTTTTGGTGATGGTGATGTGTTTGTAGATCTTACTTTACTAAACATTCTTGCTGCTTACAATTATCTCTATCTATAACAGTACTTTCTGTGGAAAATGTTATTGAAAATCTTCAAATTTTAAGAAAATTGTTAAAAATTGACTATGAAGGGCAATAACTCCTTAGGGGTCAATTGACTATTTTGGTCATACTGACTTATTTTTAGTTCTTACTTTGCTGTACATTATTGCTGTTTACAGTTTATCTCTATCTATAATAATATTCAAGATAACAACCAAAAACTGCAAAATTTCCTTAAAATTACCAATTCAGTGGCAGCAACCCCATAACGGGTGGTCCGATTCATCTGAAAATTTCAGGGCAGATAGATCTTGACCTAATAAACAATTTTACCACATGGCACATTGCTCTAAATGCTTTGGTTTTTGAGTTATAAGCCAAAAACTGCATTTTACCCCTATGTTCTATTTTTAGCCATGGCGGCCATCTTGGTTCGTTGGCCGGGTCACCGGACACATTTTTAAAACTATATACCCCAATGATGATTATGGCCAAGTTTGGTTAAATTTGGCCCAGTAGTTTCAGAGGAGAAGATTTTTCTAAAAGATTACTAAGATTTACGAAAAATGGTTAAAAATTGACTATAAAGGGCAATAACTCCTAAAGTGGTCATCTGACCATTTTGGTAATGTTGACTTATTTGTAGATCTTACTCTGCTGAACATTATTGCTGTTTACAGTTTATCTCTATCTATAATAATATTCAAGATAATAACCAAAAACAGCAAAATTTCCTTAAAATTACCATTTCAGGGGCAGCAACCCAACAACGGAATGTCTGATTCATCTGAAAATTTCAGGGCAGATAGATCTTGACCTAATGAACAATTTTTACCCCATGTCAGATTTGCTCTAAATGCTTTGGTTTTTGAGTTATAAGCCAAAACCTGCATTTTACCCCTATGTTCTATTTTTAGCCATGGCGGCCATCTTGGTTCGTTGGCCGGGTCACCGGACACATTTTTTAAACTAGATACCCCAATGATGATTATGGCCAAGCTTGGTTAAATTTGGCCCAGTAGTTTCAGAGGAGAAGATTTTTCTAAAAGATTACTAAGATTTACGAAAAATGGTTAAAAATTGACTATAAAGGGCAATAACTCCTAAAGTGGTCATCTGACCATTTTGGTAATGTTGACTTATTTGTAGATCTTACTCTGCTGAACATTATTGCTGTTTACAGTTTATCTCTATCTATAATAATATTCAAGATAATAACCAAAAACAGCAAAATTTCCTTAAAATTACCATTTCAGGGGCAGCAACCCAACAACGGAATGTCTGATTCATCTGAAAATTTCAGGGCAGATAGATCTTGACCTAATGAACAATTTTTACCCCATGTCAGATTTGCTCTAAATGCTTTGGTTTTTGAGTTATAAGCCAAAACCTGCATTTTACCCCTATGTTCTATTTTTAGCCATGGCGGCCATCTTGGTTCGTTGGCCGGGTCACCGGACACATTTTTAAAACTAGATACCCCAATGATGATTATGGCCAAGCTTGGTTAAATTTGGCCCAGTAGTTTCAGAGGAGAAGATTTTTCTAAAAGATTACTAAGATTTACGAAAAATGGTTAAAAATTGACTATAAAGGGCAATAACTCCTAAAGTGGTCATCTGACCATTTTGGGCATGTTAAATTATTTGTAGATCTTTTTTTGCTGAACATTATTGCTGTTTACAGTTTATCTCTATCTATAATAATATTCAAGATAATAACCAAAAACAGCAAAATTTCCTTAAAATTACCATTTCAGGGGCAGCAACCCAACAACGGAATGTCTGATTCATCTGAAAATTTCAGGGCAGATAGATCTTGACCAGTTGAACAATATTACCCCGCCAGATTTGCTCTAAATGCTTTGGTTTTTGAGTTATAAGCCAAAAACTGCATTTTACCCCTATGTTCTATTTTTAGCCATGGCGGCCATCTTGGTTGGTTGGGCGGGGCACCGGACACATTTTTTAAACTAGATACCCCAATGATGATTATGGCCAAGTTTGGTTAAATTTGACCCAGTAGTTTCAGAGGAGAAGATTTTTCTAAAAGATTACTAAGATTTACGAAAAATGGTTAAAAATTGACTATAAAGGGCAATAACTCCTAAAGTGGTCAACTGACCATTTTGATCATGTTGACTTATTTGTAGATCTTACTTTGCTGAACATTATTGCTGTTTACAGTTTATCTCTATCTATAATAATATTCAAGATAATAACCAAAAACAGCAAAATTTCCTTAAAATTACCATTTCAGGGGCAGCAACCCAACAACGAAATGTCCGATTCAACTGAAAATTTCAGGGCAGATAGATCTTGACCAGTTGAACAATATTACCCCGTCAGATTTGCTCTAAATGCTTTGGTTTCTGAGTTATAAGCCAAAAACTGCATTTTACCCCTATGTTCTATTTTTAGCCATGGCGGCCATCTTGGTTGGTTGGCCGGGTCACCGGACACATTTTTTAAACTAGATACCCCAATGATGATTGTGGCCAAGTTTGGTTAAATTTGGCCCAGTAGTTTCAGAGGAGAAGATTTTTGTAAAAGTTAACGCAGGACGACGACGACGACGGACACCGGACGCCAAGTGATGAGAAAAGCTCACTTGGCCCTTTGGGCCAGGTGAGCTAAAAAAACAAGATCCTCAACTGAAAAAAAAAAACATTGCTGAAATTACAAAATATCAAATCTGCGTATTATATCATACCCAATTGCAAATAGCGATATTTTCAAAATTGTGTTTATACCATTAATAGTATAAATGTTATATAGCAACAGATACGCAATTCGGCCATTACTATCTCGTCAGTGATGCCAAAAAATAACAATTACGCGACAGCTACATTTATTTTTAAGCATACCACGAAAAAGAGAAAAAAAAATAATGCAAGATAGAAAAACTTTTCCAAAATTAAAATATTTAAAAAAAATTAGCAACATATTACAATAAAAAAAAAAAACGTCTGTTCATCGACAGAGAATTCGGAAAGAATCTTTGCCAAAACATAACAGAACTTAATGTAAATAAACTCATCATAGATACCAGGACTCAATTTTGTATATACGCCAGACGCGCGTTTCGTCTACAAAAGACTCACCAGTGACGCTCGAATCCAAAAAAGTTAAAAAGGCCAAATGAAGTACGAAGTTGAAGAGCATTGAGGACCAATATGTAATAATGCATTATTTTTTAATGTCAGTCTCTATCATCTTACCAAAAGCAACGGAGAAAGGGATTACTACAACTTTACTTAAAAAGGAAAAACATGTTGTTTTAGGTCACTGTTGGTCATATAGATGCTTACGTTGCTGTATATGTATGATTATACGGTTTCCACAACTTATGTTTACAAGGCGTTATACCGATCGCAACTGATAGAACAGTACTTACTCTTTTGTACATGATAAAGTGTCATTTTTCCCTGGATGGTTGAATTTGGTTTGCTTATAAAAAAGTAAACTATTCATTCATGAGTGATACTATCTTGGAAATTGTAAAAGAGTATTTGAAAGTCATTCAATTTGATATTAGAAAGACACAATCAGTTCACAAAATATTAAACAAATATATATAATATACATGGATTGAGACACACAGTCACACCAAAGTTCGGTGGTGAACTCAAGTTATCCGAAAATGTTACTTGAAGATCTTTGGCAAATAAAAAACCAAAACATTAAAGAAAAATAGTATACCTCTTGAAGGTAAAAATCAAAGAAGAGTAGACCTTTAGCAGTTTAATATCCGAGAAATCAAGGAAAAGACTATACACTTTTTAGCAAGAACAAAAAACTATAAATGAAAAAAAGCCGAAATCTCGAAGAAGAGAGTAGACTTTGAGCAGGCAGTAAACAGAAAACTCAAAGAAAAGAGTAGACTATTAGCAGGTAGTGAACCGAAAAATCAAAGAAAAAAGTAGACGTTTTGCAGGTATAAAGCCGAAAATTCAGGAAACGAGTAGACGTTTAGCAAGGAACAAGAAGAAAAATCAAATAAAGGACGGTACAAGTATTTAGCATAATAACAGACCAAATATAACAAGTGACAAAACACAAAGGAGAGATGAGCTCCGATATATCAATTTCATCATTTTTAAATGAAAAAAGTATCTATACTATTCAACGAGAAGACCTCATTTTATGTGTCGTTCTCTTCCTTCCGCGATAAATTAATCATCATGCCTCTGTGTTCAAAGGTAACATGCATAGTCGCATTTGTCATCCATTCTTATGATTATTCAGATTTAGTTATTTTTGGAGAAAAACGAAAAAAAAGGAGTCCGGATATTGATTCCGTAATCAGACTGACTTTAAGTCATAAATAAGACTTCCGGTTTGAAACATGCACCAGGTACAACCATTCGTATGATAGATAACAAAAAAGAAAAATAAATAACCCAATCAGAGCGTTCTCTATATCATGGTGTTTAGATCACAAGAACTATTATACCTCCTTAGAGAGGACAATTATTTTTTCGCGTTTATCTACATGTAAACTACGATTATACTACTTTAATATATAGTGACTTTCTTTATTCTGTCTACCGTTTTCTTTAAAATGTTTACTATTTAAGGGTTCATGCCAGTTGCATACAAATTAGAATAAGTAAAACATGTGGAAACAAGAATGTGTCCATAGCACACGGATGTTTCGAGTTGATTGGACTTTAACTTCATCAAAAACTACCTCGACCAAAAACTTTAACCTGAAGCGGGACAGACGGACGATCGAACGAACGAACGCACGGATGCACAGAATGGAAAACATAATGCCCATAAATGGGGCATACAAATTTATTGTTGAAAGTGAAAGTAGTGATATGGCAAAAATGAAAGTAGGGTAGAGATTAGAGGGATGCATGACCTTTTTCGGGACGTCGGGATCGGGTGTTTTTAAGCTCGGGATTTAGGGATTGATGCTTACGGGATCCGGGAATATATTTTTCGATTTCGGGATATGAATTTCTTTAAATTCTCTAAAAAGCCCGGGATTTCGGGGTCAGGACCCCTCCGACCAACCCTCTAATTAGCCTTAGTCGGTCTTAGTCTTTTATACAAGATTTATATCCTACCATTTGCATGTTAATAAGGCTCTCAAAAGAAAAGGCACTGATGGATTGTCCTAGAAGCATATTTTGATTAGACTTATAATGGTATATATATAAGCAGTTACATTTATTTCATGTTTGAAGCGGTGCAAATTTTTATTTAAATTTGACTTTTATCAAAAGATGCATTGTAGCAAAGGAGAAGAATAATTGTGGTCTGAGGCCAGAAACACGAAAGTGATTGAATTTAACAGATAGGAAACAAATGTCGGACTTTGGAAAAAGGGAGAAGGCTTTTGATACCTTTTATGAAATTCTCCATACATAATATCTTTTACAAAAAAATCATCCTACAACATTTCACAAGCTGTATATGCCCGCGATTTTGCGGGTGTGTTCTAGTCAAGTTGACGCATAAACATGTAAAACGTGATTTTTTGGGGTCAAAATTATCGTTAAAAGAGTTGACATATATTTCTAATTGTTGGCCAATGAAGATACCTAGTGGTTTTCTACCACATTTAGGCTAAGGACACTTTTAGTGAACGGAATATTTAAGTAAGATCGAATATTTATTACAAACATTATGTCACAATATCCCATTCGCCGCCGATGCGCTTTATAATTCCTATCATTAAAGCCAATGGAATGTGACCGTTCTTGGCGTACATACTTTGAAGCCTGATTTACTTGATGAGTTTATTGTCATTCCTGTTTAGAATTTTATCTTTAATAAATTCAGGGAACCATCATTGGGAACTTAAATAACCAAATTCTTTATTTATTGAATTATTGGCAAATTGAGGTTTACTTTATTTTTCATATTCATAACATCACAGTATACCTCGGCTTCCCGTAATTTCATAAAATTACAGTATATTCCCCCTAACATAATGTACTTTTCAAGAATTGAAATGAAAAATGTTCTTTTACTATATTAAAGTACACAGATTGAAAACAAAATTGTAATCAAAGAATCTCCTTTCATGTAAATTATTACGTTTATGTATTCCGTTATGATGTAAAATTAGGAAATTATACTTCCGCAAACAGAAACACTTTTAAGAGCTCTGACCTTTAAAAATGCTTCATTTTTCCAAATGTTTCATGGCCTTAAATTATAGTGTCATACGTACAAAGATGCATAAAACCTATTGAATTATAAATAATTATGTTTGACTTGAGTTGAAGCATATATGTTTCAGCATGATTTGATTTTGGTACACTTTCTTCCCCGAGGGTATCACCAGCCCAAGAGTCAGCACTTTTTGTGATGACATGAATTATCATTGATATGGTTAAATTTATTAATTAACTGTTTACAAAATTTAGAATTTTTGAAATACTAAGGCTTTTCCACCTCAGGTATAGATTACCTTAGCTAGATTTGGCAAAACTTTTAGGAATTTTGGTCCTCAATGCTCTTCAACTTCGTACTTTATTTGGCCTTTTTAACTTTTTTGGATTCGAGCGTCACTAATGAGTCTTTTGTAGACGAAACGCGCGTCTGGCGTATACACAAAATTTAGTCCAGGTATCTATGATGAGTTTATTTACTAAGCCTTTTCTACCACAGGAACAGATCACCTTAGCTTTATTTGGCAAAACTTTAGGAATTTTTTATCCTCAATGCACTCTAACATCGTACTTTATTTGGTCTTTTTAAAAATAATTATTCGAGCATCACTGATGAGTCTTTTGTAGACAATACAAAATTTCATTCCTGGTATCTATGATGAGTTTGTTAACATAATTGTGTCGATCATCTTTTTCGAACACTATTGTGAATCACTCGTGCTAGAGGGCGACAGCAACTCTAATTTGTTAGTTACATTCAAAGTAAACTAAGTAACTACCTGAATTGATTTTTGTGATAGTCTTGTTGTAGAATTTTCGGATTGATAGTACAATATCCTTATCTATAAAACGAAAGCCTAATACGTTAAACATTTGCGTTTATCTATATTCATAAACATATTTCTGAAAAGCCAGAGTCTGACAAACCAAATTTCAGTTTTATTTGCTACAGATGTATAAATTTAAAAATTCTTTCAAAGGATCATTCCTTAAAAAAGCCTCTTACTTGACGGAATAATGTTATGACGTAATGAAATGTGATATGTTGAAATCAGTCCGATGGTGAACGAATTCGGCTGATTATAGATTAAACTGTCAATAAAAAGTAATGAACGTATCAAGTAAACAGTTTAATTAACAAAATAAACGAATTAAAAATATGCTTGTTCAATAACTGTACGAGAAACAAATTTATATTACGTGCACATTGTTTTATATTTAATGTCGGTCAACATGTAAGCATGTACCGGTGGTGGTCGTGGCTTAATTTGATAAACAGTCGGTGACTATATATCATTACACAGTAAAGTAAACACATTTTGACTGTGCAAGTATAACAATGGCAGTATAAATAACTGCACTGCGAGTCCTTTGTACCCGGTTAAATAAGCCTCCGACTTTATATAAGTTATTATCTATTTCTCTGGACTCAATGTAATAATGAGCTGTAGGGGTAAATTCAGTAAAAAACTCCCATTGACTTTAATGCTAATCTATGTATGGAAATAAATTTATACCTGATTTACCTTTAGAAATTAGAAACTTTCAGATATCATTCATGAAAGTACAAATGTAGCCCTATCTTTTGCAACAATAAAAACATAGGGTCATGCGGCATTTTTGGACATTCACATGGCCTTGTTTACAAACAATGTAGATTCGCACTGAATTCCTATACTGACCCTCACTACTTTTCAACCCTGTAGGAAAAGAAATTAGTACATTCAGCATTTTTTTTTTCTTTTCAACTCTAGTTTTGATCCATCTACCAAAAAATATTTATTACAAACATTATCTACCAATCAGAAGAGCACATGACTTCAGTTTTGTACAGAAATCTCTCCCCTAAATGGGCGGTCCCTGATGACGTATATTTATTTACTGAATTTACCTCTATATATATGATATTATATCTTGATCTCGATCTCGGCTTCATGCAATTCCATTTGGTATCTGCCGAATTATCACAAGTGATATAAATTCAACAGTCAATTCAAAATAACAAAAGAAGCGTTGAAAGGAATAAAGACGATATGGATTATTGCCTATGAGACAGCAACCCGAGAACAGAAATATATTGATGTTAACAATAAATCTCCGTTAGTCCGGAGAAGTTGTACATAATCCAACGAACTATCTTATCATTCAGTCGTTCACCTCAAATGCCCTAAGAAACAGCAACATAAAGAAAATAGAACCAAATGCAAACAACGTCAGTGACAGTTTCCATTCAAGGCATGCGATCACATCCCAATGGGCATTGGCTGGCTCAAAACTCAAAGATGACCTATACTTGCTAACATCCACGTCCTGTGGTCAGTGATGGATATTTTTCTCATTAATAATCATACCACATCTCCTTTTTTATGTTAGTGTCTTTCACAAAATTAGATTAAAGTTACATTAACTGTCAGCTATACCATTAATAGGTATTTAATTTTTTTAATTGCTTTTATTTTATATAATATTCAGATTTATATTACCATAAACAACATCACAAAGATTTTTCTGCAACCTGATTGGTTAATTAATTCAAATGGTATTGCAAAACAATAATATTACCAATATTTACCAGATAATAATTTGCCAATAGTTTCGTCCCACTGTGCTCCAATCAGTTCGATTTGAATCAATGTGAATTTGATTTAGTAAGCAGTGTAGGGATTTGACAGCTGTTTACTATTATTCTATAACTTGAAAGTAAATAATGTGAAAACGCAACATATATCAAATATGGAATGACTGAAATTTGCAGAATTACCTTTAAGGTAAGTCTATTGATTTTCCCCCTTTTTTATTTTGAAATATAATATACATACTTTTGTGATATTCATTCTTTTCAGCGTAAAGTCAAGAATATGACAGTTATTACCCATTCGTTTGATGTGTTTGAGCTTTTGTTTTGCAATTTGATTAGGGACTTTCCTTTTTTGTATTCCCCTCAAAGGTCAGTAACTGTGTGGACCGTTTTACCTTTTTCTATATTGCGATAGCAAATTTTGTTGTTTCAGGACAGTTTGTATATATTTTTTTTTTAATTAGTATAACCTATTATGATCAGAATATTAATAATAATATTTTTACAATGTAAAATGCTATACAGTATAAAAAGTTGTGTTTATAAAAACCTCATAACTATTTCTAATATGTGTATTCTTGAAATATAAAACTTTTTCAATATCAAATTTCCAATGTACAGGAAATAAAATTTGTTCACTGCGATGCTGACAATTTTATCCAGTCCAGATAAAAAAAAATATTTACATTTTTTTTTAATTATTCGCATGTATAAAAAATTATGAATTCAACAGTCGTGACATTTATAAACGTTTCCTTTTTTTGTGACTTCTATAATTGAAGTGAAAGTTAATATTTATCAAAGCAATAAGGATACACACATAATCAACTTAGCTATGAATTTCCTTTTTTCTTATGTGCTTTGTCTATATGCCTTGTTCGTTTGTGTTCATAATTATTAAGGTTATAACACAATGTTGACCCCTGTACCACTATTTTTGACATTTCTACCTATGATGTCTTTGTTTTGTTCACACATTGTTGTCAATATAATGGAATTGCATGCCACTGTTATACAATGGAGAGGTTTTTGCAGCTACAAATCCAGTTTTAACCTACCATTTTCTACAACAGAAATGCAGCTAATCAACATATTTTAATCACCTTATACATTATCAAATGTCTCCATAAGCTTCTAAAGTGGCTTCGTTCAGTAACAACAGTCAGGTATAGTTCAAAGACTTCCGTATTGACATGAATATCAATTATATTGTCATTTGTTATAAATTTCCTGTTACAAAATTTGAATTTTTCGGAAAACTAAGGATTTTCGTATCCAAGGATTACCTTAGCCGTATTTAGTACAACTTTTTGGAATTTTGGGTCCTCAGTGCTCTTCAACTTAAAAGTTTGTACTTGTTTGGATTTATAAATATTTTGATCTGAGCGTCACTGGTGAGTCTTATGTAGACGAAACGCGCGTTTGGCGTATCTAATTATAATCCTGGTACCTTGGATAACTATCAAGACATGGAATTATAAACATCGCACACATATTCGTTATTTTATAACTGCACTAGACCAGTCAAGAGTCAAAGATAATCTTACTTAGGGTTTCGAGACACTTTTTTTTAAAATTATTTGTACTTGGTAAAAAAATATTGTGTTTTTCATTACATTTATTATAACTAACTTGTTATAAAGGTTATATTCGTAGTCGCGTAAAGTTATTTAAAGAACGACTATACTAACTACGGAATACAAATAAATGTTTGTATTCGATAACACGCTTTGGTCATTTTGTTAAATGCTGTTTTTATAAACAATATCTTATCTTAATGTAACAAACGATATCAGATATACAATGTTTTGGAATCTGATCGTTTAGATTGTTAACCTTGTTGAAAGATTTTGTTTGCATAAACACATTTTATGCAAAACTGTTAATCATTGGTACTTAAGACTATTTAGCAGTTGTAAGTTTACCCAAGAAAATCTGGAAAAATATTTAAAGAATATACTAATCGAACTGGAACTACTCTAATTGAAAATTGATACATGGTAGAAACATCTTCAAAGGAAATCTAGCTATAATTATTATCTTTATGTATCTTATATGTTTATTAATTTGAAAAATACGACAGTCAATCAAGCATGTTTTGTTTTATTGGGCATGTGCTATTTTGAAGATGTTTTTACAATACAGGTTTCAAATTAACTTTCTGAAAACAAAATAAACCATCAAGTTTATAAAACTATTAATAAAATATCAGAAACACGCCACAGATGCATGTAGACTTTTAAAAAGGAATTCGTCTCGTCTCTGCTACTATGAAACCATTGCAAAATATATCAATTTATTGTTGATAGTCGTGTTTTTTTTTCTACACGTGGATATGGTGAAATATCAGCCGCGAGTGACAATGTGAACCTTTTTGACGAGTCAGCTCAGCCAACATGACTAACAAACTAACTTGCTGTCGGACGGCAGACATTTAACAGTTTATTATTGTACTAATAATAATTGTTTGCCTCCATAATGATGTGTCAGCAAATGTTTGAAGGATAAGTTCACACACACAATTGTGATGTCGCTAATATGATGTTCTCTCACGTCACAAGCCTTGGGCAACTGGTCTGTGATAAAGGCGAAGGAATTACGAAAATATGAAAATACAATTCATAGGAAGTTAATGTTTTCATTTAAAGAATAAAACAAAACCTGACGGTTATTAACAACGTGAATGAAATCAAAGTTCAATCAAAAACAAATACTTTTAGGAAAGATTGTAGAAGACCGATATGAAACAAATGAAAGTGGTAAAAATCACCTAATCATAAGACTATTTTTGACGTGGCTTGGTACTTATACATCCCGTCAATGTGGTATTGTTCTATGGTAAACATAAATTATTTGGTCCTTCTTTTTTGCCAATGTCCTCTGTCTATATATGCCTTTTTATTTATCTTCTTTGACATATTGGCTTGTTTTGAAGGTGATCAGGATTATGACACAATGTTGACTGATGTTCGCCCGTTTTAGACATTATTACCTGGTCTGTTAGTTTTGTGCACACATCGTTGTCAAGTAATGGATTTTTTTGCGACTGTCATACAAGTGAGAGTTATGAAACCAGGTTTAATCTATACTATTTGCTTCATAAGAAAATGTCTGTACCAAGTCAGGAATATGACAGTTGTTAACCATTCGTTTGATGTGTTTGATCTTTTGATTTCGCCATTTGCTTATGGACTTTCCGTTTCCAATTTTCCTCTGATTATTTTTTTTTTACGGAATTGGACTCCTCCGCAAGATGGTCAGAAATACACAGTGTATTTAAAATTATTTCTTTAATGAAAGATAATAATATGAAAAACAAGAATGTGTCCAAAGTACACGGATGCCCCACTCGCACTATCATTTTCCATGTTCAAAGGACCGTGAAATTGGATAAAAAATATAATTAGGCATTAAAATTAGGCATTAAAATTAGAAAGATACTATCATAGGGAACATGTGTACTAAGTTTCAAGTTGATTAGACTTCAACTTCATCAAAAACTACCTTGACCAACGGACGAACGGACGCACAGACCAGAAAACATAATGTCCCTCTACTATCGTAGGTGGGAGGGGGGGGCATAAAAACCAAGAAAACAACACTTTTAAGTCCAACATATGACGACTCTTGTACAGACATGGTGAAAACAACTGTTAATTTACTTATTCGACCTTGTTATTTTCATTTTTGAAGTCTAAAATTTTGCTATGAACGTTTCAGTATTTTTTTTTTCATCTCATATTAAGCCTTGTTAGCTCACCTGGCCTAAAAGGCCAAGTGAGCTTTTCTCATCACTTGGCGTCCGGCGTCCGTCGTCGTCCGTCGTCGTCCGTCGTTGTCGTTTACTTTTACAAAAATCTTCTCCTCTGAAACTACTCGGCCAAATTAAACCAAACTTGGCCACAATCATCATTGGGGTATCTAGTTAAAAAAATGTGTCCGGTGACCCGGCCAACCATCCAAGATGGCCGCCATGGCTAAAAATAAAACATAGGGGTAAAATGCAGTTTTTGACTTATAACTCAAAAACCAAAGCATTTAGAGCAAATCTGACATGAGTAGAATAGTTAAACAGGTGAAGATCTATCTGCCCTGAAATTTTCAGATATTATTATAGATAGAGATAAACAGAAAACAGCAATAATGTTAAGCAAAGTAAGATTTACAAATAAGTCAACATGACTCAAATGGTCAGTTGACCCCTTTAGGAGTTATTGCCCTTTATAGTCAATTTTTAACCATTTTTCGTAAATCTTATTAATATTTTACAAAAATCTTCTCCTCTGAAACTACTGGGCCAAATTAATCCGAACTTGGCCACAATCATTTTTTGGGTTAGTAGTTTGAAAAATGTGTCCGGTGATCCGGCCATCAAACCAAGATGGCCACCATGGCTAAAAATAGAACATGGGGTAAAATGCAGTTTTTGGCTTATAACTCAAAACCCAAAGCATTAAGAGCAAATCTGACATGGGGTAAAATTGTTTATCAGGTCAACATTTATCTGCTCTGAATATTTTAGATGAATCGGACAACCCGTTGTTGGGTTGCTGACCCTGAATTGTTAGTTTTAAGGAAATTTTGCTGTTTTTGGTCATTATCTTGAATATTATTATTGACAGAGATAAACTGTAAACAACAATAATGTTCAGCAAAGTAAGATTTACAAATAAGTCAACATGACCGAAATGGTCAATTGATCCCCTTAGGAGTTATTGTTCTTTATAGTCAATTTTTAACAATTTTCATAAAATTTGTAAATTTTTACTAACATTTTCCACTGAAACTAATGGGCCAAGTTCATTATAGATAGAGATAATTTTAAGCAGCAAGAATGTTCAGTAAAGTAAGATGTACAAACACATCACCATCACCAAAACACAATTTTATCATGAATCCATCTGCTTCCTTTAATATTCACATAGACCAAGGTGAGCGACACAGGCTCTTTAGAGCATCTAGTTAAGAAATATCTACAATACTTTGGATATATTTAGAATGAACGCATTTAAAAAGCATTCTAACAGACAATCTAAAATATAATTTTTATCACAAACAGAGTTCCAAATAAACATATAATTATGAATAACGATGATAAATAATTATATAATTATTTCTGATAATGGTAAAGTATCGATTATATGTCTTATCGGCGATATAACTGGAATTATAAGCGTGGACGGGTGTGATAAGAATTTTTACAATCGATAATAATTGTCATTTATTTTCATAATAATCACAAAATCGCCTTCGGCTGTGTCCTACTCTTTGGTCGGGTTGTTGTCCCTTTGACACTTTCCCCATTTATATTTTCCATTTTATTATGTTTCAAAAGATTCCTTAATTTTGATTGGCAGACAATATTCATGAGACATTTCAATATATTATGTTTAATTACCCAACGAACTGTAATATCTATAACAGCACGTTCTCTCCGTAAAAAAAAGTTACAGAACTGTATTGGAAAATGAAAGAGCAGCTTGTTTTCACTCATAATTCATGATTTAAGCATGAAATTTTATAAAAATAAGCTTTTCGTGTAATAGTTTTCTCTAGGGATCACATGTCTGTAATAGTATTATGTCATTCTTATTAAAATTTGATAGTCATATCTCTTTCTGATATGCGTCGTTTCAAAACAAATATTTCTCTTACTTTAAAAGTTATGCCAATATTTCGGTCAACAAGTGTATTTTCTGTTAGTACATTTTTTGCAAGGATTCAAAGCTTAAACTGTTTAAAGATGGGCGTTATAGTGTTACTATCAGCTGTCTTTTTACTTTTAATATAGAATTTCAAAGGAAACGTTGAATGTGTACTGAAACTCTGCATATCTATCTAATTGGCAAATATAATTATTGTTTAAGATGGTAGATATTGGATATTTTACAACCAAGATATTCAAAGAAACAATTTATCAATAAACTATCAGTACTGATGCACGCACATGTCCGCTGACAGTCAATGCAGTTTCGGATGATGGTTCGATAGATAAAAAGTAAAATCACAGAAATACTGAACTCTGTGGACAATTTAAAACGGAAAGTCCCTAATCAAATGGTGAAATCAAAAGCTCAAATAACTCAAACGAATAGAGATCATTTTACAATCACACATTTGTCAAGATTCTTTATTTCTCAAACACCATTACATTTAAATGGTACAAAGAAGTTCATCAAAAGTTATATAACATAACATAAACACACATGACAAGATGAGATTTGTCCAGACATAGGTATGTTGATATCGTAACCAAAGAAACATTACAAAAAGACGTCAAATTTCAAACCATAAGGCGGTCTCAGTAACAAATTTAAGATAGTAACAAAGCCTTGAATAGCTGACGATTTACTCATTGTGGAAGGCCTTACGATGATTTATATTATAAACATCCATATCATTTGGCCTTTGGGGGATATCTATCTCATTGGCAAACATAAGTCGTCCTACTTTTATACCATGAAAACAAAGGTTTTCATTGTTATATAGAAAGTAATGAAATACCAATAAAAAAAATAACAGGATTTAGTGTAGATTTTTTTTACACCGTGAATTATCTTTGTTGGGTCTTTTTTGGGTCAATTAAACAAAATAATATACATTTTATGTTACATTTTATAGTTTAGAAATAAATTTTTTTTTATCTTCTTTCTCATATTTTTAAAAGCTCACTGTTACTGTTATAATCAACCATAGACAAGCATGAAATCATCGCAAAATTCAAGTCGACAAAAGAAGAAAAAAATCGATGCAAATGTATAAATTGATAAATAAAAGGAGCTTGGGGTACACATGCATAAGCCAATGACAAAAAATGAAAATAGATGTAAAAATACGGATTTCAATATCAAACACATTTCTGGTGAATATGTCGAGCATCTAGTCTAGACTAAAAGGAAAAAGTCTGTACCAAAACGGGTTCAAAGCTTATGATGAATTGAACTTTACCTGCCAAAGATGTGCAATTAACGATAAAGTCTTGAAATCATAAAACAACTGCAATCGTATCTTGAATTTTTGTCCCACAATATAAAAATATTAAGATGTGGTATGTGGTTGCCAATAAGATAACTTTCCACCAGAGACCAAATGACGTAGGAATTATATCAACTATGGGTTATTGACTTCTTTGTTCAGCCTTCAACAATACTTAAATCCCATATCGCATAGTAAACCCATCATCAAAATGTCAGTTACGGTAATTTATTTCTACAATAGAAAAAAAAATCCTGCTTAAAAGAAACTAAATTTTGGAAAAACTGATAATAGCTTCTAGACGAAGTAACTACTCTCTGGCTAAAATCATTGTAAAATTGAGAATGGAACTGAGGAATGTGTAAAAGAGACAATTCTCCGACCAAAGAGCAGACAACAGCCGAAGGCCACAAAAGGACCTTCAATGCAGCGAGAAACTGGATGCGTGCTTCAGATGACCCTTAAACAAAACTGTAGAATATGTTGTTATTTTCACCATGTTTCCACTATCATGTGAACCAATATTATTGTCAGCAAACATATAATTGACTATCTCTTAAAGGTTAGTAAGCTAAACTGTCCCAGGTTAGGGGAGGGTTGGGATCCCGCTAACATGTTTAACCCCGCCACATTATGTATGTATGTGCCTGTCCCAAGTCAGGAGCCTGTTATTCAGTGGTTGTCGTTTGTGTATGTGTTACATATTTGTTTTTCGTTCATTTTTTTTTTTATATAAATAAGGCCGTTAGTTTTCTCGTTTGAATTGTTTTACATTGTCATATCGGGGCCTTTTATAGCTGACTATGTGGTATGGACTTTGCTCATTGTTGAAGGCCGTACAGTGACCTATAGTTGTTAATGTCTGTGTCATTTTGGTCTCTTGTGGACAGTTGTCTCATTGGCGATCATACCACATCTTCTTTTTATATAAAAAAAAAAATTATCCATTTGCATAGGACATGAACTGCAGTGGTATATAGTATATTACTAATGGATCCATTCAGTATAATTATTTTGGGCGGGGTGTTTGTTTGGGAGTATAGTCTTTTGCCGGCATATACCATGCAATATTTGACTTACACGATTCTTCGTATTATACTGTTTCCTCGTTTAATTCTTAATTGCCGTTCCAATAATTAGTTTATCGTGTTGTTATTGTTTAAATCAAAGTATTTTCCTAATTCTCAAATAAAAATATGAATTTTTTAAAGTAAAACCCTAAGTTTAAAATGCATTGAATTTGATATGTTTTTACATTTTGCATGTTTTATAACCCTCTCTCAGCATCAAGTCTGTTTTTTCCTCAGTAGGCAAATACATTTGATAAAGAACCATGCTATGGAACTTTTAATTTAATTTACAAAATAAAGAAATTTGAATAACAACTTTTAACGTAATACATGTAATTTCAATTCCAAGGGTGACAAATAATTTGATAAGACATACTTTGATATAACCAATAACTGCATAAAAACATGCAATAATTATGAACTGAAGGAATTGATATTCCCAATTTACTGATTTTGGCAGTTGAAATTAAATTAAAAGAACCGTTGTTTGTTATAAATATTATGGTTATATCATATTTGCAAACACTCTGCACGAATATTTATGAATGACAAAGACGCAATATAAGGAACAACAACATTAATTGTGGTAAAGGATAGTCGCGTGCAAATAAAAAATATATACCGCGTATGAAAATACCATAAGCTATCGTAATTAAACATATAACTACATTGAAAGGAATATAACGTAAATTCTGATTGGATAGAACATGTCTGACAGCTTTTAAATTTTGTCTCTGTGAGTGATACAAATGCCTACTTCAAAGATTTCGGTATCTGGTTCCTTTCGTGTAGATATGGTTTCACATGGGGAGTGCCTTTAAATTGATTTGAAATCAAACAGAAGACAGCATTGGCGGTTTATGGTTTAAAACACAATTTTGTGAATGTTTACGGGACATAAATAAAGGGAACCTAATTGTCATTTCGTCTTGTAAAAATTGTGAATCAAAACGATTTATAGTCGTCTTTTTGTTCATAATTCCAACTTCAAACTCTGACAAAATATATAAAAAATACCAAGTGTTTATTTTTGTCGAGCCTGCGACAGGCAGCAACCGATATATACATTTTTAAACGATATAACGTCGACACTTCATTTTTGCAATTCATTAATTTTTAAGTTTTAAAATAATTATGGCAGATTCAAAAGGCGAAGTTGGGAACCTAAGTCCTCTAGGAGTTTTCGTGATGATAAGTAATCTGCGTAACACATGTATACTATTTTTGCATTATTGCCTCTGCATAAGACATCAAAGTAATCTAGCTACTTGTAGTACTGTATGCCTTTAGGTTGCACTTTGTAAATACAGCTGTTTCTCAAAACACGCCTCTTTTGGGGAGTAATAGAATATTCATAGAAAATTAATTTTGTTTACATACTGGTTCCCAGTTATGCTCTCTGTGTTCCATATCGCAGAGACAGAACTTGGGAATGTTACCAGTAAATAAACACGTGCATATTATTTACATTGAAATCTGTGGTAACCTTTCATTCGAGGTAGGGGTAGTTAAGAAAATTAGTGTAAGTTTAAACTCTGAGAAGTTCAGGGCATGTAAACGTTGAAAATATGCCGCACAGCCCTATATTTTGACCTTTGAAAAAAATTGTGGTGCATATGAACTTTCAATTCTAGGATAAGATTTTTTTCAAAACTTCATAGTAAAAGTGGTACAGTTTTAGCCGTAAAAGGAGTTCCTATGGGAAATTGCATTGTCAATATTTACAGAAATGCAACCTTTACATTAGCTTTTATTACAGCCGATTTCATTGAGTGTGTAGCCAAAGGTATTATCTTTGGTAAACTTGCTTGTTAGCTGAATCGTGAAGTCATTGTTAGATTAGGTATTCTACCCTCCTTTCGAAGTAGCCTAGTCCAACAGACAGATATATTGGTTATCTGTTGGACTAGTCGTTTGCCTGACCGAACAATGACTTCACGGTTCAGCTATCAAGCAAGCTAACCAAATTTTTGAAAGATGTTACCTTCACACTCAATGAAATCGACTGTAAGGTTGAATGCTCTGTATGAAATTCTAACACGATGTTGGACAAAAAAATAAGCTAGAAACAAAAAAAAAGCTGTCTTTGGATGGCACAAAGTAAGTGTAGTGGAGTAAATATGTTTGTTTATGTTCAACCTTTCCTTACCTTGGGCAATGGTATAACAAAAACAAACACAAGAAACACTGTTTATACCTTGTTTTTGCATCTTGCTTATATTTTTGGATTTAACCGTCGACATTAATTGAAACCGCGCTGAGTTCAAGTCTACAACAGAAAAATCAAATAGATTTAAATGTACATATAAATGAATAAAAGTAGATCAAGGTATAAATATGCACAAACCAAATTCAAATGTTAACCAACTTGTATTGTTGGGTTTTTGTATCATTGATGTGTACCGCTTGTTTCATTTTAATTAAATACAGACATACAGAAGAACATGTATAAAAGAATATCTAGTCCAAATAAAATGTAATTTCCATCATATTCAATTGCATTGTTAAAACACTGTAAGAAACAAGGCTTAGTACGTCAGACCGTCGTTTCTTCTACATTAGACTCGTCAGATACGCTCGAATCAAAACAGTTGGAAACCTAAACAATTACGAAGTTTGCAAAAATCGTATAATCAACTCAAAATTGGTTTGAACATTTTCTAGGATATTCATTTACATCACAAAAAAATGTTTGAAAAAAAACAACACTATAATTTAGTACGCCAGACGGTCGTTTCGTCTACATTAGACTCATCAGATGCGCTCGAATCAAAACAGTTGGACAACCAAACAAATACCGAGTTTAAAAAATCGTACAATCAACTCAGACTTTGTTTGAATATAAGGTATAATGACACACACTACTGCGTGATAATTAAATTATCTTCAATGCACAGAATTTCATTCCCTTTGGATATGGATTTCACTTAAGCGTGCCCTACTGGGTTTGTAATTAAAATCTTCATCACCGTCTCTTTATGTGATCTAAATTTAGACAAAAAATAAATTCGACCAAAATTTTCTGTTGTCTATATTCTTTTTCAAATATTTGTTTGATTAATGAAAGTGAGTCCCTGATGTAATTGTGAAGTCATTGTAGCATGGTTTGATTTACTTAAATGTATGATTGTTATCGAATCAGTATTGCGTAATATGCTTTTACATGTGATTTGGTTGTAGATGAATACATGGATTCCATTTTATACATGAAAAATGTATGACTATGACAGGATTTCAGGACAGTTAAATTTACTTTCTGTGTCAGTACAGATGTCCCAAAAATGTTAAACAACATCAGCGTGGGGGTACTCTTTTTCCCTGTTTTAGTTTTCTTTTAATGTGTTGAAAAATAGTAAAATGACTAATTAAGTTTTTTTTAATTAGCAACCAATATAAAAAAGAAGATGTGGTATGATTGCCAATGAGACAACTGTCCACAAGAGACCAAAAATGACACAGATATTAACAACCATAGGTCACCGTAAAGCCTTCAAGTCTTTTCAAATCACTATATTACTGATTATTAGCACTGAACTGTAACTGTTACAGGTAACAGAGTAAAATCTGCAATACACGATTGTAAAATATATTGTATTTCATGGCAATCGGAACGGCAAACGACAATCTTCTGTACTCGACAGCAAATACATCTGTTTGGAATGGCAACCCGGTATACGCCACAATGATAGCCGGTAATATGTAATGCCAATCAACTTTCATTTGCATTTTATCGGCGCAATTTATTTATAATTGATAGTTTTTATTGCATACGCTTTATTTTGTCTGATTTTTCTTCTTCTTCTATTGATATGAAAACAAGGAGATGTGGTATGATTGCCAAAAAACTATCATCGCAAGTTCCAATTAATAGGATGTAAAAAACTATAGGCAGTCATACGGCCTTTAACAACGAGAAAATCCAAAACCGTGTAGTTGGTTATAAAAGTCACCGACATGCAAAATAAGAAACAATTCAATTGAGAAAAACAAATATGATAGACATAAACTAACAACTATTAATTAATGAACTACAGGCTCCTGACTTGGAAGAGGGACATAAATAATGTAGCGTGGTTGTAGCGATCAACCTATTCCTAATCCTGACAGCTCAACATAAGAAAAAACTATAAATACAGAAATTATTTGAAAAAGACTTTCAAAGATTTAGTATAACGATCATTATCACTGAACTAGACGTATTCATTTTTGTTTAGGGGCCAGCTGAAACACGCCTCCGGATGTGGGAGTTTCTCGCTGCATTGAAGACCCATTGTTGGCCTTCGGCTGTTGTCTGCTCTTTGGTTGGGTTGTTGTCTCTTTGACACATTCCACATTTCCATTCTGAATTTTATTAAATCATCAGATTGATACAAAGCAACAAAAAAAAACATCTAACAAATAAATCCAACACAGACGGAGTTGACAACCCATTCTGATACCTGGATGTGAATACTTGTTTCATATTTGTCTTTTAGACAAACTGATCAGTGCCTTCGTAACATTACATTGATACCAATGCTAGGTATATCATTTTAAAATACTACAATTAACCAAAGTAATTTCAATCAATTGAACTATTACATAATCATGTAAAGCCAATTCTATTTCGGGAATGTTAAAACAATAATCTTTAAGTATTACATTTACGACAATTTTATTACCCTCATATCTAAATATTGCACTATCGGTAAAATTTTAACAATAATGTCAAAATAATTATATTAATTGGATGACAATGTTATTTCTATCATTTTCAAAGATTAAATTGGCGACAATTTTAACTTTGTTATATTATACTAGCATACTATTTAAATTGAGAATGGAAATGGGGAATGTGACAAAGAGACAACAACCCGACCATAGAGCAGACAACAGCCGAAGGCCACCAATGGGTCTTCAATGCAGCGAGAAACTCCCGCACCCGGAGGAGTCCTTAAGCTGGCCCCTAAACAAAAATATATTAGTTCAGTGATAATGGATCTCAACCCTCCTCATTATATTGAACCAATGTAGAAAAAACAAAAGCACAATATTACTATATTAGATTTACGATAATGTTCTTAACATCGTAAAACATGTTACATTTTAGTACAGGTTTTTTTTCTCAAGCGAAATTGAAACATGCAGATAACCTAAAAAATGTCTATTATTTATAAGACTTCTCGATATACCTCTCTTTCCATTGAATTTTATTTTATAATGATATTTCACCAATGAATTTACATGCTCTCCTTTGATCAAATTTTAACTTTTTATTATTTATTTCGCAAGTTGTCATCTATGAAGGCATACATTTGATGAAAGCAAACACCTTTTGCATACATCTGGTTAATTGCACATTTTCTATATCAAAGTTGCAAAAACTTCAGATAGTTGAAGACAGATATATACAATAATGCTTCTTTCTTTTATGCTTGTTTTATAAAATGTCAGCACCTGCAATCCACCTTCAAAAACTAAAAAAAGATGGTTTTTGATAACACAGAGATGTAGGTTGTCATTATTTCCCATTATTGATTCTACAGATAGCCTTGAATATTAATCACCTGAAATTATTTCGATTTCTCAAAGCAGGTACTGGAATGTTTTGTTTTTTGATGGAATTCGTATGAATTTTACTCATGTTTTGAATAATAGTGATTTTCAGTACGACTTTATATCATGATTGTTTTGTGAGTGTTCCAATTGTCATAATCACTTAACGTTTCCACAATGCGGTGTCTTTTCCCATTAATGTGTTATCACTGGCTTTGTAACAACGGTTGCCATATGTATTGAGCATCTTTTTTCTTTACGGAGCACATAAGATTACCCTAGTTTTTGTTGTGTTGCTGTACAGTCGGCTGTTCTCTGTTTTTTGTTGTTTGTTTTGTGGACTGCTGTTTTATTTTGGGTTTGTTTCGTTTTAGCCATGTCATGTGAGTCGTTTTCGTCTTTTAATGTCCTGTTGGAATCTGTTGCCTTTATTTATCAAGTTATTTTTCTTCAGACCTTGCAGCATAAGTATTTCTATGAAAAACTTCCTATAAGTTATCAAATGAAACATAGGTTTTTGGCTTTTTTTTAAACACAATATGTGTCCTCTTTACGCACGTTGCAAAAGGAGTGAGAAGCGAGACATAGAAGCATCGAAAATTAACAAATCTCCTTTAAAAGATCCCCCGTAAAAAAACACGAACACAAGAGAAATGTTTGAGTCACAAATATCGAGCTGCATGCAAGTAATAGTCATCGTGGTTTCAGTGTTGACATACTGCATTAAAGTCGAAGACTTTTGAGATTAAAGCAAATATGCGTTAAAAATATATTAACAACTTCGTATAAGTGGTTAACCGTATTCAACGTCCACAATGCATTTTGTCGATGCTTATTGCAATTTACTGTAATAAGCGAGAGAGAAAAAAAGGTCCCTTATAAAAAAAAACACCCACAGAAATACAAATCAACACACCAAAAACAACAAAAAGTTACCATAACGAACGATTGAAAAAAATCTTTATGGTTTGTAGTAACTTCAACTTTGTAGATGTTCTAAACACATTATAAATACCGAGAATATTTTTCTTTTTCTTTAATGCATTCTACTGACTTCCTATTTTATTCACAAATCGCATGTAAAAAGCTTTTTATAACCACTTTATTTGAATCCATATTTCCGTACAAGTTGACTCCAAAGACTTTGTTGAAATGTATTTTTCGGTGCATTTGTGGTCAATATTTCATTAAACAATTATTCCTAGTTTATCAAAATGTCTGCATTACGGTTGACAATAATTCAATACATAATTAAATCTCAGGGTACAATAGCAGAAGGTGACATTATGGGATAGCAGAGGTGCATTATGGGATAGCAGAAGGTGATGTTATGAGATTATATTTTTAACCAATAATCCTCTCTTTAGAACCTAACTAAAATACATGTAAGGAAATGTCAAATTTGAAAGTAAATTGAAAGAATTCACTGCCATATAGAGTAAATTAGGTGCAACTTAAAATATTTTTAATTTCTTACATGCTTTACCAGGTGTATGTCAATATTTTGCAGATATTTAGTATTATTTCGTTCGTTGGTTATTGGTAATATCTGTACAATTAATATGGTTAAAGATTGCTCAAGACGGATATGATGTCACATGATTTTTTAATTAAGGAAATCTATGTTCACTGTTTCAAGAAACAAATAATTATATGTATCTGGTTTACTGTATGTCAAATTGACAAAGGTAAAATAAAACTGTACTGTGCAAGAACATATATAAAAGCTGTAAGAAAGTATCGTGAGGTCCAAGAAGGGACTTCGTGAATAATACAAGGATCTACACAGACAAAATAAGTATTCGGTAAAAATAATATGCTCCAACCGATGTTTATAACGAAAGCCACAGTCAGAATAGTGAATCGACAATCTATTAAAAAGTCAGAGTAAATTGTAAAAATAAAACGCGTTTACAAGAAAATGCATTACTTCACGGAAAGATGCCTTCGTCATAATGTTGTTCAACCAGTAATATGGCACATTTTAAATCCATACCGTTTAATGAAATCATTTTTCAGAAATTGGCTATTTGTTTTTGTTAGTATCAGAAGCTTTAAACCAAATCAAATTTAACTACTTTTATTTATAAGCAAGAATTTAAATGCCTTGGTTCAGACTATCAAACACACTGATTCTAATAAGTTCTCTCTTAAACTTGGACGACATCAAATTTGTAATTAGTCTAACTTCGATGATTGGCCCCTTGCAGCCTTTTTATTTTTTAAATAAAGTTTTTAAGCTTTCCTTTAGTTACATCTGAAAAAAGTATTTCGTATATTACAACACGAATCTTGGTTAATTTGCGTTCATTATTTCTGTAAATTCAACTGAAGTATAGAAAAACAACATGTAGGTGTGTGTATTAAAGTTATTCCGCATGCCTTCATAAAGGACAACCAACGCACTTTAAACGTTTTGATGTTGATTCATAGAAACAAGTTTCTTGTGAAGTTGTAAAATGAATATCGTCACAAAAAAGATATAACATGCTTCGATCTTATTAATTACTTCAGGATATAATATGTGAAATCTTGTTACAAGATACCAAATATTTGACAGATAAGAATTTGTTTTGCAGTTAACAGTTCAATTCCACCTGCTTTGTTTTATCGAACGTTAACGCAAATAACATAGACAATTATGAAAAGTATGCATTGCAAGTTCGTGCACTTTTTATTATGCATAATGTTTGCTCTTGATATTCTAATGCTTCTTTTCTCTTACATTGCATAAATCATGCATTGGGGTTATTGTATTCAACTCAAAATCTTGAATATTTGTAACAAATATGGACAAGACATTTCTAAAATATCGGCAAACTATTATTTCTAATGACAGGTGCCCTCGCTTTCAACTTTCATCAATGAACAATACACAATATCAGTGAAACGTATGCATTACAAGTTCATGCACTTTTTATCATGTATAATGGTTGTTCTTCATTTTGATTCTGATGTTACTTTTTTCCTTGCAGGTCATATATTATATTTTGGAGATATTGTATTCAACTCAAAATCTTGAATATTTGAAACAAATATGGTCAAGACATTTCTAAAATATCAGCTAACTATTATTTCTAATGACTGGTGCCCTCGCATTCAACTTTCACCAATGAACAATACACTATATCAAGAGAAACGTATGCATTACAAGTTCATGCACTTTTTATCATGTATCGTGGTTGCTCTTCACATTCTAATGCTTCTTTTCCCTTACATTGCATAAATCAGGTATTGTATTCAACTCGAAATCTTGAATATTTGTAATAAATATGGCCAAGACATCTCTAAAATATCGGCAAACTATTATTTATTTCTTATGACAGATGCCCGCGCATTCAACTTTCACAAGGAACATTCATTGAGTTTGGACAATGCCAAAACATTATGCGATATATTTCCTCTTAAAGATGGCTATTTTCAAGCTTTCTACTTTACATCAACTATCATGTAAACTAATACAAATGATTTGTAATATACGATCAATCAATTCCGTTACGGCAACAAGACACAGTTTGGATTTTTTTCTCTCAGTCATATTGGATCATAGGGGAGAAATTCATTGGAAAGAATTAACACACTTTGAACGGTCTCTATAAAACGTCCTGTGTGACGATACTCCAACTAAACTGGTATTTTCCAGACTGATGCATTCCATATAAAAAAGCACAGCTATACATAATGAGCGACGATGTATATGTGCATATTTATAAGTTTTTAAATCCTGTCGCGTAAAGTTTTCATTTAATTTTAACGGTATTTTTGAGATTGTTATATAAGCGGCGGGAGGGTTAGCTAACCATGAAATCATCTTCAACCCATCATTTGTTTTTCAATGTCTCGTACACAATTCAGAAATATGGAAGTTGTGATCGAATAGTCCATTTCTATTTTTGTTGGCGTTTGTTTTTGCAACAGTGCAGTGTTTTTGTTGTTCCATTGTTTTCCTCTTATAGTTGATGTGTTTTCCTCGGTTTCAGTTTGTGAACCGGATTTGTTTTCGCTTTATCTATTTATGACTATTGAACAGCGTATGTTACTGTTGCCTTTATAGATCTAGTCAGAATTGTGATGACAGCGTATAAGGTTACGGTAGTAGCTACCTAATCAAAAGCAAATTACGTAGCTATCGATTAAAGTTGTTGGAACTATATTAAGTTATTTTTTTTTCGAAAGATGGCTCTATGGAGTCGTTTTATGAACTTTCGAGAACAGTTCACTAGTCCCAAAACAGTTATCTTTTGTTTTGGGCAAAAGGTATGTTCATGAAGTAAGATCTGACCATACTTTACGAGTGTTTCGAATATTACTTTCCCAATTTGAACGACCACATACTTTAATGACCATAGGAAAACACATTTACGCTCTACATTGTGCCTTTAAAAAGTACAAAGCCCTTTTTGTAGTCAATTACATAAAAGCAACGACATGTCAAAATGTGGATACGAGAAAATCAGCGATATGCATACTGTAGTTCAAAAATATGTTTAACTTGTTTTTATGAGAATATGTTATGCATATTTGATTTTCTTGTGCGATAACAACAAGTCATGATATAGCAACATTGCTTATTTAACCAGCAAACACACTGAATCGAATTTCTTTCTTAAACTCTGGCATTATCAAAATGTTTGTTTGTCAAACTACGATGAGTGGCCCCTTGTAACCTTTTATTTTTGAAATCATGTACTTTAAGCTTTCCATCAGTTACATTTGAAAAATAAGTGTTTCGTATATAACAACACGAATCTCGGTTAATTTTCTTCCAATCGTACTGTAAATTCGTTTGAAGTATAGAAAAAACAACATGTAGCTGTGGGTATTAAAGTTATTCCGCATGCCTTCATAAAAGACAAGACAACTGACGCCCTTTAAACGTTTTAATGTCGATTTCTAGAAACAACTTTGTTGTGAAGTTGCAAAATAAGTATAGACACAAAAAGATATAAGACGCAACGATCTTATTAATTACTTCAGTATAAAATATGTGTAATCTTGTAATAGGTACAGTGTACCAAATCTTTATTGAAAATTCAGAATTTATTTTTTGCAGTTCAATTACATCTACGGTTATTTTATCGAACGTTAACACCATTACTACATAGTTAAACATATGCATTACAAGTTCATGCACTTTTTACCATGTATAATGTTTACTCTTCACATTCTAATGCTAATTTTCCTTACATTTTATAAATCATGTCTTTGAGATATTGAATTCAATTCCAGTCCAAAAGTTCTCTACACTACTCCACTCCATTATGCGAGTTAAACGTATGTATTACAGGTTAATGCATTTTGGTTGCTTTTCACATTTTGTTAATGCTACTTTTCATCACATGTCATAAATTAGAGGTATTGTATTCAATTTCGAAAGAAACTAAAAATATATCTGTAATAGATAGGACCAAGATCATTCTTAAATATCGGCAAACTATTATTAATACAACTTTCAACGATGAACATTAATTGAGTTTGGACAATGCCAATATAGTCCGGCGGCTTTGTAAAAAAATGTGCACATCCTGTTACAAGCATGAAATTTGGCATAGACCTTCCTCAACTATTACTCTTTTATTTCAGATAGGGAGGCATTTGAAACAAATGTCTCACTTCCGGTAAAATCCAAAATGGCGGACGTTATACTTAAATCAGCCCAATATCGAAGGCTAGCGTGTAAAAATATCCTATTATCATGCTACTATCATAATATTTGGTACAGACCTTTGTGTTTTACTACTTTTGGATAAATTAAATAGATTAGATGTCTTCAGAAACCCCACTTCCGGTTAAAATCCAATATGGCGGACATTGTACTTAAATAAGCTTATTTTTTAGGGAGGGAAATTGAAATGTGTTTTAACGTATTGCTACTATAATTACATTGTGTATGAACCTTTCTTTGGTGCTTCTGATGAAGACAATGTATAAGACATATGTCTTAAAAACCCTTACTTCCGGAAGTATCCAAAATGGCGGACAGAGAAATATCAATTTTTTATTCAAATTTTCAACTTTCTTCAAAATGTAAAGAAAATGATTTTATTTTGTGCTGGTCATTAAACTTTTGGCTTTAAGTTATCCCCAAAACCACTTATTCTAGCATGTTGCAAATGCTAAGATATAAAGTTGACACTTCCGGTAAAAATATGACGTAAATTTTAAAGATGAGTCCTCAATCTATTTCTTCGATGTAGAGTTTTGGATAGATTGATTTAAACAAAATAAAATCACAATCGTACTAAAAAATATTTAAAACTACTTCTATTTGGCCAAGAATACATGCTTATTCACAATCACCACCACATGCACACAAGGCAGAGCACGGGAGACCCGATTTTACACATTAAAAATAACCGCGGCATCCTTTCTTACATCCATAATTTACAAGCTTCTGAAAAAATGATGAGGTCTCAGAAAGAGTTTTTTTTAAAGGGACCCTCTTTGTCCCTTCGCAATCCATTAGTGACAAGACTAGGTAGCATAAAAGTCAATCCAAAGCTTGTCTCACTAAACACCTGCATTAGTATATTACACGTTTTACATGCTTGAAAAGACTAGAACAAGTCGTGGGAAAAGCCTCACTTAAAATGAGATTTCCCTTTTGTGCAAAAATTGACTTTCTTGGTTCGTTAATCATGTTAGATCTGATAAGTTTGTACAGTACAACCCCGGTGATTTAGGCTGATCAATCATCATTCTTTATGTTAAAGTCACATCTTCAAATACCATTAATGTCTCCCACGCAGTCTTTTTTTTCCCTTTTCAAGCAAAGAGAGAACAGTATCACAACCCGTCATAAGGTATTGGTCAGAAATAAAAGTGTGTGATCATTCATTGCCTAGTGCATTTAAAAGGCCATTGATAGATATTAATCCAAAGATTTTTGCCTCCCCAAATACAATCAATAGTTCGTCTGCCCCTTTGTTACGGAATAGCGAAATACTGGTAGTTTTAAAGCTGCTAAAAGAAGCAAGGGCAACATTTAGGGGAAAGGGAATACACAGACGAACCCAGGATTAAAAACATCCTCAAAGATGGGAAAGTTTTCTGAGAGATGACGACAGTAAGAAAGAACTTTTAAGTTTTCATTCACAGGAGCTTGCTCAATACAATTTTGAGTACAAGGTAGTTGAAGCAACAAATGCTCAGGATGTTTAGTGTTATCCACCACTTGATGATGTTTCAAGTTTAGCACCATGTTTACACGAAGAGACTGACACTAGAATCAAGATAGATGTGTCTGATGCAGTGAAACATAGACTTAACTGAGTCATGACTCAAACAGTCGATACTGATGTCATTGCTGTTTCGCTATTCCGTGACATAGGGCAGACAAACTTTGGTTTGCATTTAGAAGGGGAAAAGTATAAGATATATATCAATCAATGACCTTTCAAATGCACTAGGCATTAAAAGATAACACGTTCGCTGGAAAAGGAACTGCGTTGGTGACATTAATGGAGTTTGAAGATGTAACTATAGCATTTAGAATGATGATTGACCAGCCAACATCACCATATGGATTTGATGTTTAATGTCATTGAAAACGATACGTGGTTTTGTTGGAAGATAAAAAAAAAAAAACAGATTAGGTTAACAAGGCAAGAAAATATGTGTTTTTGTAGAATTTATTAAGATGTGAGAAACAATACCACAGTCTTTGTAAATGTTGGAAATCAGCTCTCCGATTGTGAATTGCGGCCTACTGAGTATGCTGATTGGGTATTATGTCCTTACCTAAATAAAATACCTTGAAACTGAAATACGAGTGGATGAAGTCTTGGATGCGTATGGTAGTTATAGCAACAAATGGTCAGGATATTCTATCTTATCCACCACGTAATGTATTTCAAGTTCAGCACCCAGTTCACATTTAGAGGCAGACACTAAAATCATGGTGCATGTGTCTGATGCAGTGAAACACGCACTTAAACGAGTCATGATTCGAACAGTCGTTAATGATGATGTTGTCAATACTGTTTCGCTATTCCGTGACATAGGGGTAGACGTTGTGTTTGGGAGGGCAAAAGACTTTGGATTAATATCTATCAATGGCCTTTCAAATGCACTAGGCAATGAGTGATCTGGGTGATCTGAAACACTTATTGTTATCCATGTCTTTACCTGTTGTGATATGGTTCTCTCTTTGCTTGAAAGGGGGGAAAAGACTATGTGGGAGACATTGATTGCATTTGAAGATGTGACTTTAACAAAAAGAATGATGATTAATCAGACTAAATTACCGGGGTTTTACTGTAAGATCGCACAAACTTAGCAGATGGGTATAACATGGTTAACGAAGCAAGAAAATAACTATTTCCGCAACAGGGACGGCTTTTCGAGGCTATTCCCTCAACTTGGTCTAGTCTTTTCCAGCATGTAAATAATGCAATATACTTAGGCAGGTGTTTAGGGAGACGAGCTTGGGATTGGCTCTTATGCTACCCACTCCAGGCGGGGACAAAGAGGATAACTTTTGAAAAACTCTTTTTGAGGCCTCATCATTTTGTCAAAAGCTTATACATTGTGGATGTAAGAAAGGATTCCGCGGTCATTTTTAATGTGGAAAATCGGGTATCCCGTGCACTGCGATGTGTGCATGTCATGGTGACTGTGAATAAACATGTATTCTTGGCCAAATAGTAATAATTTTAAATTATTTTTAGTACTATAGTGATTTTATTTTGTTTTAATCAATCTATCCAAAACTCTAAATCGAAGAAATAGATTGAGGACTCATCTTTGAAATTTACGTCATATTTTTAACCGGAAGTGTCAACTTTATATCTAAATATTTACAACATGCTAGAATAAGTGGTTTTGATGATAACTTTAAGCCAAAACTTTAATGACCAGCACTAAATAAAATCATTTCTTTACATATTGAAAAAAATGAAAATTTGAATAAAAAATTGATATTTCTCTGTCCGCCATTTTGGATATACCCGGAAGAAAGGGTTTTTAAGACATATGTCTTATGCATTGTATCCATCAGAAACACCAAAGAAAGGTTCATACACAATGTAATGATAGTAGCAATACGTTACCCTCCCTAAAAAAATAAGCTTATTTAAGTACAATGTCAGCCATATTGGATTTTAACCGAAAGTGGGGTTTCTGAAGACATCTAATCTATTTAATTTATCCAAAAGTAGTAAAAAACAAAGGTCTGTACCAAATATTATGATAGTAGCATGATAATAACACATTTTTACACGCTAGCCTTCGATATTGGGCTGATTTAAGTATGACGTCCGCCATTTTGGATTTTACCGGAAGTGAGACATTTTTTTCAAATGCCTCCCTATCTGAAATAAAAGAGTAATAGTTGAGGAAGGTCTATGCCAAATTTCATGCTTGTAACAGGATGTGCACAATTCGTCTGAAATATGCTTGTAGCCGCCGGACTAATACTCAATGACATGTAATATTAAACTATTAACTTCCTCTAAAAGATGGCCATTTTTCAAGCTTGCACTTTGCATTAACTCTCATGTAAGATAATCCCAGATATACGATCAGTCAATTCCATTTAAATAACGAGACCCACTTTGCCTTTTTTTTTAAAGTTATTTGGGAAACAAACATTGGAAAGTATTAACACTTTATGAATGGGATTTATAAAAGTTCTTGAATGACGATACTTTGACTGAAAATAAGGGAAGCTGTAATAAGCGACAGTGCTTAAATGCATATTAAACAGTTATTGAAGCCATACATTTAAGATTATCATTTTAACGTTATTTTTTTTAATTGCCATAGGAGCGGGAGGTTTGGCTAGCCATAAAACCAGATTCGACCCAACATTTCCCCTTACAATGTACAGGGAATATGGCAGTTGTCATTAAATAGTCCGTTTCTATATATGTTAGCGTTTCATTTTGCAGCAGTTCATTGTATTTGTTATTCCGTTGGGTTTCAATCTTTTTTTGGATTGTGACCAGATGTTTTTGTTCACTTAACCGATTTATGAATATTGAATAACACTACTGTTGCCTTTGGTGGATCTTGTGGATCTTGTAAGGATTGTATGTCTGTGACGACACCACCTTCGGTTAAGGTAGTAGCTTTACATGCTATTGATCTATACACTTTGATTTTTTGAATCAATGAAACATAATCATAGTAGCTATAGAAAAAAGATGTTGGGACAATGTTGAGGTCTTTACTCGAAATTTGACTCTATTGAGTGGTTTTGTGTATTTTGGGAAAAGTACACTAGTCACAATATGATTAATATTTGCTGAGGGAAAAAGGCTTTTTTATGTATCAAGATCAGACTATACTTTACGAGTGTTGCAAATATTACTTTTGCCATTTAAAGGACCAAATAGTTTGAATTACTATACGAAAACACACTGAGAATGTTTAGATACGCCTTACATTGCGCAACACCTTTAATGAGGAAAAATCAATTGCAGTATAGTCACTTACATGATAAAATGTGAACAAACAATTTAAACGAGAAAACCAGCACTACTCATCCTCTATATCGAAAATATGTTTAATTTGTTTTTATGATAATATTTTATGCATATTTAATTTTCTTGTGCGATAGCAACAAGTCATGAAATACCAACATTGCTTAAATCTTCACCACCCTTCGTATGATGAAATACCGGATGTTCATAATCTTATGTAATTACGTCAAATTACCCGATCATCAACACGTTTAATTTGATGAGATTTCCCATGACGTAGTCGATTTATATTTCTACCTTTACAATTCAAAGATGATACGAAGTGTCTTAACATCTGTTAGAGAATTTGACATTAATGATCTCAAAAGTTTGATTGCAAAAACAAAAGATTCTGAATGCATGGTTGAAATAACTTTCAACAGCCTTGATATTTTATATCATATTGTTTTATTGTAATTTAGGTAGCAATCATTTTTGTTTTTACCATGTGTGAATCGAGAAAGCATTGATTTCGATTATATCACGCAATTGCAACGGAATAAGAATCGTTAAAATTCAAATTCATCGTTTCTTCTTTTAAGAACTGGAAAAATAATCTTTCAATTTAGAGTTTGTAATATTGCACAGACATTTTCCTATTGTTGGAAACATTATGTATACTGTATTAATTTACTAGCCTCACAACACTGAAGTTGTGAGTTTGAACCCAGCACCCAACTTTTACAGGAAAGCTAACAATCCTAGTCAATTGAAGTTGGAGTTGGGCGATTCTGCATCGTGTGGGATTAGAACTCACAACCTCAGTATTGACAGACTAGTTATACAATAGATGAACTACGTAGAAAGTCAAATAACAAAAATACTTAACTCGGAGGAAAATTCAAAACGGAAAGTCCCTAATCAAATGGCAAAGTCAAAAGCGAAAACACACGTAGCCTACTCGGCCAACGAGTCCACCATGGAAAAAAGAGGAACACATATTAAATATCAGTGCCACAACTGTTCTTGTAACACAATTATGCAAACAGAGATAAACATTAAGTATTTGTTACTGGACTTTAAGTAAACCGACAACTACCAACCAGTATACGATATAGTTGAATGTTCTCTTTAATAATGCGACATAGAGTCTTTGAGTCTTCGAGACAAACTAAGGATTCACAAATACTGTTGTCTCTTAAATCTAATATAAATGTCGTCGAAAGGTTTTCATACAATCTCAGAAATTCGTAATTGGTGACATCTCTGATCATTTATATGTAACTCGAGTTTCTCTAGTCTATGTATATTGTAATCACTACCTTGTATATTAACATTGTTGTGTGATCATTTTTGTATAATTTTGATATTGTCTTTTGTTTTTATCAATCATATCGGAATAATAAACAAAACAATAAGGAACTAACAATGTTGTGTCGTCAGATGCTCGCGTCTAGACATATAAATGTCTTCTAAAAAAATAAACGGCTTTGTTTTTGTTTAATTCAATGTCAAACAATTTGAATTTATCATTTACCATCTAGGTTCAACAGGGTCATAATACGAGTCATTAAAGTAACTATTTCAACCGCACGAATAAGAATTTCGATATTCAAGAATACGGTTTTAAGGTTTTAGAGCGGCAGTCTTTAGTTCGTTCGACCATGGAAGTAATATTTTAGTACGCATGCAGACTGTACTCAGATTATAGTCCGATGGTATGCTTTGACTTTCCTGTATACTGAAAGCTAGTTATCGTTGATATTTTTGGAAGCAGAACTATATATAGTTAAAGCATCATTACTGTCTTTTTTTATAATGCATGTACTTCTTTAGCGTCCAGTGCAAACATTTCATGCAAATTCAGGACGAGAAAAATTAAGAATACGTACAGTTGTTTTTAAAGGTATGTCCACGATACAGTGTGTTATTTTGACCGTATCTGGAATTTGAATAATTTTAACGATAAGTTATCATCGTAAGCTTTAATGATGTATGTGGAGAGTTCATATCTACATACTGTACTCTTTTGATATTTTAGAATCTAATATTACTACCAAATATGATATGCAATGTTTTAACAGTAAAACAAAACTTTATTAGCTTTTTATACAGGTTATATAAATTCTCTTAATTTCAAATAAAGTTTCAACAAAATTTCACAAACAGCATGTTTCTTCATTCTATTAATATTGCAGAATTTGGATTAATTTTCATCATTTCACAACTTGACACAAGGATAATCATACGTTCAAATCGAGGCGCGTTTATAATAAATTTTACAAATCTCATATTTTTTTCTTTTTTTTTTTAGTTTTTTAAAGTTCATCGGGTTTCTCAATTTTTCATTTTGCCGTAATTTGATGTAGCATTTTACACAGGTTATTTGAGCTAGCTATGTATATTACCGTCTTATCTGTATGGTAATTAGACAGCGAGAGGTGTTTACATATCCATGTTACCTTGAGTGCAGTGTTTTTGCAGTTGCTACTGGTCCTGTCGACAGCCTGTCAAAACAAATACAATTTAAACAGCGCGTGGTAGTAATGGATAATCAATTATTACGTTAACGTCCTACGTAACATTTGAAAAAGACGCGGTGTCAATGAACGCGCTGAATATTTATATAAAACAATTTCATTTAATCGCCATTATGTATCAATGTCTTTAAACAGGGTTTTTTACACAAATTTGAATAATTGCAATATGCTGAAATTAAAAACTGTTCATATCAGTTGCAACAAGAGGTGTAGCCTAGGGCTAAAGAACTTCTGCTGAGTTTGTTTTTTGCCTGGCTAATACAGGTCTAAATGAAATGGTGAGCGAGATAATAGATTTTTTAAGTGACAACTTTAAACAAATGGACAATTTTCTGTAGATTTGTATTTGTCTATCTAATATCAAGACTCAGATGATGTTCTGATGTCTCATAACATGCAAATAACAACAAAACGGCGCAGTCACATGTTAGGGGTAGGTTGAGCGCGCACAAACAATTAGACCCAACCACAATCATTGTGTACCAATCCCAAGCCAGGAACCTGAAATTTTTAGTGGCTTTCGCTAGTCACTGTCTGTCAGTCTTTGCTTTTCGTTCAGTATTGAATTATCTATCAGGCCGTTGGTTTTTGCCTTTTACATGTATAATGTTTTACATTTTTGTCATTCAAGAACCTTTTGTATCTATATAAGAACGAAATTAGTTCTGCATATTGTTGAAGGTTATTTAGTGACCTTCAATTGTTTAAACATGTTTACTTTCGGTCTGTATATGTAGTCGTATCATTGGCAATCTAACAACCTTTACTTTTGTTTCAACTTTAAAAACCGTTAACAAAACGGAACTAATAATACATTTGAAGTGACCCTGGGATTTGCATTTTTAAAAACGAAATTTCCTTCAGTAGTTATCAAAATCTTGTTTTGTCACATAAACCTCGTTTGCCGGTTTAGTGTTGATCAACCAATTTTGTCAATATAACGAAGCTATAAGCAACTGTCACACAAGTGGAATGTTTAGCTAGCCACAAAATTAAGTTTAGCCCACGATTTGTGTCTCTGAAACATGTCTGTGTCAATTTAGGAATATGACGTTTGTTTTGTATTGATTATACCGTTTAAAAGTTTTCCTGTTTGAATAGTTTTACAGTCATTTTTGGGGCCCCTTTTAGCTTGCTTTTTGATGTGAGTCAAGGCTCAATATCGAGGCCGTACTTTGACCTATAATAGTTTACTTTTTACAAATTGTGACTTGGATGGAGAGTTGTCTCATTGGCACTCATACCACATCTTCTAATATCTACATTACAAAGTTTGTCCAAAATTACGCATATCCGACATGCAAATATGAACACTCTCATTAACAAGTTTAAAGTTATCTAACAAATATTATTAGATGTTTATAACATATATAATTCATATTTTAAGGAAGGGAAACTCATAAAAACTGCTTCAAGAGCATTTCAGCATCACAGGTTTACTTGGTGCATTATCAAATTATGTTATAATATTTACTTCAAGCAATTAGTGCACGTGCTAGAATTAAAAAGCCTTTCAAATCAGTTGTGTTATATAAGGGGAAAATCTTTTTACTGCATATTTATCTGTTCTGGTAGATTGTTGTTATGATTGTTATGATCGTTGGATAATCAATACGGGAAAGTGTTTACAATTATATAAGACTGTAAGTGAATTTTATATACTAAATTTGAAATCATATCAAAGTACAGATCAGTTCATTCTCTGTATCGCTATCTGTTTGCCATTATTAAATTTTGAAATTCATTGACATAATACACATTGATTTCAGCAAAGTCTGCCTAATAATCTAAGTAAGCGAAACGGATAATATACATTAGCGATCTCATTAGATTTTCCCCTTGTAAATAGAACATTTTGACTATGTTGAGCATCACAACTTTTAAGTTGCAACCAGTTCTGGTGCAATAATATACTTAAAGCTTAATTATATCATATATGTCTGTCTGAATCCATCAAATAAACATTTCAAGCACGAAAAGCTTTTCACTTATAAAAATGATAGGAAGGTTCCTAGAATAAAAAATAAGGCACACTCGATTGCTCTCATGTCATGACAATTGGATGTAACCTACAATAGACACTAGACAACTTTTACCATTAATGAAAATTGCTGTTGTATAATACGTTTTATGCAACTCGTTTTACTGGAACAATCTATTTTCAATGACTTGTTCAAAAAGTGAATTTAATCATGCAATATTAAAAGAACCTACTCAAATATAGCGTCGAAATTCAATAAGCTTAATTGCTTAAAACGTCATGTTTAAAGTCAATTGAAATGTTGGATTCTGAATAATTAAAAGATGTATTTCTTTTAATTTGATACTAGATAGTAACAAGTTAATTTAAATATACCGTTCTGCAAGGATCGTTGTGAGTGCATATATACATTTAAAGATAAAAGCTGATGCAATTTAAAAAAATACTTATTATGGTTGTGTGATTGGCAATTATACCACATCTTCTTATTTTAATATTGTCACCAGAGAGTGGAAGTGTCTCAATAACGAAAGGTAATAACTACGTTTTTGGGCTTTTTAAGTAATTTTTGTTGTTGTTTATAAATATTTGTTTTTGTTAGAAAGGGGGAAAGGGGGGGGGGGGGGGGGTGGGGGGGGGGGGGGGCTTTTACTCGAATGAAATTTTCTATATATACAAACGTATTCAAAATCTTTAATTTTCAAATAGCTAAAAAGAAAAGAAAAGATTTTTTTTCAATAAAAACGTTTCGTTCGATGTCAACCTTTAATCTACATCTGCCTATTTTCTTTGTGAATCTCGAAGAAAAATGTATCCATTTCCAAACTCTATATCGACATGAAAAGTATGCCGTTCATCGAATAGTCACTTAGTTTGTTAGAAATTGTAATATTAAACCTCAATGTCGATTTACACATTATTATTTCAATTTTTCATTCTGTTTGGATTTTTTTCAGAATTCATAATATTTATATAAAAGCTCTATGATTTTCCAATTATTTGGTCGTCCTGAACATGAATGAAATATTTGCCACTGGACATCAAGAAATCATCAATCAATTATTTCGATTAGAAACATAATTATAATCAGCATACACTTTTTAGTTTCTCAACATGTAAACTTCGCGTAAATGTATTTTCATTTTCTCGCGCAAATGTAGGGCAAATTCTCACAAACGTATAACGACTAAACTAAAGCTGGCAGCCACTTTCAGCAGCCAATCAAGATAGCAGCCACTTTTTTTCTGGCTGCCAATTTTAATGATACGTCTAAAAGCAAAAACAAATATATATAGTATCGTTTTTTTCTACAAACATTTTCTGTTTCAGATGTATTGTTGAAATACCTAAGTGTGAAACTTGTCTGTCAATATAATAATCAATTCAAAACATTGGATATGCATAAAAACATATCCATAACAACCAACAACCCTTAATGTTTAGTCATGTTAGAGCCACCCAGTACTTATCTAAAATAAAATGCTTTAATCAGAGAAAGCTAACAAAAACTGATGGTTTTACTTTTGTGCCTTAACTTTTAAATAATGCGTTTCTTAACCAAAAAAAATATGAAATAAATCAAGCACATTACTTTGATGCAAGTGTAATAATGCACGTATTGCATTCTATAACTAATGAATTCATAATCATTGTAACTAACTTTTACTTTGAAGCCGTCTATTTTTTCTGATGAATGCATTTGAAATACTTTGAGATTTTATAATCATTAATTCCAGGATTTTAAAATGCATACTTGCACTTTTGAGAAAAAAAAAGAAAATTGCTATTTAAAAGGGCTGTTGTATGAGCCGAATGACGATTATGTTTTTCATGTCGTCTTTTGTTACTTTGAGTATTCATTGGCTAAGTTTTAGATGAATTGCATATCAAAAAGCTTTTATACGATTTGTTTACTATATATCATGTTTTTCGTTTTTTGTTTTGTACATTTTTCATGCTGTTGGTTTTTTCTTATTTTAACTGATTTGCATTTCGTAATGTCGGGATCTTCTATAGGTTTCTATACGTTACATGTTTTTCTCATTGTTGAATGTCGTATGTCGACCTAACGTTCTCTTCTCCTGGAAAATTACGTATTTTTTCACTTAAAATAGTCTTGTCAATTGATTTACCGTATCTATTACCTATTGTGGCAGTTTTGAATGAATCATTATTTTCAATAACGCCTTCAGTTTCTTATCATTATTTAAAATTTAAAAAAAACGTCTACCTAGGTTGAAAGAAATAGTAAATTCCCATTATTTTGATAAGCTTGGCTTTGTTCGACAAGTTCTGAAATTTGTGACTCTGTAATTGGGAGAATTTGGAGAACTGACGACCTTGACTTTGATCGGCAAGTTCGAAAGCTTGTGACTAGATGCAATCGGGAGAATTCGGAGAACCGAAGACCTTGACTTTGTTTGTCAAGTTCTAAAGCTTGTGACTCTGCAATCAGGAGAATTCGGAGAAGTGATGATCTTGACTTTGTTCGGCAGTTCCAAAGATTTTGACTCTGCAATCGGGAGAATTCGGAGATTCGATGACATTGACTTTGTCCAGCAGGTGCTAAAGCTTGTGACTCTGCTATCGGTAGAATTCTGCGAAACGATGACCTTGATTTTGTTCGGCAAGTTCTAAAGCTTGTGACTCTGCAATCAGGAGAATTCGGAGAGCCGATGACCTAGATTTTGTTTGGCAAGTTTCAAAGCTTGTGACTCTGAAATCGGAGAATTCGGAAACCAATGACCTTGATTTTGCATGGAAATTTTATGTACCGTAATGTATCAAATAGTAAATTTCGCAGAGCAGACGACCTTGCTTTGGAAATTGAAATTACTGTCACGTGTTTATCTTATGTACAGTACTGGTCCTTGATTATGAACTTCCTTGTTTTATTTCACATTACAGATCATTAAGCTTTGATACTTTGAAGTTTAATCCACCAGCACATGATGTAACTTGTTTCTAATGCTTGCAATAATTAAATTATCATATAAAATACTTTAGAATATTTTTTCAGCAAATAAGAATGTTTAATTGCTTAGTTAAATACCAATAATATTTTACACCGTATTTACTGTAGTCATTAAAATGTTTGTTTCAACATCGTTTTAGTATAAGATCTCTCATATTAGATATAGGCTATTGAACCCAATATCCAAATTAATTATGAAAGTAGAAAAAATAAGTTTATTGAAAGGCGAGTGACTTCTGAAATGCATGTACTTAGTCAAGAATAGGACGGTTGCTTTCGAACTGTATTGTGGTTGAGCAATTGAGTTTGTCATTTTTTGAGGATTACTCCTTGTTGAATTTACTTCGGAGCTCGTTATCTTCTTTAACACCGAACTCCAACTTAAAGTACTGTAGTATATGAAGCAGAAAAAATATCAAGGCGGCGATAAAAAACGAAACGTCGAATAAAAACAGACAACAAACACAGAAACGGCAAAAGAAATAAACAAACAAACGCTTACGGATGCGGGATTTATCCCTCAGTTGAAGACCCATTGCTGGCCTTCGGCTGTTTTCTACTCTTTAGTCGGGTTGTTGTCTCTTTGACACATTCCCAATTACATTCTCAATTTCAAAGTCAACAAAACACTTTAAAGAAATGAAAAAATAGAGCAACACGAACCCAAGCTGTATATCCTTAATTATGTATCTGCTGTTATTACAATTCTGCAACCTTACACCTGTTTAAAACATCTGGTAGTTGAAATTTTAAAATGGATTCAATAGAACAACGCCATGAACAATAATACAATTATTCAATATTCAAAAATTAAAAACAAAGAAAAGAAAACATTTAATTTAGTTTCAAGTTGATGTAAAACAAATAAATATAGTAAACTTTAAGGTCGGTGGGCTCCTGTAACAGTTATGCTTTCTATTATCTTTAAACTGCAGAACTTATCATTATTCTATAAAAAGGGTCCTCGGCGGCCCTGTGGTCGAAGTTGTCATACTACTTTATCGATAGCCTGTAAACACTGAGATTGTGTGTTTGAATACTGCACATGTTAGATGCATTCGAGTCAAATATTAATTGACTATGATTGTCAGTTTTCCTACCGAAGGTCGTATGCGCTCTCTGAGTACTCCGGATTCCACCACCAATTATAACTGTCTGCCACGAAATAAAACAATCGTGCTGAAAGCGAGGTTAAACAAAAAAATGATCAATCAATTATTCTATAATAGAGAAGTTTTTGTATAAAACTTTTTTTTGTCGTTATAATTCATTTTTCAGTCATACAAACTAATACAAGATATATTAATCAAGCATACAAAGTAATGAATTAAAGCAAAACTTTTTTTTAATTAGTGATATTTGATTTAAGTTTTGAATATCAAGTAAACCAAAAATTAATGGTATTCCGATGGGAACTAATTGTTCACCTCTCACTTCAGATTTCTTCATTTATTATAGCATTCGTCTGAATCCAAACTTATGACAAAGCTTCATTCAGACATAGTTAAACACTTATACTAGATGGGTTGTTTTAATAATATAATCTATTATCTGACCAATATCTTTGTTTAATTCTCAATATTAACAGTAGATCTTGATAATATAAGATGATATTAAGAATATCCATACAACATTATGACCACCAGGACTTTTCTTTCTTACTGTTAATTTTCCCATTTAACTTTGGAATAATAAAGTTTATCTTAAATTTATTTGTATATTTATGGAAACTTATAAAAATAAACAATAAATCTTAATACACTTGCACTTGCATATTTTTATTTTAAAACACTCAAGAAATTATGTGTCGTTTGGACTTTATAAACCATCAAGCTCCTACATAGCTGAGGTTTATTTTGGTTTTTCTAAAATTCATACACTTAACAATTAAAAATGTAGTAAAGGTTATTTTCATGCAACGTGTTTTCCATTTCTATTTCACGTGCAGCCGTGAAAAAGGTTCGTCATTCACCGTGTTTCGTGAAATCGGTAAAAATATCAACTTTCAAGAATTTTTTTAAATGTTCGTTCATCGTGAATTGGCGATTTTATTTCGTGTTCTTCCGTTCAGATACATCCCCCTTTACGCCCCTCAACGAAAGCTCGCCGTACAGCCATGAGCAAAATCAATACGGTTTAGTTAACTATAAAAGGCCATGAGAAGATAATTCAGACAAGCAAACTAAGACCTGCTTACACGAAGCTTTATCGGGTTTATTTTTTTTAATTTTTTTTATCTTAAACAAATTACATTTGTATTATAGAATATTACCAAACTTTGAATACAAATATCTAATAAAACAAAGTTTAGAACATTTATACTACCATAAAGCTTTGATCAGTCATGGAACAGTAATACATTGTGTCATTCGAAATTGTAGGCGTAAAATAATATAGGTCGAGGACAGAAAATGTGGAAGTAGGAAGCACTTCAAGAATTTTGTTGCATAGAAATATGATGTAATAAAATCAGTCAATAATGTAAAAATCCTCCCCCGCTTCTTTGCATTTACTTTGTTTTCATCTTGTGTTTAGGGAATGTCCGTTAATATAAATTACATATGTTCGTGCATTTACTTGATTATAAATTTTGCCTTTTTAAGGATTTTTTTACAAAAAGACTTTGGTCTGCTTTTGATAATATGTCTACTTAAGGTTGTTCCTCCAAAAAATGTCTTTGTAGTTTTGCTTTTATCTTTCCTCTATATGACTATTCAGCGACAGACAAAATTGGTTTCATCTAAATATACGGGGGAGTAAATACACCGTAAAAGGAGTCATGCGCAGTACACTGTCAAAGATCAAGATAAAATAATAATTATATATTTTATTATAGTGTCACATATTGATTGACAATATTTACAAATCACAGTATACAATAAAACAATCAATACCCAGTCATAAATTTGACTTATGAGACACTTAACACATGTTATATACATTATTACATCAAGGATACACTCTCAATAGCATGCATTACCATATTAATTTTTTTTTCTGTTTTAAAAGAAATTTTTACTCAAATTGCAAGTAATCAAATGTAATTCCAGTAATTTGATATTTTTTAAAAGAATCCGGCAGCTTTTATTTCAGTTGATTCAAAAAATATAACTGCGACTGCGTTTAATAATAAACTCCCAAAAATGTGTTTTGTATGCATATTTGATCTTTCAATAGTAAAAATTCAATATTTTGAGAACATTAAAATTTTACTAGACTATATAAATTTGTAAACTATTGTCTTTTGAAGACGTGTTTGCTAATTTTTGAAACATGCTAAAATAACATAACACACAAGTTCCTTAAACTAAGTGAAGAGACCTTGCAGTGGGTGTTTTTGTTCTGTTTTTGAAGACAGTCAATATTTTTATTTAATATTAGAATCTTTGATATTGACGTGACTTTGACTCGTACAAAATAAAACGTGAGAATATCCAATACCTTCCACAATCAGATTTTGTTTCAATACGATGTTTTATCAATACGGCATAAAACTGCCATACCTAGAAATACGATGATTAAAATTAGCGTCTATAATCTTAAAATAACAAATTTCTTTAATCTTGTAAATTGGCGGGAGCGTGTTTTGTCAGATGTAAATTATCCATTTTATCGCGTAATGATTTGGTCTGCGGTAACTGAGAGTAGGTGATTAACCCTGCGTAGTGGGGGTATATTTCTCTCTCTGAAAAGCAACATTGCATAGTTTTACGCTTTATCAGTTATCCCAATAGTAATTAAGCCATGTAATTAAGATAAAATTACGTCTCCTGATCTGAAGTCTGTGGATTACAATACCATTATAGCACTGATTTGAAAAGTATAAATAACAATGTTATAATGTTGATTGGCAAAAGAATATTCATTGCTTTGTTTTATCACGTCTCATATTGTTCCAACTTCGGTCGTAGTAAAAGACAGAGGATTATACTGACCGATATAATAATATGGTTTATATATAAAATAAGGAGATGTAATTTGATTTCTAATGATGCAACTATCAATCGGACACCAACCCACGTAGCGTAATCGATTATGCGGACTTCAACAATGAGGAAAAACCAAGACCTAACATTAAACTATAAAAGGTCTCGATAAAACAAATGTTAAACAATTCAGCAAGAAAAACAATAAACGCAAAAAAAATATGACAGAGAGCAACCACAGACAACATGCAATTGTTTTCAATAGGCTTAGCTGTTAACTCTCCTAATGTTGCAAGTTTATGTGCTTGATATAGTTTGGAATTAGTCATAAAAAGAACATCTTGCTACACTATAGTCTTGGGATATAGTTCTGTGTTGGGACAATATATGGTATATGCTGGCCTTCGTCCGTTTTGTGTTGGGGCAATACATGGTTTGTGCTGGCTATCGTCCGTTCTATGTTGGAGCAATACATGGTTTGTGCTGGCCTTCGTCCGTTCTGTGTTGGGGCAATACATGGTTTATGCTGGACCTCGTCCGTTCTGTGTTGGGGCAATAGATGGTTTATTAAAAGATAAGCAACACGAAGAGGTTGTTTTAATGTTGGCATTAGGCATTAATCCAAGCAATGGCTAAAACCTGGTCTTCTGTGTATTTTTGCGGTCATTACATTCCAATACAGCGTTTTCTATTTTGCTCATTTTAGTATAAAGGAAACTTTTGTTTTAACAATTCAACTTAATATATATTTTCTTTCAGATTAGCAGCTGAATGATGTCTTAAACATGGCAAGTTCCTTGACAATATTACGTGCAGTGTTTGTTCGCCTGTTATTTGCATGCCATGGTCTCGTTTCAATATGGCGTCTTTATTACGTCACCAAAGATAGTCGATACTGGTACCTGGCTACTTCATTGGGGTTACTCTTGGTAGAAACAACGGTCACAATGGTAAAGAAACTGGGAAAAGAATGGAAATGGTATGCAACATTTGTATAAGTGTAAACTGCGTTTTGGCAGTTTAGAAATGTGTATCAAACACGTAATGTATAATCGAAGTGCTGTCTGTATTCTATCAATAAGCTTTCGACTCTGAGTCAGCTCAAGTTAGAGTATGGCTATGACCATTAGAAATGTTAAATAAAAAACACAACCAAATATAACATCAAACTTCGCTAAAATATCTACTGCGCCGAACGCAGCTTGCATCTGCCCAGGTTTTTCGTCACTTGTTTTTAAATAGAAAACACGTCGTATTGATTAATCAAATCGGCTTGAATTGATATACATTGATTCATTGTTTGACTGTTTATCTAGTCATGTCAACTGCGTTGTTTCCGTATCCTTAATAATGTTATATATTGCATAATGCATATATATTGAAACTATTGATTGTACAAAGCACGTTAATTGAATACACAATTCCTTTTGAAAGTTGACGTTTTTTTTTCGTCTTAAAACGATAACAAAACTTTTTTGGTATTTTTTCTATTCTGATACGTTGATTATTTACACGTCATTCGTTGCAATCTACACCCTTTCATCAAAAAGTTAATTGATAAAGAAATGGAGAATTTTAAGATATTGTAACTGCAATCATACCACATCTTCTTTTAAAATTAATTTTGATGTCTGCTATTTAGGTTTTGCCCTAGTGTGTTTATATACATGACCAGCACTGTACCAGCCATATGGTTCCTAGAGTTACATGAGCTGGACTTGAGAATTAATCACCAAGTAAGCACTAATAACACCACAGCCTTTAACGAGACGTTGGAAGCCCTCAGTGCAAACTTAGGTAGCATACTAGGGGTAAGTTTGGTTTATATTAAAAACTGTTTAAAATTAGTATTGTTCAAATTTAAATAAAAGAATAATGCTACATGTATGTATTATGGTAGCATTTATTGAATACAGAAATTAAATGAACAAGGACTATACGTCGATGAGACAGTAACCATTATTCATTGGAAAAGCGTATGTAAACCAATGTTTGAACAGAAAAATGCCCCCAAAACAGCCATTTACAGGTAAACCTTGCTGGACAGTGAAATACAAAAAAAATGTGCAGATGCATGTTTCTTTGTCTTTTAATAGTTCCATAAGAAGTTCCACTTTTATAGTATTTCCTTCTACCTCCATCAAATTAAGAACAAACATGCAACTGCCCCAGTGTATTCATTTTGCATGTATCAAAATTTTTAAAAAATCGTGACAAATTAAAAAAGAATTTCAATCGAATTCATAAAACAAATAAGTGTATGTCATGTTTATGTCTCACTACAGGTTAAACTTGAAATCAGGCTTCCAATTCTGCTGTCTGCTGATCAGTGGATTCGTACGCTCGAGCAAATACTACTGCTGATACTAATAGTTGGTAGATGGTTACTTCCGAAAGGAAAACTTACACATGACCAGCTATCTCAATTATTATTGGTTTATATTGGCACTGCAGCAGATATCGTTGAATTCTTTGAGGCTTTCAAAGAAGAGCAGGTAATAAAAAGAGGATAAAACATATCTATTGAAAGATAATTTGGGATCGAATTTGAATACAGAATGGAAAAGCATTCTTAATGGTCTGTCATAGTTATTATTTATATATAATACACCTAATAAGAAAACAATAAAGATCAATAAATAACTGTACGTGACAGAAATGTGAAAGCCATAAAGTGCGAGAATTGGCTAGCAACAAAACTAGGTTCAACCCATTTTTTTTCCTTTAAATGTCCTGTACCAAGTCATGAATATGGCAGATGTTATCTAATAGTTCGTTTCTATGTTTGTTGCATTCTCTCAATCGAAAAGCGGTATACTATAGTTGTCTTTATTGTGTATGGTTGAAGCTGATGTTCAAACTGCCTTCGGCAAAGTTGATCTTTAACAAATTTGGCTATGTTAATATTATTCTCTGTTGATGACATAGCTCTTACTGTTTGTACGTATCTATACATCTCTGGCTTTCAAATGCTAAAAGATGTGAGCGTTCCTGGTGAAGATTAATCCAGAAATGCTTTTCTGACGCACGGAATATGTATAGTTTTATTTTTATTCAATAAGTATATGCATTCAATGTTTTCAAAATTCAAGAATAACAAAGACAAAACTGACCAGATAAATTAATGAACAAAATAAATCGCTGAATCTTCTTTTATGTAAATTATTGACAACAAAGAACCTTAAGTTATAGAATTTCACAAATTGTTATCACAGTTTGTTTATTTCTACATTATCAATGTTTTAATGTGCACCATTCTGTTGATATTAGATAATTAATCATGCATAAAACCCCAGAGTTATAGATTGTCGAAATTTTACTGCAATATATTAATATCACAAACATATATTTTAAACTTTCGTTTTTGTTTCATTTTTGCTTTTTATGTATTTTTACTGCTCCTTTTCAGGTCCGTTACAACAAACTTCTTTGTATTATAATCCTTGGACTATGGTCATTGAGTCTCATTCAATTCACCCTCGTTCTGACAGCAGCGAGAGCGAGACGAGATCAATCTGGTCTGGTAACAAGACATTACGACAAGGCTCAAAAGACAGGATGTTGTGCCGCAGATGTGTATGGAATATTTATATCAATTATTTTACAAGATGCTCCCTTTCTTGTGCTGCGACTTTTGCTTATATTCAAGTACGGAGTTCTAAGTTACACAAATATGTTCTTCACCTCGAAGAATTCGTTGGTGATAGTTTTGTTACTGTATCGTCTGATAGTTGTTTACGTTGAAAAGAATAATACAGAAGTGAGTGATTCGACTGCTGATTCGGAAGCACCTCGTCCGTTTATGTCCAAGTATACAGCACGTGGTGTTCCGAGAGGTTACAAAAGGAAGTTTAATAATACAAATTCATACTCAACAAACGATATGGATAGTTTGATGAAAAAGACACCTTCAAATAATAAAATGTATAACTGTGACAGTTTGTCGAGAAAGAAAACTCCAAATAATAAACAATGCAAGAATGAAAATTCAATGAAATCGAAGTTACCACCCGATAACGGAGTTTATAAAAGTGAAAGTTTAATGAATACAAAGCTGCTTCCAGATAAAGTAGTCTATAACAGTGAAAGTTTATTGAAAAAGAAACTACCGAGCAATGTTGTGTTCAACAGTGAACCAAAATTGTATAAACTACGAGAAGAAAACATGTCATGTGGACCAAACTATCATTTTGAACAAGTTTCGTCTAAAGTTTGACGATACAACTTTTTTGCTATCATATTATGTATATGTGTAGTCCTTCATTGGTATTATAGTTTTACGCTCTTTTTACCAGTTTAAACATACATAGTGATAACAATTCGTCATTATGACTGTGAACAACACTGAGAATTATTATAGTGAAAAATTCGAAAAAGACGATTTAAAATTCATTAGTTTAATTTTCCTTTCAGTTTGCTGTCAGAATATTTTATGAGGTTTTGTCATTTTTATCAAAATTTTTGTACTTGTTGAATGCTAAATGTGAGGTACTATTTTGTACATTCAAGTGAAGAAATATAGTTGTAGAATTTACTTTCTTTCTATTAAACATTGTGTTTGAAGATACACGTTTGAAGCGATAAAACAACAAGTAGAAACTTAGAGTTTATGGATCTTAACTTGTTTTACTTGTGCTCATTGTTGAAAGCTGTAAGATGTCCACTATTTTGTCTGCTGTCAAGATTAAAAAATAAAAGAAATTCGTGTCTGAGCTATACGCATCATTATTTCCATGCAAGAGCAATGGTTACTTTCCTGTGTTTGATTTACTTATATGGGCGGTAAAAAATTTACAGAAAAGACTTTAACAGAATGTGAATATTAAAAGTTTTATTGAATTCCATGATGGCTTTTTTTAATCATTTCGCATGTATCCATTAAATTAACTTTAAATACAGTTCTAGGTTTTGGTGTTGAAGACAGTATCGCATATTTTTCATGACTTTTTTGCATTGATTAAATCTTTTAAAAAATGATTTCATAAGCGACTGATGGATAAATACACAGCTCATACCCATCATTTATTTCTGTTTTATTAAGAAAGCTCGTTTTGTTGATATATAAAACTCAAAAGTTGCCAAAATCTGTAATATTCAGATGTTGAGCTATCTTTTTGCAGTTATGATTTGCACTTCGGAACATTGTTTCGAAAGATATTTTTTTATTCAGTCTCATATAGTATTAAGTTGGGGCTGCGATAACTTTAATACAGAATGAAACCTTTTCAAAATAGCCCTCTTATGGCAATAATCCCATCCCTATCTCTTGTTCCTCTCATACTTAAATTAAATCGCTAAATGATATATGATTGGCAATAGAATAATAGCCAATCATTATTTTGAAGATTCTTGTAAAAAAATAATTTAATAGACAGGTCTATGATGATGTATAGAGTTGTCCTTCTTTCTCTTATTTAACTTTTAACTTTACTATGGTATTTCATAATAATCTATAGACGAAATCGCAAAAATGAGGCAGTCAAAAACATAGACGACAGACACCATCGTGATCAAAGGAAATACACAAACGGACAAACAACAATCTTCACAACATCATAAAGAAAACAAAACAAACTATTGTGCGGGAACTTGGTCCCGTTTTTGTAATTCGTGTTGTAGTCTTTCTTTCATGGTTTTATCGATTCTTTTTGCGGGGAACTGCTCACATTGATGTTACATTATTTGGGAACTAGCTTGGACTCGGCATGACAACGGGACCTTTAAAAGACAATCCAGTCTGCTAACTACATTTTATTCTGGTTCACAGTCTAATCATATTTACAACATTTATAATACAGATTACATTACTTTTCTATCATAGTTATACATCAATTATTTCGCGACATAAATCAAACAATAATATAAAACCCGACAATAGTATACGCGCCATAAATAAACAGTCGTGTCATCTGTTGGATGACAGGATGTTGTGCCGCAGATGTGTATGGAATATTTATATCAATTATTTAAAAAGATGCTCCTTTTCTTGTGCTGCGACTTTTGCTTATATTAAAGTACGGAGTTCTAAGTTACACAAATATGTTCTTCACCTCGAAGAATTCGTTGGTGATAGTTTTGTTACTGTATCGTCTGATAGTTGTTTACGTTGAAAAGAATAATACAGAAGTGAGTGATTCGACTGCTGATTCGGAAGCACCGCGTCCGTTTATGTCCAAGTATACAGCACCTGGTGTTCCGAGAGGTTACAAAAGGAAGTTTAATAATACAAATTCATACTCAACAAACGATATGGATAGTTTGATGAAAAAGACACCTTCAAATAATAAAATGTATAACTGTGACAGTTTGTCGAGAAAGAAAACTCCAAATAATAAACAATGCAAGAATGAAAATTCAATGAAATCGAAGTTACCACCCGATAACGGAGTTTATAAAAGTGAAAGTTTAATGAATACAAAGCTGCTTCCAGATAAAGTAGTCTATAACAGTGAAAGTTTATTGAAAAAGAAACTACCGAGCAATGTTGTATTCAACAGTGAACCAAAATTGTATAAACTACGAGAAGAAAAATGTCATGTGGACCAAACTATCATTTTGAACAAGTTTCCTCTAAAGTTTGACGATACAACTTTTTAGCTATCATATTATGTATATGTGTAGTCCTTCATTGGTATAATTATAGTTTTACGCTCTTTTTACCAGTTTAAACATACATAGTGATAACAATTCGTCATTATGACTTTGAACAACACTGAGAAATATTATTGTGTAAAAATTCGAAAAAGACGATTTAAAATTCATTAGTTTAATTTTCCTTTCATTTTGCTGTCAGAATATTTTATGAGATTTTTATCATTTTTATCAAAATTTTTGTACTTGTTGAATGCTAAATGTGAGATACTTTTTTGTACATTCAAGTGAAGAAATATAGTTGTAGAATTTACTTTTTTTCTATTAAACATTGTGTTTGAAGATACACGTTTGAAGCGATAAAACAACAAGTAGAAACTTAGAGTTTATGGATCTTAACTTGTTTTACTTGTGCTCATTGTTGAAAGTTGTAAGATGTCCAATATTTTGTGTGTCTGCTGTCAAGATTTAAAAAAAGAAGAAATTCGTGTCTGAGCTAAACGCATCATTATTTCCATGCAAGAGCAATGGTCACTTTCCTGTGTTTGATTTACTTATATGGGCGGTAAAAAAATTACAGAAAAGACTTTAACAGAATGTGAATATTAAAAGTTTTATTGAATTCCATGTTGGCTTTTTTTTTTTAATCATTTCGCATGTATCCATTAAATTAACTTTAAATACAGTTCTAGGTTTTGGTGTTGAAGACAGTATTGCATATTTTTCATGACTTTTTTGCATTGATTAAATCTTTAAAAAAAAAATGATTTCATAAGCGACTGACGGATAAATACACAGCTCATATCCATCATTTATTTCTGTTTTATTAAGAAAGCTCGTTTTGTTGATATATAAAACTCAAAAGTTGCCAAAATCTGTAGTATTCAGATGTTGAGCTATCTTTTTGCAGTTATGATTTGCACTTCGGAATATTATTTCGAAAGACTTTTTTTTATTCAATCTCATAAAGTATTAAGTTCACTGGGGTAAAGCTGATGACCGTAACTGCATTCATGGTCATCCCAAGATGTCGGATGAAAAATTAGGTCAGTTTCTGTATTGTCTGTTAAAGTGTTTCTATATCATTTTCTTTACAAAGCATACATTGATACAATGTAAATTTATAAAAGATTCACACGGAAAACGCCAATTACTACCGAGAAATGTGCATGAAACGGGAAATTCGATTTGAAAAAATCGCTAAGATGACCGTAAATCATCATCAAAATATTTTCAAGATTACCGTAACATATAACAAGGATGACCGTGATTGGTAAAACGATGACCGCAACTAGTAAAGGATGACCGTAATTTGTAAAGGCTGACTGTAATTTTATATAAATACGGATATTTCTTAAAATTGACGGTCATCCTTTAAAAGTTACGGTCATCATTTATAAATTACGGTCATCTTAAAACCAATTACGGTCACCCTTGTTATGAATCGCTGATTCTGTTACGGTCATCTCGATTGTGATTTACGGTCATCTTGGCGATTTTTTCAAATCGAAATTTCTGTTTCATGCACATTTCTCGGTAGTCATTAGTGATTTCCGTGTGCATCTTTTATAAATTTACATCGTATCAACATATGATTTGTAAAGAAAATAATATAGAAACACTTTAACAGACATACTGACCTAATTTTTCATCCGACATCTTGGGATGACCGTGAATGCAGTTACGGTCATCAGCTTTACCCCCAGTGAAGTTGGGGCTGCGACTGCGATAACTTTAATACAGAATAAAACCTTTTTCAAAATAGCCCTCTTGTGACAATAATCCACCCCTATTTCTTGTTCCTCTCACACTCGAATTAAATCGCTAAATGTTATACGATTGACAATAGAATACTAGTAATAGCCAATCATTATTTTGAAGATTCTTGTAAAAAAAGTATTTAATAACCAGGTCAAAGATGATGTGTAGGGTTGTCTTTTTTCTCTCTCATTTAACTTTTAACTTTACTATAATATTTCATAATAATCTATAGAAGAAATTGCAATAAAGAGAAGTAGTCAAAAACATATAAGACAGACACCATCGTGACCAAAGGAAATACACAAACGGACAAACAACAATCTTCACAACACAATATAGAAAAACAAAAAGTTATAACAAAACAAACGGCACTTTTAGAAGTATTTCGCTATTTCATGGCGGACATCTTTTATTGATGAAGTCAATTTGGATTTGAGTAGAACGCACCTGCTACTAGTACCTGTATTCGAACTCTCAACCTCAATGTTGACAGGCTATATTGATTCAGAAGTTTGACTATTACACCACACAGCTAACGATGCCACTTATACTGAAAGAAGCATCTGTGCTAAATGTTCCATTACCACTGACGACACCTTCTGTACTGACTAATGTTAAAATCCAGTAGTTTCTGGTCAGGGACCGGCTTTATTATACCTCAGATTGCTTAAATGTCTTGTAAATTCAAATGACTAGTGAACAGTCAGAAGTTATGTAATTGCTAACCGTTATGTGACAGTTTGAAATGAAAAGTTGCCACGACAGCTGGAAAACAAGAAATTAATAAACGTAAAATTAACGTTTCAAGGCTTCATTACCGTCAAAGTTCTTAATAAGTAGGCCAAAATAAACTCTTCTTAGATTCATTCACTTTAATTAACTACCGCAACTGAATTTCATTGTTATGTACGTTTTTCGTCATGTAATACAGCTTGTTCGTGTATAATTTCCAGACGTCAACGGTAGAACTAAGTCTATAGATATAAGATTTACTCGCTAAACAAACAAATTGAAAACATAAAAGTTGTAATGTTATGTTATTTTATGTAAATAAACTCATCATAGATACCAGGATTGAAATTTTGTATTTGCGTCAGCCGCGTTTTTCGTCTATTTAGGGGCCAGCTGAAGGACGCCTCCGGGTGCGGGAATTTCTCGCTACATTGAAGACCTGTTGGTAACCCTCTGCTGTTGTTTTTTATTTGGTCGGGTTGTTGTCTCTTTTATAAAAAAAAAGTTTAAAAGTCCAAATACGAAACGAAGTTGAAGAGCATTACGGACAAAAAAATCCTTAAAGTTTTGCCAAATACAGCTAAGGCAATCTATGTCTGAGGTAGAAAAGCGTGAGTATTTCAGAAATTGAAAGTTTTGTAAACAGTTGGTTTATAATAATAATTATGAGTATCTCATAAATGTGACATCAAGTTTTACATATATACCATTCATTTTGTAAGCAATATCTTGTATTATTTGTTATTATTTTTTCTATGACGTTGTTAAGCTTTGTCGTGACCGAAATGTCATAATATACAATAACTAATCCATCACAAAGGAAAAGATTCTAAGGAAAGGCTTTAAATCAATCATTTACCAGTTATTGGAATCTGAAAAATCCGGAATTGCTTTAATTACTTCACGGTGCTTGTCCTTAATCCAGGTTATCAATTCCCTCTGTTATTTTTAATATTTTTTACAATCTTCGTGACAATGATTTATTTGTAAATTATATTTGCTGTAATGAAGTAGATTTTCATCAACCAGCAAACAACTTTAAAAAGGATATATTTCACAAGATAATGTTTGTTATTGCAATGATTAAGCAATTATAAGTAACTCACAGCGCCTTGTCATATTAAAAAAAAGCTTCGAAGACATGACACTGGTGGGATGGTTTTGCACATTTTTTTTTATGTTTCTGATATGGTTTCGGTTGAATAACTTGAATGTGTTACAAAAGTCCTATCTTATCGTTTGTAGTCCAAATCATTATAAAATTGCCACTCCGTAACATCATTGTCATGACTATTGTTTGGACAAGTATTGTGAAAAAAAATTGTATAAAGTTCGAGATTTCATGTTAGTCACGTAAGCAAGTCACTGTTTGTGATATCCTGTGGTGTCTGTCGTTGGACTATATTTCTTGTTGTTATGCGGTTTGCATGTTGTGTCGACTATTATATTATTTGTTTGTGTGTTTCTCTGTGATGAATGTTTTTGTGTGTGTTTTGCAGTATTTCTATTGCGTTGTGTTGCCATTTTAGCGATATCTTTTTAACATTTTCATAAAGAGGGAGGTTTGACTAGCCATTAAACCATGTCCAACCCACTATTTTTTCTTAGAATGTCCTGTCCCAAGTCAGGAATATGGCAGTTGTTATCAAATATTTCGTGTCTATGTATGCTGCCGTTTGTTTTAGGTGGACTTACGTGTTCCTGCTGTTCCCTTGTTTTCCTCTCATAATTGATGTGTTTCCCTCGGTTTTAGTTTGTAACCTGGATTTATTTTCTCGCAATCGATTTATGACTTATGAACACCGGAATACTACTGCTGCCTTTTATTTATTTTAAATTTCATATACCTGATGATAAAGTCCGTTCCGTATTATGTGACAACGTTTCAATACAGATAGGGAAAAATCATTCGATGAAACTGAAGGGATGTTACCCCTGAATATTGGAATGTTGACAAAGGATAAACTGCAATGATACGTATAGATTCCAGTTTGAATTCGTCCATCTGTGTAAAGTTTAAGAAAAATTCAAGGTAAAAGAAGGAAGTCCATAGTATCAAGTCATCTACGATATATGAAAATGTAGAATATTGATTGACTGTAAATTGTCCATATATCTAAACGTCATTCCATGGAACATGACGAGATATATTTCTCTCATTCTGATTAAGAGTCGATTACATGTAAGGATGACTTCACTAGTGTTGACCAAACTTTTTGGAATTTTTGGGTCCTTAACGCTCTCTAGTTGCGTATATTTGGCCTTTTTAACTTTAGCGCTTCACTGGTGAGTTTTTTACAGACGAAATCCGTGTTTTGGGTACAAAATTTAAATCCAAATGTATATGATGAGTGTATTCATCACAGAGAAATGATATTTTGAAAAATGACAAACTGAAATCATAGTTTTAGATCGTCTTTATTTGTCAATTTGAAGACAAAAGGGGTAGCCTTAAATGTCAGTTTGCATTGACAGGACATCTTTTTTTTATATATCTAATCGTAATTCTACCGAAATTTGCGATATGTATTTCGCTAGTTCTGTCTGAGTGTCTCAAATTCTAAGGTGAAGTTCCGCAGTTGTCAAAGTAGCGATAAGGTATATAACAATTGCTTATTGAAATTTCAATCTACCAAACTTGACCAATTTGTTGTCCAGCATTTTTATAATATTGTCTTTGGATAGAGCAAACCATTAATCAACATATTAATAGAAATTTCACACAAAGTAGAAAAAAAGAAAACTGGATACATGCTGTTATACTTATCTTGCAGAAGTTAAAATGAGTCACAACTACAACAAAGAATTGTAAACTCTTATCTTCTTTTGATTTGAATTTATCGTAACCAAATGACATTGATCTGTTATATGCCCAATGTTCACTGTTATCATTGAAATTGTCCCAAACTGTACAGCTGTTTGTCTTATATTGATTAGTCAGATTTAAGAATATAGGGCTTAGTGCTACTAAATAAGTCAAGGATACATTTGTAAATCGATTAATCCTTCTCCTCAACATAAAAGCTGATGCATATGTATAAACAACGACCAACTAAGGTTGTAACTTGCCAAACCAAGACGTGATTGTCACATTATACTTGTTGATGCTCAGAAATGCTTTATGCAAATGTCTTTGCAACCTTGGGTCATTATTCTAGAAACACATTATGTGTACTTTGAAAGATGTATCTAACTTTTATATTCAAATAAAAATACCGCAATAGTCAATAACATCAATCGAACGTTGATAATCATCGTTCGATATCTATTAAATTCCATCGATTGTACCGAACTTGTATGAACTATTTGCCACTGGATATAAAAAAAACACAAAAACATACTAATTTCTCGAGAAAGTCACCTATGGAATGTGCCAGGGTTAAACACTTTTGTGAGTGCACTACACTAAACCTCAGCTAACATGAGAAAGTGAAGCAACAACACAACATAAGAACACTATAGAAATATGTCGGAAAAGACTTGATTAATAACTAATTTAATAAGTAGTCATGGCAATGTAGGCAAGCAAGTTGTCTCCCCTTTAAATAATATATAAGAAGATGATGTATGTTTGCCAATGAGACAACCCTCCATCCAAGTCACAGTTTGTAAAGGTAAACCATTATAAGTCAAAGTACGGTCTTCAACACGGAGCCTTGTCTAGCTATAAAGGGCTAAAAACATGACTGGTGTAAAACCATTCAAACAGGAAAACTAACGGTCTAATCTATACATACATATATACATATATACAAGTCGTCTAAACATCAACCCAACAGTGTTAGATCTATAAATTTGCTTTCGCAAATTTTTTGTTCTTCCCTCGCCGGGATTCGAACCCATGCTACTGAGATATCGTGACACCAAATCGCCTGCACTGCAGCCGTCCCGCTAGACCACACGACCAGTAGCATGGGTTCGAATCCCGGCGAGGGAAGAATAAAAAATTTGCAAAAGCGAAAACGAACACGTAAAACAAAATAGGAGAGCATACACAATCAGCACAACTGAACCACGAACTGTCTTTCACACAACTGGATCAACGCCACAAAAGTGACGTGACTGGTAAATTTCGATACATTTTGATACTGTTCAAGATCAGGTTTTTTGAAAAATTCAAAGTTTTGTAACAGGAAATTTATCAAAATAACCAACAAAAAGTGACATGATTTTTATACATACTTTATATATTGTAATACAGATAGTAAGGGATTTCTCTTGAGAAGCAAATATATATCTATGTGTAAACCTATTGTTTGAAAGGCTTAAAAGCGCATGGTGCTCAAAAGTAACGACATGAGAGGGCACAAACCTTTTATAGCTAACAAATGGTAAATGAAACATAGGTTGCTTTTTACCTTTTTTAAATTAATTTTCCCGTCAACATTTTACGAGAACATTTGTGATGACCATTAACAGGTGATCTTAATTTTCGTCTTTTTTTTTTAATTAAATTTCACGTCAACATTTTACGAGAACATTTGTGATGTCCAGTAATGGCGGATCTAAATTTTGTACGTTAGTTGCGCGTTTCGTCTGTAAAAGACTTATCAATGAAGCTCGAATAAAAAAAAAATCAACGGCCAAATATATACGAAGCTGGAGAGCGTTAAGGACACAAAATTCGATAAATGTTTGGCCAAACAAAAAGCGAAGTCAACGTTAAACAGAATCTGCTCTATGTCAGAATGAATGAATGATATCTCGTCATGTCATGTACGATGAAATGATATTTAGGTTTATTGAGGATTACCTGCCAATCAATACTAGTGCTCTACATTTTCATATATCGTAGAGGACTTGACATTAAGAACTACATTTTCCTCAACTTATTTTCAAGTTTGATACAGATGGACGAATTCAAACTGGGATCTATGACTATCATTGCAGTTTATCCTTTGTCATTATTCTATTATTCAGGGGTAACATCTTTAAGCATTTCAGTAAACTGCTTTTGAATTTATCTTCATATGTAGTAAATGCTAATATCAATTTTATTTTCCTGATCAACCTTTCAACATTTAAATTCTTTTAAGTAAGGCTCGAAGCCAAGATGTATTTAAAAATCCAATATTTCATAATAATACAACCATACTGAACCAAAAGTAAAGCCAAGCAAGGAAATAAAGCTGTATATGAGGACTAATTTATTGAACCAAAAATCCAGAGAAAGAGGACCAAAGACTTCCAAAAACACGAATATTTCCGTCATTAACAGACGGAATGTTGAGAACTCTAACCCAAACATCATCTCCTGCATTCATCTGGATCACTACCGACTGCATGCCTACACCCCAAGTGTCACCATTACCGGAATACAGTCTGACGAGCCCATTTCCATTCTTAACTATTTCGGTTTCCATATCCTCGCCATGGTGACTCATGACAATGGCGTCGAAATGATATACACCAGTAATTGGTGCTTTAAAAATACTGGTGTTTGGGTCAAGGCCACCTCCAATATTTGTTATAACGTGCTCAAACAAAACAGTTTGTCCAATACCTAAGTTTTCTTTGTGGCTGTCCATAGTAGAAGAAAATGCAACGACCGGAGGAATGTTATCTCCAACTGAAATATAATAATTCTGTATTAGTTGTGGGAAATTGTTTCATACGCTAAATACAAAGCTCAAACCTAAGATAGAGAAAATATGCATAATTTCATATAGTTTCATAGATATTTTATTAACAAAAACCTCATACTTTTGGTGGCAGAAATGATTTTATTTCGATCAAAACCACTTGGTATTCTTGAATTCTTATTTTTATGCGGCATGGTATTTTATATACATTTTTTAAATGCTGTTATGTATACACGTGTGTTGTGTGGTATGGGAGTTCTTTTTATCAAAATCAACATTTTTTGTCATTTTGATTAAAGAAATATTTACACTGTACCATACTTCATTATAGATAATACTTCATAACAATGATTGGGCTGGATTTTAATTACTAATTCTTTGTAGTCAAATAAGTAAAATAATACTAGTGACATAACATAAATAATAACAACAACGTGAAAAGGTATAATAAAGCAGCCCAGTGAACAGGTTTTGATAAAGTAATTGAAATGGTAATTTTGTATTTGCAATTATATCCAAAAGGATAATACATATTCTAACAACGCTTTTGTAGTGTAGTGTAAATCGTGAAAAATAACATATATTACACGAATTTCAATACCAGAACATACCCAAAAGTCGCTTGATATCCTTGGAAGTTTCACTTTTGTTAGGCAAATTGGATTCTTGGAAAACCGAATCTTTTGCGTATCCATTATCACTACTATTTTGCTCACTGATTTGTATTCTATCAGAAACGGAAAGACTTACTGAATCAATTTTTTGTATTTCAGCACTTGTTTTAGAAATTTCCTTTGTTATCAGAAGTTCGCGTTCTAACACTTTTACTCGATTATTGATATCTTTTGCATTCTGCTTCGTAGATATAAGCTCACGATAAGTAGATGCAAGATCACTTTCTAGTACTTTTACTCTCGATTTATAATGCCCCATTTCGTATGCCATGACTTTCAATTGCGATTTGAAGAGTTGGTTGTCCTCCAATATTTTCGAAACAGCCTCAGATATATCAAAAGGAGAATTGAATAATTCAGCGTTGATATTGAAACACCAAACAGCCGACCGACTTAATGAGACGACAAACAACAAGAGAAATGTAGCTAGCAACATTTTTTGAATAGTTTCAAGTTGAAACCATGACAAATAGAGCTCTCTCTCTCTATATATATATACACAGTCCTTTATCTCTTGAAGTTTGTAATAAGTGTGTGCTTATCTGTATGAAATAGTCACATCGACATTGAATTGTTACTATATTGTGCCGCAACCTTAACTAAACACAATTAAAATGATGTTTGTTGTTTAACATCATTCATCACAAAATTGTAAATAAAAGTCGGTTGTTGATATCATTTCTAAATACTGTTTGTTAGACAGTATGCTAGTGATTTCGCTTTCTCATCTTGTGAAATTAACAAACAAACAAAAAAAGATAGAAATGGAGAATGTGTCAAAGAGACAACAGCTCGACCAGAACACAGAAAACAGCCAAAGGCAACCAATTTGGGTCTTCAACACATCGAGAAAATCCCACAACCTTAGGCGGGCTTAAGCTGGCCACTACACACAATGTGTACTGCTTCAGTGAAAATGGACGTCTCACTGAACTCCAAAACTATTAGTGCATTTATTTCTAACACAAACGATACAAGCGGTTAAGTACGCACATGTTTTGATCATTTGTTTCTAATATACGTTTGCAAAGATTACATAAACTTTGACAAACTATCCGCTCGCTAGAAATGCGTCTATAGCTTGTCATTCATCGTTAGTTAGTACAAAAGCTACATTTGTTTCTAACTTCACCCTGATCTAACGATGTATTTGTTTCTACGTTTGTAAAAAAGTCCGTTTACCAACAAAATGTGCATGCATTATTGAAGTTCAAACAGGGTCAGTAAACAATTGATTAAACGATGTATTTGTTTTTACTTTTCGTGGTAGCGTTTAGAAAACAACAACGAACGCCACACAACGTTTACAAAATTGTGGTTAGAAAGAAATGCACTCTGTATTAGGTTGCTGAATGATTTATGGTGACCTAGTCCAATAGTAAAAATCATTATTATTTTGTATTTGATAGATCTCATTGTCATGCAATAGTATATCACACAGTTTTCAACCACATGCATCAGTGTTAAATAAAATTATACGTTAGTGAAACCTGTTGTTAACATTTGTCCTATCAAAATCGGAACAGAGATTTTAGTTCTCTAAGACAAAAGTTATCCTCAGTTATCTAAATGTATTTGTAAATAGTTATCAAAAGTACCAGGATTATAATTTTATACGCCAGACGCGCGTTTCGTCTACACAAGACTCATCAGTGACGCTCAGATCAAAATAGTTAAAAAGCCAAATAAATACAAAGTTGAAGAGCATTGAGGATAAAAAATTCCTAAAAGTTGTGCCAAATATGGCTAAGGTAATCTACTCCTGGGGTAAGAAAATCCTTAGTTTTTCGAAAAATTCAAAGTTTTGTAAACAGAAAATTTATAAAAATGACCATATAATTGATATTCATGTCAACACCGAAGTGCTGACTACTGGGCTGGTGATACCCTCGGGGACGAAACGTCCACCAGCAGTGGCATCGACCCAGTGGTGTAAATAGTTAACAGTATAACAAATAACAAATGGAAAATACAAATAGTTATGACACTGTATGAATGCAAGTTTTCTCCCCAACAATTATGGATACAGCAACTTATATTTTTGTTATAGTTAAGTCTAAACAATGAAAAACAAAGCTGCTATGTTCAGACAATTCCTTATCTCTAAGGTGTGTAATAAAGATTTGTCTATCCGTTGGAAAGTGTGACATCGATTATAAATTGTAATTACACAGTGCCGGCGACCTTAAACAAAACAGTCAGTGCAATCATAGTTTTATTTTCAAAATAACTTATGTAGCAATTATAAGATTAAATATCGCGTCTTGTTGTTAGATGTGCATACCTTTTGTGAGACAATAAGTAATAGATTTCTCTGTTCCAAATAATCAATTTAAAAAAAACTGAAAACCTTTTAATCTGTTTACTGTTTTTGAACGACTAAAAAGTATATGATGCGTATTATTAATGGCACGAGAGGGTACACACTCTTGTTCAGCTAAATATAGTGGTAAAATAAACATTCATCTTTATTTTCTCGCAACACATCATACATTTTTCTTTCCCATTATTGTTTTGCTGCTATCATTGTACTCGTTTTATTGTCTTATAACGGCCATAAAAAATATCTTTTCAAATGTTAAGGCCAGAATATTTAAATAAATAAAGACAACAGTAGTATACCGATGTTCAAACTCATAAATCCATGGACAAAAAACAAAATCGGGGTAACAAACTAAAACTGAGGGAAACGCATTAAATATAAGAGGCGAACAACGACATAACACTACAATGTAACACACACAGAAACGGACCAAGCAACAGACAAAATCCCACGAGAATAACAAATTTAACATCAAAACCAAATACATGAATTTGGGATAGACAAGTATCGTGACACGTCTTATCGCAATGTGAATTTACACTCAAAAATAAGAGAAAACAAACGACACAACGTTAAAATGTAACACATACAGAAACGAACTATAATATAACAATGGCCATATTCCTGACTTGGTACAGGACATTTTTAAAGAAAATAATGGCGGGTTGAACCTGGTTTTGTGGCATGCCAAACCTCCCCTTTTATAGCCATGTGAAATATAACATTAAGATGACAACTCAACACTACAGGACTACAATATAAATAAATTGGAGAATACAATTGACAAAGAAACACACGAACAACAGCCAACAAAAGGCAACAAGTTGAAAATTTTAATACGCCAGAAGTGCATTTTATATATAACAAATACTAATCAGAAGGTGCATGAAATGCAAAATGTCTTGATATGGAACAGTAAATAATATATATGTTCGGATGGACTTGATGTAGTAAACTAGTAAAAACAGTACTTGATTTTCTATATGATCTTTAAGATTAACTTTAGTTTTCATATTTTCACCAAAATACAATTTGAATCATTAACAATTTCATTTGATATGCGTAGTTTGGTACATCAAAATGTTTACATCAAGCAGTGGGTTTTATCGGTGGAATCGTCATCCAACAAAGCATATAAAAAGCCTCTAGTAGTTAATAGGTTTACTCATTGTTGAATGATTCATGGTGACCTAGTTGTTCAAATTATTGCCCTTCGGTGTTTGGTGCAGATCATCGTCAATTACCATAAAAAGTTAACTTTGCAATGTTCTATTAAAGAGTTTTTAATCGCGAATTTGAGAACATTAATTGGAAGTTTGTGAAATATGGTGTAAAATTTGTTCTATTCTAATTCTGAAAAGGTTTTTTTTTGTGTTCTAATAACCCCCATAAAAACAAATATCCCAAGTCATGTAAATGTATAAGTAGAACCCAATAAGAAATCACAAATTGCAAATAAAGATAGTCTTTGCAACTGTTTTTTCACCAAAACATTATGCACACAGGATCATATACTTCAAATACTACTGTAAATAAAGGCAACAGTAGTATACCGCTGTTGAAAAGTCACAAATCGATTGAGAGAAAACAAATCCGGTTTACAAACTAAAACCCAGGGAAACATTTCAACTATAAGAGGAAAACAACAAAACAACAGACAAACTGAAGTTAACAAAAACAAACGACAATGCAACACACATAGAAACGAACTTTTAGATAACAACTGACATTTTTTACTGAAACTACTGGTACAGGACATTTTATAAGAAAATATGGTGGGTTGAAATTAGTTTTGTAGCTGGCAAAACCTCGCACTTTTATGGCAATGTTAAATATAACAATGAAATGACACCATTGCATAACTTGGATAAAGTACAAATAGATAGAGGACAGAGAAATACACAAATAAACAATACAATAGTACATTTCGACAGGCTAACCACAGAATAAAAACGAACACGTAAAACAAAATAGGACAGCATACACAATCAGCACAACTGAACCACGAACTGTCTTTCACGGGACTGGATCAACTCCACAAAAGTGACGTCACGGGTAAATTTCGATACATTTTGATACTGTTCAAGATCAGGTTTGTCACTATGTCATTTGATGTATTTTATTACAATTACAAGAAAGGCATTTTCTTTTGTAGAAAGTGCTGGTTTAAACCTGATTTTATAGCTAGCTATGTCTTCTCCAGAATGACTCATTATGATGACGTCAAAATGATAAACACCAGCATTTGGTGCTCTGAAAACTTGTTGAAGGGTTGAGTCCACCTCCAACATTTGTTATAACGTGCTCAAACAAAACAGTTTGTCCAATCCGTAAGTTTTCTTTGTGACTGTCCATTGTAGAAGAAAATGCAACAACCGGCGGTAAACTGCCATTAACTGAAATAAAATCATAGAAATATTTTTTTTATTGATTTGTGAGAAATTTTGCTACGAGTATGGAGTGTTTTACAGAATTGAAGTCTTAAACTAAGTATAATTTCATATCATCCTCATTTTGTGTTCGCAAATCCTGATAAATGTGGTTGCACAAAATAGGACCTTAATGTTTCAAATAAAAAAACTTGGTATTCTAAAATAATTCGATTTTTTAACACATTTTTCTGATGAGGTCTTCATGAATGTAAAAGTATAACGTCTAGTTTTTGATTAGTATTAGTATTAGTATAAATTGACCAAACAATCTATCTTTATGCACATTCTGAACTTATATCGCTTTCAAATTTTCTTTTCAATTTATACCAAAATAATATATTATAATACGAAATTTATTACATGGACTTACCTAATATTCTTTTAACATCCATCGATTTATAAGTATTGTTAGACCATTTGAATTCTGGGTAAACCGAATCTTTTTCGTTTCAATTGTCACTTCCATTTTTTCATATTTATATGTATTCTACCAGAAAGGGAATGACTCACTGAATCGTCTTTATCAAACGTTGGGATTTCAGCACTTGTTTTAGACATTTCCTTTGTTAACAGAAGTTCGCGTTCTAACACTCGATTATTGGTATCTTTTGCTTTCTGCTTCGTTAATATGAGATCACGATTAGTAAATGCAAGATCACTTTCTAGTACTTTTACCCACGATTTATAATGTTCAATTTCGTCTGCCATGACTTTCAACTTCGATTTGAAGAGTTGATTGTCCTCCAATATTTTTGAAACAGCCCCAGATATATCAAAAAGAGAATTGGATAATTCAGCGTTGATATTAAAACACCAAACAACCGACCGACTAAATGAGACAACAAACAACAAGAAAAATGTAGCAACATTTTTTAATAATTTCAAGTTGACACAACGACAAATAGAGCTATATATGAACATAAAGTCCTTTATCTTTTCAAATGTGTAGTAAGTGTGTGCTTATCTGTATAAAATAGTCACCTCGAAATTGAATTGTTACTATATTGTGCCGGCCACCTGAACTAAACGTAATTGAAATGATGTTTGCTGTTTTACATAATTCATCACAAAATTGTAAATAAACATCACTTATTGTTATCAAAACACATTTTGTGAGACAAAATGCTAGTGATTTCGCTTTCCGAAATTGATAATAAGGTTTATCGATGAAAAAGCGGAATTTTTCGAGGAGACAACAGCCCAACCAAAGGATAGAGTACAGCCAAAGGCAATCAATTTCGGTCTTCAACACAGCGAGAAATCCCCGAAACTCGGGCGAGCTTAATCTGGTCCCTACACAAAATTTGAACTAGTTCAGAGAAAATGAGCATCACACTAAACCGCAACACTTTAAAACTCTTCATAGTTATACTTAAAGTCGGATGGTTTAAAAGCGCATGTTGCTCATTGGCGACGACACGAGCCGGAACAAATCATTATTTACTTGAAAAGTGGTAAATGGAACATTTGAATGCTTCTCTGACTCTGTAAAACAAATCTTTGTCCTTTAGAACTCTATGGGTTTACTCATTGTTGAATGATTTATGGTTACCTAGGCCAATAGTTGTTTAAATCATTTGGTATTTGATAGATCTCATTGGCATCCATTTCCATAAAAAGTAAACTTTGCATTTTTGTATCCCACAGTTTTCAACCGTATTAATCAGTGTTGAATAAAATTCTATGGAAGTTAGTGAAACTGTTTTACAAATTTGTTCTATCCAATTATAAACAGACACTTCCGTGTTCTATGACAAAAGATATCCTCAGTTATCTAAACGTATATCAAAAACATGTAAAGACATAAAAAGTAGAAAATATAAATAGTTCTAACACTGTTTGAATGCAAGTGTTTTACCCAACAAATAATCCAAACAGCGTAATATACTTCCAATACTACAGTAATCCACTTATACTTTTAAAGCTCATTTATTGAAGTAAGAATCCAGAGAAAGAAGACCAAAGAAATCCATACACACGAACATTTCCATTATTAATGCCTGGATTGTTATAAACTCTAACCCAAACATCATCTCCTGCATTCATCTGGACTACTATCGCCTGCACGCCTACACCCCAAGTGTCGCCATTGCCGGAATAAAGTCTGACGAGCCCATTTCCATTCTTAACTATTTCGGTTTCCATGTCTTCTCCAGAATGACTCATTATGATGACGTCAAAATGATAAACACCAGTAATTGGAGCTTTGAAAGTACTGGTGTTTGAGTCAAATCCACCTCCAACATTAGTTATTACGTGCTCAAACAAAACTGTTTGTCCAATCCCTAAGTTTTCTTTGTGGCTGTCCATTGTAGAAGAAAATGCAACAACTGGCAGTAAGCTGCTATCAACTGAAATAAAATCATAAAAATATTTCTTAATGATTTGTGGGAAATAAATAAAAGATGATGTGGTATGTGTGCAAATGAGACAACTCTCCATCCAAGTCACAATTTTTAAAGGTAAACCATTATAGGTCAAAGTACGGTCTTCAACACGGAACCGTGGCTCACACCGAACAGCAAGCTATATTATAAAAGGGCCCAAAAACATACTAGTGTTAAACCATTCAAACGCGAACACCAACGGTTTAATCTATATAAAACCTAGAAACGAGAAATACTTATGAACCAAATCAACAAACGATTACTACTGAACAACAGATTCCTGACTAAGAACGGGTGCTAACATTTGCAACGGGTTTAAACGTTTCAATAGGTACCAACCTTCACCCTTCTCTACGAGTATGGTGTTTTGGCAGAACTCAAGTCGAACTGAGTATGCTTTCATATCATCCTCATATCTCAAATTGTATTCGCAAATTCTGATAAATTTTGATACACAAAATAAGTCCTTAATGTTTGAATTAAAACTGCTTGGCATTCTAAATTAATTCGGTTTTTTAAATGTTATTTGCGTAATTAACTTTTTTTTAATTGTATCGTATATGCTGAACAGCGCAACACAATAAAGTCCAGTTGGTACAAAATCTATCCTGATGCATATGCTGAACTTATAGGTTGCACTTTGTAAATACAGCTTTTTCGCAAACCACGCCTCTTTTATTTATTTTGTTATAACATACTGGTTCCCAATTATGCTCTAAGTGTTGCATCTCACAGAGACATAACTTGGGAATTTTACAAATAAATATACATATGTATATTGTTTATATTGAAATATGTGGTAACCCTACAGTCGAGATAGGGGTAGTTAAGAAAATTAGTGTTAGTTTAAACTCTGAGAAGTTCGGGGCATATAAACGTTGAAAATATGCAACAGCCCTATATTTTGACCTTTGAAAAAAATAGTAGTGCATATGAACTTTCAATTCTAGGATATGAGTTTTTTTCAAAACTTCATAGTAAAAGTGGTACAGTTTTAGCCGTAAACAGAGTTTCTTTGGAAAATTGCATTGTCAATATTTACAGAAATGCAACCTATAACCCTTTCAATTTACTTTAACAATTTATACAAAAATAATATTTTATAACACAAAATTCATTACAAGGAATTACCCAATATCCGCTTAACATCCTTTGAAATTTCAGGCATATTGAATTTTTGGTTCACTGAATCTTTTTTGTATCCATTATCACTTCCATTTTTCGCATTGATATGTATTCTATTAGAATGGGAAGGACTAACTGAATCGTCTATATCAAACTTTGGAATTTCAGCACTTTTGTCAGACATTTCATTTGTTAAAAGAAGTTCGCGTTCTAACACTTTTACTCGATTATTGGTATATTTTGCATTCTGTTTCGTTAATGTAAGTTCGCGATTAGTAAATGCAAGTTCATTTTCTAGTATGTTAATCCTTGATTTATATTGCTCCATTTCGTCTGACATAATTTTAAACTGCGATTTAAAGAAGTGATTGTCCTCCAATATTTTCGTCACAGTCTCGGACATATCTAGAGGTGATTTTGACAATCCATCGTTTATGTTAAAACAAAAAACAGTCATCCGACAAACTGAGACCCCCAAAACTAATAAGATTTTCGTTACTCTCATTTTTGATAGTTTATAGTCTAAACAACGACAAAAATTGTTCAGACAATTCCTTATCTCTATGGTGTGTAGTAAGTAGTTGCATATCACTATTGAATAGTGACCTCGACATTAAATTGTCAGTAAACAGTGCCAGTGACCTTGAACAATACAGAAACTGAAAAGAAAAATCACAAAAATACTGAACTCCGAGCAAAATTCAAAATGGAAAGACGAATGGACAACATCTGTCATAATCCTGACTTGGTACATGCATTTTCAAATATAGAAAATGGTGGATTGAACCTGGTTTTATAGCGAAATGATTGTTTTATTAAAATACTCCTGCACCGATTGATTACTAAAAAAATCGCTTATTGTTATTATATATAACACTATATCTTAATATTTTATCTATTGTGATGTAATAAGTTAATGATTTCTCTTGTGAACTTTAAAGCTTTTTGAAAGGTTTAAAAGCGCATAGTACCCAAAAGTAACGACACGAGGGGTTACAAACCTTGTTTAGCTTACACATAGTGTATATAGAACATTGGAATACTTTTTCTGTTAATTTTTTAATAATTTTCTCGCTTCGCATTTTTTGCCTTTCTATTATTTTTTTTCTGCTATAATTGAGTAGATTTTATTGTCTGAAAATGAGTATAAAAACAAAACAAAATCATCTTTAGTAGGTTTCAGGCCAGATGGTTGAAGCCAAACACCAGTCGTAAGCGGCATGAACAACCACATGTCTTATTACAGAACAACAAATAGAATATAGTGTTTACTACAAACTATTTATGATTCAATTGGAAGTTTTCGAATGTAAGGGATCCCAGCGGTCCTCATTCATATTACATGTATAGTTTAGACAATGAATGCATCTCTTCCTCTTATATACTTGCAAGCATGCACAGTCTCTATTTCTTTTATTGATCTTATATATTATAAATAATTCGATTTCACCTTGAGAGATGCACACGCCTGATGAAGCTAATTTGTTTAGCGAAATATTGCGTATTTCCATTTAAAATCTAATAAAACTTTTAATGTATTAATTAAAATGTTAAAATTATAGTCTTAGACATTTATATAATTTTAATTTAGTAACTGTATCAGTTTATTTTTACAAACTGGTCTACGTCTGAATAGATTGGATGTTGATTGTTGCAATTTTTATACATTATAAACAGCCATATGAGTGCCAATGAGATAACGCCCCATCCAATATCTAATGTCCGCTTTTTTAATATTTAAAAGGGTATTTCTAAAATTATTTTAATGAAATCAAAAGTGTACAGATTTATAGATACTGATAACCATTCATTATTGAATAAGGGTATGTTTAAGATATTTTTTTAAGAGTTTATCATTATGTAAAATTAAAGTAATGTATTCTCTCTCTATTGACATTTCAAATTATGCATCACAACATATTTCAATAATATCTTTCTTGTCTTATAGACATAATTAGTTTATAACAGAAAACTAAAAACAAACAAAAAACAAACATAACAACGTAAAGAAATAACAATTATAAAAGACATGGAGACACGGAAAAAACTATTAGACTTCTACCCTCATTTTGAAAAAAAGTAAAATCTTAAAAATACTGAACTCAAACGAAATTTTTAAAAAGGAAAGTTCCTAATTAAAGACTGTTTTATAAAGTAGCCAATATTTTCAATATGATCCATATCCGAGTTTTAATTTCTTGAATTAAGATCTGTCTATTAAACAAATTAATAAAACTTTGACATATATAATTAATTTGTTTTATATTTGGGCTTAATTTGGGCTTCCCTACTTCGAATACACTAACCCTGTAAAGGCAATAAAACAACAGCAAAATAAAAATAAACAAGAATGTGTCCCAAGTAAACGGATGCCCCATCCTCACTATCATTTGATATGTTCAGTGGACCGTGAAAATGTGATAAAATTTCTAATTTGGCATTACATTTAGAAAAAACATATCATAGGGGACATGTTTTCTAAGTTTCAAGTTCATTGGAATAAAATACCCGAATCACTTCCATGTTGTGTCTAAAGCTGACAATAAATTCACCTATATTTTCTAAAACATATACAAAAAGAATGAAATCACCAGAAAGAGCACGATTATTGTCACAGAACCTACTTATATAAAGGTCACGTATGAAAAGGGTCGAAAGAAACCAGAGACACATTTTAACTAATAGATAAAAAATAAACCGACAGCGCCATGGCTAAAAAATCAGTGCAAATAACATTAAGATAGATAACTTAATGGTAGAAGTCTCAATACTGATAGCAGTCTTCCAATATAAAAAGTGCCGTTGGTGTTTACATAATACTCTTAATCAGTAACGACTGTCACTGAGTGGATATTCGTAAGATCTCAGTAAATCCTCTGGACTTTTGGTATTTTTAACCAGATGTTTTAACTCACTGTTTCTCAAAGAATCAATATAATACAGAACGCTATTTCCGTGTCCATCGTTTTAAATTTTCTGTTGCAAAATTTAGAATTTTTCGAAATACTAAGGCATTTCGTATCCCAGGAATAGATTACCTCAGCCATATTTGGCACAATTTTTTGGAATTTTGGGTCCTCAATGCTTTTCAACTTTGTACTTGTTTGGCTTTATAACTATTTTGATTTGAGCGTTACCATGGTTACTGATGAGTCTTATGCAGACGAAACGCGCGTCTGGCGTATTAAATTTATAATCCTGGTACCTTTGATAACTATTATTGAAAGATCAGCGTGCTCTGCAAGAAAAATACTCATAATAGCTACGATGTTGTGTAAACCCCTTTCTTATTCGGGTTTCAAGTTGTTAGTAAATTGATGGTATTGATGAACCAGTAGTTGAAACGGAGTTTGGCCAAGACTGGTACTCATATTAATGTCCCATCTTTTCGCTATCAGAATACGGATAACAGATGCGCGCAAGGATGAGCAATATCCATCGTCGAAATCTCCAATAGAACACTCATAATACAATGGTATATTTCCAAATATATCTGGTATACTTTTATCTACCTCGGAATTTTCAAAATGATTTAGAAGTAAAAGCAGAACTTTAAACGAATCTGATGCGATCATAGTGGTGATAATATGAAATGAATTTCGTCCTTGTGTATCTATTTGGAATGGATCTGCAGCGTATTTTAACATTTCATGCACAACCGAAAGACTGTTACGTTTATAATATACTAGCATGTACTGAAAGGATGATTTTCCGTTTTGATTATTATATATTTCTTCTTGTTGTATAGAATCACTTATTTCCATTGGTTCTGATCCCAGTGACATGTCTGCTTCTCGTGTGTCTCTGTTTACGTCAGCGCCGTTTCTGAGCATTTCTATAACAACGTGGGGTTGGAACTGTAATCGCATAGCAACATGTAAAGGTGTTTCGCCATCATCGTTGTACATATTAATATCAACTCCCCGTTCAACAAGCGCTGTTAAGGTTGTTGTTAATATTTGAAAACTGTGTCCGTATTTTGAATATGACACAACTTAATGATGTATGGCATTTCCCGTTTCAAATTTTAAATAAGGCGAAACAATACTCGAAAAAAAATCTTATATTTCTTGTCCGTAACCTGTTTGCTTAAACAGATATATTCATTGGAGGACCTACTTATAAATTTTCTTTATTGTCCTGTAGATATTTGATACACTTAAAAAATTATGTCACCTGAACTTGACATTATACAGTGATGGAAGGGAAATAATCCATGCTTATCCTCCGAATATATGGACCAGCAACCAAATTTTGGAAAGAGTTTGATAACACTATACATATGGTCTCTGCCGGTTGAGTTTTTATTCTTCTCCAGCCAAGTAGTCAGCACTTCTGTGTTGACATGAGTTTTTGACAGTGTCATAATTATAAATTTATTGTTAACCAAACTTTGAAATTATTTTAAAAATACTAAGGATTTCCTACCTCAGAAATAGATTACTTTAGCTGTATTTGGCAAAACGTTTAGGAATTTTGTTCCTCAATGCTGTTCAACTTCGTACTTTATTTGGCCTTTTTAACTTTTTTTAATTCGAGCGTCACTGATGAGTCTTTTGTAGACGAAACACGCGTCTGGCGCAAATACAAAATTTCAATCCTGGTATCTATGATGATATAAAAAAGAAGATGTGGTATGATTGTCAATGAGACAACTGTCCACAAGAGACCAAAATGACACAGACATTAACAACGTGTTTATTATTTGGTATCAACATCCAAGTAGTGAATTGAAAATCTTCCCTACAGTTTTAATTGATATCACTTATATTGTTAAGTAATAACTTCTATACTGAAAGTCTACGTTTTCTTGAATTTGAAAATACAATATGGCCGTATAATATGTCTATCGTCACCCAAAAAGTTCATTTTTGCTGACAAATTATTTTGCCTGCTGTTTCAATTTGTACTTTTAGAAAGAGGTCCTGAGAAAAATCTACTTTATACAAAAATTCAATTTATTTTTGACCAAAATGCAGGGAAACTATACAGTATAGGCGTAGGAGTTGAATTTCCTTTGAAAGGTTTTCGATCATTTTTTTCCAGAAATAAATGGTCAATCTGCATTTTTTAATGATCAGCAGTTTGCAATTTTATTCTGGAAAAATACGAATTCTCCTGGAATACCACAATAACGTGTATTTCTGTGGTGTTTATGACTTTCCTGGATGAAATCTTAAGTGAAAAGTAACAAAACAATTTAGTGTTAAAACTTTCTTGATTTCACAAAAATACAGAAAACAGTCTATACAACATGAACAAATCAAAATCTCCACTTTATCAACCTATCGCAAGAATGAAATATAACTATCATGTAACTGATTTGGTAGATGCATTTTTCAATAAATGATGGGGTTATCCTGATTTTATAACTAGATAAAAAAGATACAAAAAAATGAAATGCATGTTGAAACTCACCACTCGAAAAGAAAAAAGATAAAAGATAAAAACGCAAAATATAGTATACAAAACAAGACATAGAAAAATAAAGACTCTTACTTGTATGAATTCTGGTCATAATTCGGTTATAATGACAAAATCGTTCGTGCATCAAAGTAGACATAACAGAAGATTAGGAATGTTGAGCTTTGTTTTATTTACTGTTAATATTGCTTTATAAAGTATAATTATTATTTATAATTTTTTTGTTATTAGTTTTTGTTTATCTGTTGTGTCGTTGTTCAAAAGTAACATGCTTTTCTTATCTGATTTTTATTACTTATTCTGTTTTGTTTCTATTTTAGTTTACTGATTGAAATTTAATGTGACTACGGTGTCATCCTCCATCTTGGATATGTTAATTTCGTAAACGTTTTAAAAAAATTAAATACATGTTTATTCTTTAGTTCTTTATATGGATTGCAAAACATATCGACATGGTCACCGTGCTGGACAAAATCAGAAATGTGTTTCTTATTTTATTACAAGTATGATATAGTATACAGTTTGAGTTTGAAGTAAGGTTCAGAAAAAGAGTACCGATGTGCACATAAATACTTTGTGTTCGTTTTAACAAGTGAATTAGAACATAAATTGAATACTTAATAAAATGAACACGTTTACTTCTCCTTAACTGTGTGCATTTTCCAGTGTCAATGTGTGTACTATATACTGATATACCTTTGAGTGGAAGAAAATGTCTATTCGTAAGTTCAAAACTTTAAAACGGAATTCATTATGGGTTTGTTTAACTTACAGTGTGATTATTAAATTTTTAAGTAATTTCAAACCTGGTACAACTACTTGCTTTTACTTTTTTCTCATTCTTTTTCATTTCGATCTAATTCTAATTTCCTTTATTTTATTACTTAATTATATACATCATTTGTTATCTTATTGAATATATCTTGTGACATATGATGCCTTGAAAATATCTAGACAGTTGCTTTTTTCACAGACATTTATGTGCCGTGAACAACTTCAGAATCAACCGTGACTTCATTCGTAGATTTCTTAGCACTAAGAACCTCTAATTTCTTGAATAAATCCTCTGGTGTCGTTGTATTGTCTATCAGTTGTTTTATATCATCAAGTTTCCACATTTCAACATAGTCCAAAGCCGACTTGTCTTGGTCGTCTCTAATCCCCAAATCAGCATCGTATGAAAGAAACAAGCTAATCAAAGCTACAATGTTATGAATAAATTTCTTAATTTCACTTCGGAAACATGTGACATATTTATGATATTGAAAGATAAGTGAATGAAAGGGAGTTTGATTGTGTCTATTTACCTCGTTTAAATTCACACCTTTGGCCAGAAGTATGCGGATAACAACAACACGTAAAGAAGTGCACCATACGTCGTCCTTTTTACCAAATGTGCATGCATTGTGTAAGGCAGTATTTCCATAATTGTCTTGAATGTTCATGTCACGTTGAGAATTTTCAAACTTGTGTAAAAGCAGGAGCAGAATTTTTAATGAATTCGGTCTCATCATGCTTGTGATATGATGAAAGGAATTTTGACCATGAATGTCTTTGTAGAATGGATCCGCCCCATATTTTAGCATTTCTCTGACTACCGCCATGTTTGTTGTGTCTAAATACAATAGCATATATTGAAATGCTGATCTACTCTCATCATTTAGACAAGTCTCGTCTTTTTGTTCTATTATTTCTCTGTCGTGTCCCCGAGTAGAATTCCTACAAGCTTGGTGGCCTTTCTTTTTATTTACATCTGCACCATTTCGTAGCATGTCTATTATGACATGGGATTGTACTTGTCGTTTCATTGCAAGATGAAGTGGTGTTTCTCCATCATTGTTGTACATATTGATATCAACACCTCTATCAACAAGAGCTACTAACGAGGACGTTGAAACTCTGAAACTGCGTCCATATTTGGAATAAGCTATAATTAGATGATGCAAAGCGTTTCCCTTTTCATCTTTCTGATGAGGAAGTACACTAGAAGGCAAATATTTTATCGTTTTTGTTCTAAGCCTGTTGATATTAACCGCTAATAAAAGAGAATTCCCAATATCAAACTTTGCTTTCTTTTCTCTGAATATTTCTGCGCATTTAAGAACTCGATCGTCTCTGGTGCTGGATAAAATGCAGTGATGAAATGGAGTTAATCCGTCCTTATCTTGTATATTTGGGTCGGCTCCCAAATTAAGGAAAAGTCGAACAATCCGGTGAATTTCCTTACTTTGATATCTACTTGCCATTGTAGCTGTTATCAGCAAAGATGTTCCTTCTGTGTTGAGTTCATTTATATCCGGAACATGGCGAAGTAATATTTCCAGTACAGCTATTAAAACTTTCCCGTCATGAATATGAAGGATGCATTCCCTAAGCAAGAAATGGATTTCATCAACTTGAAGTTCTATTTGTTTTAACCAAAATGTTCGTTCAGTCAAATCTATCAAGGACAAAAGTACCCATAAGTGAACGCTTTGGAAATTTTGCTGGTCTTTGAAGTAATCCTGTAATTCTTCATTTTCCCTTGAGAGAAATTCAGGACAACATTGAACTATCGCAACTAGTAGTGCTATATTACAACTTTTGAAAACGAAATCAAGGTGTGATAACAAGTAGTCCTTCAAAAGTTCATTTTTATACAAAAACAAAATTGCTCTTCTTGAGTCCGTTACAAAATGTTTTGACTGATCCATAATTGAACAAAGACTTTCAAGTGGTATTTCACACCATTTATTTTGACTGTAAACGTTCAAATTCCCTTGAGAATAATTCTCTATTAAAACTAAGATGTTTTTCTTTCCTAAACAATTACACTTCAACAAACAATGTAAAGGACTTTCGTGATAGTCATTTAACAAATGCATATTTGCTCCATTTTTCAATAAAATCTCAATAACTGCAGATTTATTTTCTTGTGATAGTTTATTTACTTCTTTGCATGAACAAGCCAAATGAATTGCACTATTTCCATATGAATCTTGAATATTCAGTAAATCCTTTGATTTTGAGGCTCCCAGAACTTTCTGAACAATGTCTGCTACTTGTTTTATTTTGTTTTCTGGCGCAAGTATGCAATGAAGAATTGTTTTACCTTCACAGTCTTTTAAACTGAAATCTGCATCGTATGAAATCAAAATGTCTACAATTTCAACTGATAGTTTTCCAATCAGAGCTAGTTTCATTGCAACTGAATAGTTTTTTGTATCTGCTTCTTCAATATTGTCTTCGTTGCTTTTATCGCTGCTGCTACTTGCGTTTGTTGATTTGGTTAAACTATTTGATTCTGACGACATACCAGACGTTTGGTGACTGTTATAAATTGTATTTGCTGCATCATCAGATTGTCCAGTTTCATTGGACAAAACCTCGGACAGATTATCGTCAAGGCTCATTATAAATCTAGCTGAATAAATGTATGACAACCTCATTTGCTTTGCAGAATCTATTACTACTTCGTAAATATACTTTCCTTTGCTTGCTTCACTTTCGCTTACGCTATATTTTTCGGCTTGATGGTTAACATTTGCATGGTGTTCCAGAAGTAGCTTTATAATGTGTGATGATGTCCATGAAAAAATCGGAGTACGGTTTAGCTTGTCAACTTTATTTATGTTTCGTTTAATGTCCTCGTCGGACGCAGTATTTAATATACATTCAATTATATCCTGACGCTTTATAAAATGGAGAATCGTTTTGTCATTGTAATCTGTAGTGCTGACAGGAGATCCTCTTGCAATTAGTTCTTTGTAAATAGCAATCGAATTACAGTAAAACAGAGGAATTCTTCCATTCTTGTCTCTTTGATTTAACGAACAACCTTTGTTGATGAAATAAGATATTAAACTTTCGTGTTGGACCCGATGCAGCAAAGATTTACCACTAATGTCAGTCTGGTCAAAATCTCTATCGATATTATTTTCTTCTATCAATTTCACCATTTGTAAACTTCTTGAAAATGGAAGTAGAGGCTGAGGTAAAATATACTGTGATTTAGCAATAATCAGTTCTACAATCTCAACATTGTCGTTGAGGACGGCATACCAAAGAGCCGTGTTTTCATGTTGATCTTTCCAGTTAACATTAGCGCCTCCTTCTAATAATGTATGTATGGTCATCTTTGCAGTAACTATATCTTTCGAACCGTTTTTTAATACCTCGTCATAAATTTCTATGGCTTTTATCAACGGTTTGTTGTGGGAAAATTCTTTAAAACGAGCCCCGTTTTTCAGGAGATAAGCAAGTGTAACATGTTTTTGTAAATTATCTCCGAATACACTAGCCTGGATACCAGTCATTCCTTCGTCATCGTGAACAGTACAAAAATCACACAAATAGGTTTGTAACCTGCGCTCTTTATGCATTGCACTGTTGATATCTGCATTTAATTGTAGCAAAGAACTCAACACCGTTTCTTGGAAACCATACCAGCAGGCTGGTACAAGGGCAGCAGAAGCTTGAATTCGAACCCAAAATTGATTTTTTATGTTATCATAGAAATGTTTTGCAAGTAATGTCGAACATAATAGCTCTGAATTTAAGGAGGACGACCAGTACAATAAAGAGCCATTAAATAAAGCTCCTAGATGGTTTTCCCTTTCTGTAATTTGCAAAATAAATCGAAACTGGTCAATGTCGTTAATCAATAACCCTTCCAAAATTGCGCAAAAACTTGTGACGAATCTTCCATTTCGAAATGCTTCATGTTTGCACACTTCGACTAAATTTCCCAATTTTATTTCATTGATAAATCTCTCTGCCAGATAGTCGTACACAGACGGACCTATTGTTACTATTTCATTATCATTTGACTTATCAGATCTGTCAGTTCTGATTCGTTTCACAACAAAATCAAACGGTAACCACTTAACTGCTTGATGTTCGAGAGTTTGGCTAAACGAAAAGCAAATAGCTTCCAACACACATGAATGTCTAAAGTGTATGTTGGAGTTCTCTTGTACGACAAACGCTGCATCAACCCTTTTTATTGCAGAGTAAAGACGACGACCAAGCTGTGTAGCATTTGGAAAGTTACCAATGTTTTGTAAAAGATGGAACTCGTTGCAGTTATCGTCAAGCGATTGCAGTGTTTTTTCTTGAATCTCCCCGTCTTTTATCAAAAGAAACAACAATAAAGCGTAAATATCGGGATCATTTTCAGAAAGAACGTGTATTTCCTCTCGAACAAACTGAATAGGGGAATCAAAAAAAAGTTTTCCTTGATTGAATAATTTGTCGATCCTAGTAAACATATAAACACAGTAAGGGAAACCTGGATGTTTGCACTTGCTGATCGCCTGCTTTATTACTGGGTCTATAGGTTGGCGCAATCGATATTTATTAAGATGTTTTTCGAGTATTTCTAGTCGTTCCTGTTGCGATAATTCAATCTCCGACAAATCTACAACATTCGATTTATCTAAAACTCGATGGCTTTTCAAGCTTGTTTTGATTCGCTGAAGAATACTATTTCTGCATGTCATCACTATAAACAAAAATTCATCATACCTCATCCTTTCTTCAATAATGTGTCCAATTTCAAAAACTAGTTTCTGATTTTGGTCGACTTTGCTTCCTGAGTATCCAAACAGATCGTCCATTAAAACTATTTGGTGCTTGTTCCAGTGAACTTGACGTAGCTGTCTGACATCGTCCACTTCTTTCAAAGAATAACCCTGTGAAATTTTATCGCTTACAAGCTTATTTGCTATGAGCGTTGTGCCTTCCCCTGGTGATCCTGTTATCAAAACATGGTGTTTTTTCTCTAATTTCTCCTTTGCATTAGCATACCCTTTCGTTTCAACAAAAATGTCTTCCATTGACTTAAATTGCTCTTTGAAGATCTCTTCTCCTGAATAGAGAAAAGACAATATTTTGTTTATTTTTTTCTAGTGTTCATTTTTATTATTGTGAAGTAGAAGCAAGTTAGCAGTATATTTTGAATTCATTGATAATCAAAATAACAGAAAGTTATATTTTCAATTATTAAAACTTGTGCAATCAAATATATAATTCACTTACTCTGTATACTTTCATCTTCCTCAGCTTTTTGGATAATATAATTAATAGTTTCACCAATCAATACTGTTTTTCCCGATACATTTATCTGTGAACCTGTAATTATTAGAAGAATATCAAGATGTACCATAATAACTGCTATTTATAATCATTTTTATTGACGCTTTTGTGATAAGAAATGATTTCAGCACACACTATTTAAGACGACTTAAGTAAACAAATAACACACAGCTTAGATTACAATATCAACGTTGATGCCAAATTAAAAAAATGTGTAAGGGTTCCGCGGAACCCAGTGCCTCGCCTACTTTTGCTGTAAATCGCAGGCTCAACAAAAATGAGGAAAACAATCAATAAAAATATTCCTCTTCTGTCCAAGTTTGGTAAAAATTTAGGATAGTTAATGAATCTAATAAATGTTTTGAAAACTTTAACTGCAGACTGTTTGTAATGTTAACTGGAAGAAAATCTAAGTCCATTTAAAAGTAAAATACAGAAAAAAATGGAGTTATCTTTTCACAAAATTTACTTCTGGATACTATCTTATGATCATAAACAAGCTTCTGTCCAAGTTTGGTAGAAATCCAGTATAGTTTAAGAAAGTTATTAAAATCTAAAAAACCTTTAACCACAGAGTGAATATTTGTGGACGCCGCCGCCGACGACGACGACGGAATGTAGGATCGCTTAGTCTCACTTTTTCGACTAAAGTCGAAGGCTCGACAAAAAAACAGTCAAAGTCATAAATGGCCAGGTTGCAATATTTGTGACTAAGTTTCCAAGTCAGGAAAAACGACGAATAAAAAAGTGCGAATAAAGACATGTGTCCTTGGTGTATATCAATACTATTTAACACTTTTAAAGACTCGAAGAAATTTAACTGTGGTCAGTTTTAAACACTACACACCCTGTTCCGCTAATTTAGTGCAATTTCACAGATATTGTGTGTTTGTTGTTTGTTGCCAAGACATATAGATATTTTCAATTGAAAAAAACGGCTGTTTCCTGTGTTTTACATAAGAGTCTAACTATGTGTTAAGTTTGTATATAGTTTTATTTGGATAAACTTAGAAACTTTGTCTACAAAAGATCTCACTGGCTTAGAAGGATTGTACCAAAGTTAAAACTCAATGTATTTTATTTCGTTTGAAATAGGGTTTTTCCCGTTTGCTATTTGTAGTAATTATTTATAGATGGGAACTAGTATAACTAGTTCGGATACTGGTTTTGTAACAGTATGTACTATTATAAATTTGATGTTAGGTGCAGAAGACACGAGGAAAGTTTTGGCGGTTTTTACGGGTGAGGTTTAATGATACTATATAAAGTTTGGCATTTAAATGTATTAGTATCGAAGGTGCTCGCAGTTACGTCGAATTGAAGTTGGTCACATAGATATATATGCAGTTGCTGCTATGTTTATTGTACGTACAGGCGTTGGAGGTATTAGCCGATGAAAAAGAAACGATGCGAAAGAGGAACAATGTTATATGTCATGTATTTATATATTGTTTCACTCGAAGAAATATGTACAATAAAGATAAAATATTGTATCGCAGTGAAAATAAGATGTTACTGCGAGCAACTAATCCTATATCTGTGTTTGTCTTGTTTATAGCCTATTGAATTTAGAGATTAAATACTTTAAATTCGGACGAGCAGGGCGAAGGAGAATTTAATTTTTGATATCAACAGGAAAAATGACACTTTTGATTATACATACTTCCAGAATAGTCATCTCCGTGTAGTGATCTGTCTCCTACTGGGTGGGTATCATCAGTGCCAATATTTGTCAGTATGGAAACTGAAAGGGTTAAAATATTAACATGATAATGTATGAGAGAATACTTTTACATTACACACAAGCTAACAAACAAAACAAACATAATACACTTGAGTAACTATAAAAAAAAAATGTAAATTATTTACCACTGCTAGTGGTATCTAAGACTTTTTTCAAAGTGTTAAATTGGTACACTTTTATAATAAGTAAATTTAAAGAATAGATTAATTTACCCGGATTGCATCTAAATATCCGGGATCGCTATAAACAATAACTCCGTAAAAAATAGAATGTGCTATTCCGTTTGATATAAGTTTTCTAAGGTTACAACCAAACTCACTACCATGTTTTACATCCTTCGATGACCATGTGCCTGGCAGGTGGTGCCAATCACTCAACCAATTAAAGGAAGTTTTACTGAGGTAGTGTTACCATTGCTTATCACAAAAGTTCATGTTTTCTATTCAGCATTCAGGCTCGGTCACAAATATAGTCATAGTGTGGAACGTGTATAATTTGCCATTTTTGGTTTCATACACTTTCCAAATATATCTCTATTATACTTAATGCATAAGATGAATTATATGTTTAAAAGTTTATGTGATAAACTTTTATGTAAAGTAGTTATTTGTTCCAGTTAAAAAAGGTAAAAAACTACAATGTCCGAAGCTATTAAACTTAATTATAGACCCCTTAACATAGAATTATCAATTTTATTAGTTTGAGCTATAGTAGTTTTTATATTATATGTCAAAAATGTGTTTAATGTCTATATATGCGCTATAAAATAACTGTCTTCTCGTGTCATATTCCCTGATAAATATACATTGTTTGATGAGCTAGGTCAGGGGCTTTAATTACTATGATTAGATTCACTGCATGCTTATGGATCTGCAAATAACTTATGTTTAGAAACCAATATTATTTTTTTATTTTATTGATATCATCATCTTGTAAAAACAAATGCCTACAACATACACATCATACCTTTATAAATCTTTATAGATGTACTTTATAGATGAAAGGCTGCTTACAGGCTCAAAAGCCAGTTTTTATAATATCGTCGATCCTGTATACTTACGATGACTCCTATATTTTTAAACACTAATCAAACAATTACTATCAATATTGATGTGTGTCCACACTTAGGTACATATAGCAAGACTTTCATGTGGAATTTTGGCACGATACACATGATAAAAGTAGTAATATTATGGAGTTGCCATCCATAATTTTCAAAGTGAATGTGTTGGCTGAACTACAATGTAAGTGTATTGCATGTCCCACTCTATGACTATTTTTGTCCATGCTTTGGTTTGAATATGTGTGATGTTTTTTTGATAAACAGTGTGTTTATTTTAATTCCCAATATTTTTTTTGGCAAACCATGTTGACAGAAGAGACAGTATTGATCAGTGCTAGTACTCGTCAAATATAACACAAAATGCATGGAGTAATCTTATTTTTTTTTTACTTTTTTTCAAATTTGAAAAAGAGAGGGAAGCAACAAAAAGTAAACATTTAACATTAGTTTTTTTTTTTAATTATTACTACAGCAGTTTGTCGCTGTTTTGACTTTTTTCATTTGATCATTTGAACATTGTTAGAAACTGGTAAAAGTACATTTGTGTAGTCCAACATTTGTAAGTTTGTTTTTGGAGAAAAGTTAAGAATAGAAAGTACCTGTGTCCAGGTGGGGGTCATCTTTGGATGAAAAATCCGTACTTGAAGCTGTACTTATGCATCTTCTTCTTTGTGAACCTGTTAAGTAATTGAACAAAAATGTTATTTGTCGATCAATACCAAACTAAATCTTTAACCCGAAACAATGATATATCTATTATTAAAATAATCATTTGATGAAGGGCAGATGTGAGATAAACTATTACAATTAGAAAAGGAATGGAAACAGGGAATGTCTCAAAGAAACAAAAACCTGACCAAATAGCAACACCAAGACCACCAATGGGTCATCATTGCAGCGAGAAAATCCCGTAACCGGAGGTTGGCTTCAATTGACCCATAAACAATAATGTATAAAATTTAGAATGGAAATAGTGAATGTGTCATAGATAAAACAACCCGACCAAAAAGCAAATAACAGCAGAATAAAATTGAAAATGGAAATGGGGAATATGCCAAAGAGACAACAACCCGACCATAGAAAAAAACAACAGCAGAAGGTCACCAACAGGTCTTCAATGTAGCGAGAAAGAAGGCCACCAATCAGTCTACATTGTACTGGTTCTAGAAATGGACGCTTCTCTAGACTCCGAAATCATACAAGAAGAAAAGACTGGCGAGCAGAAGATATACCAGCACACATTAGTTACATTATGTAAAAGTAAGTATATAAGTAATAGTAAGTATACAAGTTCGCATCAATATAGAAATATAGAAACACTTAGTCTGAAACACTTCTGTGCAGCCGAAAATAAATACGGTAATCTCAACACGGAGCCTTGATTGCAATATTTGAAATATTTGACATTATACATTTCAAGAACAAAAGTATATAAAATATTTTGTAATTTTCCTTGAGACACACTAATAGGACCAGTGCGTAAATGGATAGCAAATGATATAAATTTATATAAACTAAAATCTAAAGAGATACTTTACTTTCACCAGACTCTCCTGAGCTTCGTTTTCCTTGCGACGTATCTCCAGTACTGGAAGAACTACTCTTCTCTGGTAAGTTTAGTCGTTCATCTAAAAGTGAATCTGTAAATATCAGTGACCGAATTCATATATTTTATTCAATTACGGTAACTTAACAATCACAATTCGAACTATACTGTTATAGATCGCTTTGATTTGTTCTCTAACATGTTTTTAGTAATAACTACGTTATATTTGGCTATACATATTGAACATACCAATAAATAGTATGTCCCCCAAAATACAGGACAAAATTGAGTATATCCCCCTTTTTCCGACGGAAAATAAAATGGTCAACATATATTCCCGACAGGTCGAACTTAACTTCCTTTTTATATATATGTTCATGCTACTAAACTTACATTTGTTTGTTGATTCCTCGTATATGAAAAGTAAAAAACAAAACATCTTTTGTTAAAGAAATGAAATGCAACTTACTTTGCTCTGTGTTTAAATCCATTTTCGATCAACAAATATTATACATTTCTTACACTGAAAATAAGTAGGTCATAGGTATAAACATATCTTTTGACTGAGCAATATAAAACGGTTGAATAAGACATTTAAATGAACACGAACAATAACCGTAAGAAAATAGTTTAAAACTTCAAAACAAATTAAACAATATATAGTGTAATGATTCCTGATCTATACTGTTAACTGTAAATCTATTGAATATAGACTCCAGGCCTAATTAATTTTATCCCGGATACGGACAGGAAAGTCGGTCAACATAATAGATTGAAATTGGGATTCCCAATTATTTTTATGAATGATGAAAATGTTAGGAGCACAGACAAATTTATCGAAATTATTTGACGGTTTTATACATTTTACCGACAAATCTCTAGCTGAACATATATGCAAAATCATTCTGCTAAGTTGAATGGCTTCAGTCAACGATGCATAACTCATATATCCCGGTCCTTGTTTCAGATTATCAAATAAAAACATGTCATGTTAAATTTTTACGATCTGAAGAAAGCACCAAGATCTGTAAAACTGTTAAAACAATAATTCTGATTCAACAATTTGGCGGTCATGCCAAGATAATCACAAAATGATTGAGGATATTTTAAACATTTGTTCAAGTTTTCAAAAATGGCTTCTTATGTTATTGGATAATTTTCATTTATAAGGTAGACAAAAAAACTAAATATGAGAAGAACCTTGACGATTTCCACATGGTTGAGTGAAAATATGTTGTTTTATTTTTTGGGATTCCTTATTGTGAGTGTGATATAGTGTCTATCTGTCGTCTTTGCAGGACAGTTGTCTCAATTAAAAAGGTAAAGACAGTTGTCCGATTTTCATGGTTTTTGAATTGCCTGTTCAATTGGATCCATCCAAAAGGCATGGGGACTTATTTTTAACCTGAATCCTGTCGAATAGCATAATTGCTGTTCAAGCTCAAGACCATTTGGTAAAATTTATTGCTCATTTTATTCTTTTGATAGTAATTTTCTGGCAAGTTCCAGTGTTACTTTATTTTAATATAGAGGTATCCTACATGATTTGAATGATAAATGATATTCATATATAATATACCAAGGATTGTAAAGTTAGTATTGACATAATTAATTCTCACCTGTTAACATTGAAAATCTTGACAAGCTATCAGCAGAGAAAGAGCAAAAAATGTTTTTATGGTTTAACTTTACTTGAAGCAAGAAAATATGTAATGGAAGAGAGATCCACCCCTGCTTTTGATAGGATTCATTTTTAATGTTTCATGTTATTTTGTATAAAAAAAGCTCAACTTTTCCTCAAAATGTTTTTTAACAGTATCACATTTTCTCAAAGACTTCTTTAAAATGCTTAAAGCATGTAAATAGTAATAACATCATACAATTGAATGTACTTTTTTTGCCGAAGAACACATTCATTTTATAGTGCATTTCTATAAACAATAAATTCAAATTCAAAAATTGCACGGGCTCTATCTCAAAAAGATTTTTACTGTGTAGTTTTCTATGATTGGGACAATTAATATCAAAATTATAGAAAAGTATACTAGCTCTTACTCAAACTATGAACAATTCTATGTAAAGAGGGTCTGAAATGCAGTCTCACAGCTTCAGACATACTAATTTTTCAAATTTTATAACTGGACCAAATCACTACTTTAAAAACATAAATATTGAGCTCCCATTATTTTTATGCCCTATCTTGGGGCATTATGTTTTTGGGACTGTGTATCTGTTCAGCCCTTTGTTCGTTCATACATCTGTCTGTCCTGCTTCAGGGTCAAGGTATTTTTTTATGAAGTTGTCTGATCAATTTAAAACTTAGTACACATGTTCCCTATGATATGGTCTTTCTAATTCTTAAGCCAAATAAGAGTTCTGACCCAAATATCATGGTCCACTGAACATAGAAAATGATAGTGCGAGTGAGGCATCCTTGTACTTTGGACACATTCTTTTGTTTAAACATGTAATTTCATACCCCTACTTAATATTACTGTTTCATGCATAAAATATAAAAAAATAATCGTGAAAAGTTATACACTGTTTACACTGGGTACAATATTTGTAGACAATGAAAACCAAAGGGCCATGACTGAGTCCTCAGAACTTTTGGGGTATTAACAGTACAAACTAAGCTCCTAAATTAACTAAAAATAAAAGCAACAAATAGATTATTTTAATTTGATTTTAATTATTTAATTTACATAACAATCAATGATTTTGTTTTATGAAATATATCTATAATGATACTGCAATAATAGAGATCTTAAAATGAAAACACATGCTACATAGATAAATTAACAACGATAAAAATACATGTTAATGGTAAAATTAAAATAACTCATTTTAATGTCATACAGACAAAAAGCACCTACACAAAGTAAAATTATTCCCTTTTTGGGGATTTTTGGATACTACAACTTTTATCTCATTTTATAATTCAAATTGGGAGTCATCAAAATTCAGTTGTTGATAATAATGATTAAAAAACCATTTAAAAATAGTTCAAAGTGTTTTAGGCCCTATATTGAGTCTATTCATATCTAGTTGAAAATTAAGGCCTGTTTTTTGGGGAAAATGTGTGGATTCATTATTATTTGTTGGAAACCAATTATTGTAGGTTTCGTAGATCCAGGTGAACCACAAAATCATATGTTCAGTAAATAACAAATTTTCTTTTGGTTTTGCAAGCAGAGAATAGCAATACCACAAAATCAAATATCCTGGAAAATGCAAGTTTTCCTCAATCCAATAAAATTGATACCCCAAAATACATTAATCCACAGTATTTCATGTTATGGCGTAGACTGTAGACTATGTCAAAGGTTCACTTTGTTATCATATTTGGCTTACTTCCTTACTAGATATAGGAAGATGCGGTGTGAGTGCCAATGAGACAACTCTCCATCCAAATAACAATTTATTAAACCTTAAAACCTTTACCGGTAGGTCATACCACTTTACTCAGTACTCGGGAGTACAAAATTTGTGTTCGAAAAACCAAACTCAGTGTTTTGATGGGTAGATTTCTGAGCGAGTCAAAAACCATACTCGAAAATTATATGACATTAAGGCCAGAAATTAAACCATTCTCTAAACAAAGAGCCTGACTTACCGAAGGGTAGACAAACTTAAACACTATATGAACTATTGTTGTAGCTGGTCAGGAATGAAAATTATGCAATATTCATGCTAGTTATCAAACTACAAAATATTCATAAATCTACATTAATTATTATTATAATACAAAATATTTATAAATCTAACAGTAAAAATTATTATATTAATATATGTATCACAGTTAATATAAATATAAAATCTTTGTTCTTTACAATTAAAACTATGTTAAAATATGTCTAAAAGTAACAAATTAAAGATATAACAATTTATATAATTAATATTTTATTGCCTTTGGAAAACTAAAACACATTATTGCTTTCAGTATCATACAAGTGCCTAGTTACTACAACAAGTAAGTGGAATGCTAATTCGATGTTGGAACGTCAGATTTAAATTCATGAACATATAAGTGACATATTTAACCAACAATTAAAAGTTTAGATCGATAAATCATTTGTCCTCCAAATATGATTCATTTTTTTATTGCATTGTTCGTTCTGTCCATTTAAGTATTGAAAAAAAAAAATGCATTTAATTCTTAATATACATTAATTCTATTTTAAAAATTTTGGTTCTTAGAAACAGACTTTAGGTATCTAAGTCTTAAAATTAAAGTTAGTATTTGTTTCTCAAATTTGTTTTTTCAAAAAGTTCTCAATAAACAAAAAGAAAACCGACCTGAAAATAAGTCCCTCTTACAATGATACGTAACAATTAAATAAACTTATAATCAATAGCACTTACATCAGATAAAACAAATAATGACATCTTTGATCAACAATTAAATTTGGTATTTCTAAAAATAAACCAATTTTTTTTTTACATATATATAATATTTAAAACAAAAAAGATAAAAAAAAAAGTCATTTAACAATTCAATCAAGACAATATAATCACTTACGAACTGTTCATACAAATATGCTTTTACTTGAATTTACTACAAAAAGACAAAACTTACTTTTAACAAGGATACTTCGGAAGGTTAGGGTTTGTTGTCATCAATTTGTAACCTAATCATATTTGTGTCAATATGATAAGTACAAATCTACAAATTCCTTTTTTCTAAACTCATCAAAATTAAGTATTTGTTCTGTTTACTATAATATTTACATTTTCTAAAATTCCAAATTGTTATTCAATTTTGATAATACATTTTATTTTGACTCAATTGCCATGGTGTTTAATAAAAGGGAAAGTCTTAAAAAAAAGATATGATAATGTTGTACTACAATGCATAAGGCATCCTTCAGGAATTCAACTCTTAATGACAAGAATGTACAAATCCATAGTCTAAGATTATGACACTTAAAACAAAACACATCATGCTTATGGGAGCTAAGAAAATTAAAAACATAAATTTGCTGGGGACTAAGGACAATGAGACAAGAATACCTCAGAAACAGTAAGTTAATGAACAACTCAAGAGATGGTTTTTTTCTGCTTTTTGATATATCATAACCCAAGTCTAATATATCAACTTCTTCATTCAAACTATTGTAAAATTTATCAAAATATGCTAATAAAGATGAAGCATACAATCCACTAGAATTAACAACAAATTAATTAAATCCTATAATTATTCATTTTCAGTTTTTCATTATCTTTAAAATGCCTAGATAATAAAAAAATATTTACAAATTGAAAAAAAAATGTTTTGAAATATATCAGTTCATTATGTATTGACAAAATTCAACTCAAACTTTTACCAAATTTTACAGGGTGTCCTATGTTTTCATTCTCCCCCTATCAAAAAACAAAACAAACGATCAACATATTTAACCATACATAAAGTGATGATCCAATTTTTCACTGATTTTTTTTCAAGATGGCAGAATGCTGGGAATTATTCTTGCCTTTGTCACATGTTTTGTTTTGGATAACTCATGTGCTGTTGTTTTTTGTTTTTTTGGGGTTTTTGTTTGTTTTTTTTTTTGGGGGGGGGGGGGGGCTTTATATGAGAACAAGCTTCCCTGAATTGTTTTAAATAATAATTGTTCATTAAGCATGACACTGACCAATAATCATGGCTTTATGTATGACACATATTTCTCTTTGTGAATGATGCTTATTTAATGGCAAGACTTTGGCATATACAATCATATAAATTCAATTTAATATTACTCACAAATGAAATGGAAAATTACAAAATCACTGAAGCATTATTAAGATCTGCAAAATATAATTATTTGTACTATTCTAGAAGCTAGAAATGCTGAAGTTAAAGTAAAATGACATCCCTGAAACTTTAGGGTCTTTTAGGCACAATTCTAATGAATAAAAACAAATTATTTACAGCATATATACAGGTATGATAAAGACCTTGATGAATGTGAAATTAATCTTTTAAAGATTCATCAAATGAAATAAATTAAGGTCTGAATGAATGAGGAATGTTAGAAAAGCATTGATGAAGCTTCTTATATACCAATGTAGTACTGATTTAAAGTCATCTAATTTAACCACAGTCTACTCCCTTAACGTTAATCATTTGCATAAGTAAAGCAGAACATCTGTTCATGGAATGTTACAGAAACTAAACTTCTTTTTTTTTCGATAATAGTTTTAAGTTTATCTCAGACATACACCTGAAGTAAAGCAGCCTTATTAAACTGCTTTAATTCCACGTTCTTTGAGGAGTAATCCAGTTTCAGTTTTCATAATTCAAAACTATTAAAGTATATACCTCTCATTTAGAAAGACATGGTATAATAACATTTCATGTATAGTAAGACCTTAATAAATGGGTATCATTTGACATGAATATGCATATGTATGCTAGTGCAGTTCAAACTCATCTATGCAAACAAAAGGTTTTTATTTGATCATATTTTAAAATTAAAAACATCTTATAAGTATGTGTACCTACTGAATAAAAAATACATCTGTAATCTCTATGGTAACAATAACAAGTTTAGTGGTGTAAACAACTAAACAGGTGCATACAAAGAATGAGTAGTCAATAAAACATATTACATAAGAGAAATTTGGACAGCTAACTTAAGGGGGTAGACCTTGGTTCAGGGAGATAACTCTTTAAATCAGTTAAGCGTTTGTAAAAGTTAAGTTCATCAATGTATTTTAAGCATTTACCTGAAACAGATTGAAAATAATCTATGTAACCTAGAAGCTTAGAATATACTTTTGAAAATGGTTGACAAAAACGTACTGATGATTTTAAGAGCTATTTCCCTTAACCTAGGTCTACCTCCTTAAGATTCTTCTAATGAAAGAACATAACATTGACAGAAAGAACAAAATAGATGTCAATTATATTAAACATTACAATTTATTTTGGGATGGAATCTACAAAAATATTACACATTGTGGTTAATACATTTAAGTGATGTCCTATTTAGGCAAATTCGACATAAAATATGAAAACTTTGCACTGTAATTATTTGAAATTGTGCTTAGAAAAAATAACCAAATTTCATATTTTATGATTTTCCTGAACAATAATAATGTTTGTTGGAATAAATTTACCTGTACTCATTTTAGAGAAAATTTAAAGAAGCATATATTTATTTGTATGCAGAATTAATTTAGTCAACAAGCCAGGATTGAAACAAAACAAAAAAGCCAGCTATAGAAGTAATACTAACAAGATTCTTAGAAAACTATTTGTATAAGACCACAGTGGGCAATCTAAAATATCTTGCCAGCTGAACTGAATAAGACAAATATGTTGCAAATTATAAAGATCATGGTCTTGCTAATTGTATCACAAAAAAAAATATACTGATAGATAGACCATTCAAATGAGGTCAAAGAATGTAGATCAACAGACAATGTGTATTCAATCTTCAAAGATAAACCACAAATCATAAAACTTGATATAGATTATACCATCATTACCAGAATCAACTGTATAAATTAAACATTTTGGTAAGAAAAGTTTGTATCTATAATCAAAATTTATAAAGCCATATTATTAAAGCAGCTTCTAAATTCTTAAAAGCAGACAAAGATTTTTTTCTCCAATCAATATAACCATCCCCTCCCATTACAATCATAACAGAGTTACAGCCCCTTTTTGATAATGTATCAAGGGCACGTAACTTCGGCTCATCTGTTGATACTCTGACTGAAGCATGTTTAGTGCTCCTGTTTTTAGAACTTCCTAGTTTAAAAGAGTTGAAGGAAGGTTTTCTCATAGATGATCTGGTTTGTTTCTCAACGACTGGTTTGACCGGTGATGTCATCGATTCATTTCTCATCAAGTCTCTGTAAACTTCATTGACATCGTCATCACCAGTACCCATAGATGGATCTAAAGTTTTCATTATATTTTGCCTTGATGCTAGTTTTGTTGGGTATTTTAATGTTTTCCCCCTTTGGCAACTCACTACAGCAGTTTTAGAAGGCAGCAGTGTTGTTATATCGTCTGCCGACCTTGACAATCTGTTTTCCTTGTCAACTCCTCCTAAAGTCTTGTCCCCTGTTTTTGAATTTTTTGGAGGTTTTTCAGGTGGCGTTGGTTTATGTGTCATTTTTATATAGTCTCCTTCTAAAGAGATTTGTGATACTGTTTTTTCCAAATCACTACTGGAATGACGTTTTGATTCACATTGTTTCAAATCTGCTAATGGTTTCTTGTCAGATTCCAAATTTACCTGTCTCCTTAAATCAATAGTACTGTAATCAAGTCCTTTGGCTTTATGCCACAAATTTACAGTGCCACAATAAATTGGAATTAAAAATTGGACTGGTCCATTATGGCCATGATATGACACAAAAGGCCTGCCACTTATTATTGGGACTCCATCTTTGAGACGTGGTAGCGGGAATGTCAAAAGTATACCTGAACTGGTTCCAACCCAGAGGAACCCTTTACTGACCATTAAACTACTAATAACACAACTGCTTTCCTGTCCTAATGACTGGTCAGTGTTAGCTGAAAATAAAGGATCAGTCTTTTATTGTTTTGTATAAGTTAAGAAAAAAACAAATATTTCTAATACAAATCATTGCAACATGTAAATACAAATGTACCAATTTCTGCTAAAGTATTTTTATAATTTGGTCAAAAAAGATTTTCTGTTAGAAATGTATATTTAAGTTTAGACAAAACAATAAATGCGTTGGATTAAATTTTAAATGCACCACTCACATTACAGGTAAAAAAAATCATAAATTTATTAATCTACAGTAATATTTTCAATAAGTTTCACAAGCTGTGTCCAACTCTACAATCATAACAATTCATGTTACAAGTATAAATCAGTAGGTGCAGCGAGTTATCTACCCTTCATAATAACAAAAGACTTAAACATAAACTAGATGACTCCTCCTAAATCAATTTTTTTTCGTTCTGAATTCTTTGAAGTTTTAGTCATGTCAGGGCCTTTCACAGCTGACTTTACGGTATGGATTTTGCTCATTGTCAGAAGACCATACAGTAACATGCTTAAATCCACAATATTTGGACTTTGGCAGACAGATAGCAATCATATCACATCTCCTTATTTCATATTGAGTCAGTCTCAACATTTCTTTACATGCAAATGTCTGACAAGTATAAATAAGACAGTTTCGTTCAATAACAAAATCTCATCATGCATGGTACCCCATCGCAAACCCTAAATTACCGTGGACTAGAACGTTAACAGACTGAGCCACATTAATTTCCTGTATTTGTTTCTTAGTCTCTATATGATAAAGATGTATAGAAGAGCTGCCTTTGTGACTTATCCATAGTCCCACTCCAGATCTGACCATGTGGGAAATGTCACCACCATCTTTACAAGACATTTCTATCTGCTCCTAAAAAGATACAAAAATTGTCATTACTAATAATCATTAACGTATGTCAGGGCTACAAACTATGGTCTTAGTTATTTTGAGTTTGATTAATCTTACAGAAATATTATTATTAAAATGTAGATTTCTTTATTATACCATTATTTATTTCCTCAAGAAATTATAAACTTGACCAGTACGTCTTTTATTTGATCTTGTTTAACAAGAATAACAATAGGGTGTAACGATGTGCAGCTCATCCTGATCAATGCACATCTTGAACAATGGTCACTCTCCAAAATTACAGACTACAATTTGATGATCTTTTTACTGTTCACAGTTTCTCTTTTGATGAAGTTTGTTGTAAAATTTAACTGAAAACTGACCCTAAGTGTAGAGCAAAGCTCATTTGCCAACTTTGACCTATAATGGTTTACTTTTATGGGTTGTGATTGGATGGAAAGATGTCTTATCGGCACTTATACTACATCTTCTATATCTAATTAAAAGAAAGGAATATCAAGGTGACTTACCAAATAACAAGATTCTTCCACAGGTATAATGTATATGTGTGGTCCACATGCCACCCAAACCTCCTCATCTAGTGTAATGATACTATTTATAGGACTGGAGGCCAACTGTACCACATTGGGGGATTCAAAATTCCATACACCCTCTAAAAAATAAAGCAATACATTAACAAAGTTTAATGAAGACTATTTGTTAAATACCACACTACACAATAAACTAGAATGGTTCATTCCTTTTATATTAGCATAAACCTATAAAATCAATGAGAAAATCTAATTTTAACACTTTTAATTGATTGATTGATTGATTTATTGATTGATTGTTTTTTGCTTTAATTTACGCCGCAATAGCACAAAAAGGCTATATTAGCACAAAAAGGCTATATCGAGGCAAAAGCTAATTCGATTTAATTTAGTTTAACTGTTTCTATTTCATACTTTGAAAGTTAATTTAAAGCAATCAGCATTATGGTCTTTTTTATTTATACAGTTTTTGTTATCTGTTCTTCTTTTTTTCAGTAAAAAATGCTGATTTGTTTTTTATGCATTAATGGTAAAAACAAGATAAGACCTTATTTGATTGAGTATTTAACAATTGAGATAATTCCTAGCACACAGACTGAGTAATTGTGTATTGATAGAAATTTTATTTTATATTTCTTCATATGTGACGTTTACTTTTTACGACGTCGAACAAGCAAAACAATGCATGTGCTTTTTAAATTTGATAGATGCTTTTTTTGTTTTTTTTGTTAAATATTTGTTTGTTTTGAGATTGTGACACAGTGATGACTGCTGTACCCATATTTTGACTATTTTACCTATAATGTCTGCTTTGTTCACGCATCGTTGTAAATAAAATGAAATTTGGTGCGACTGTCATACAAATGAGCGGTTTAGCGCTATAAAAGCAGGTTTAATCCACCATTTTCTACATTTGAAAATGTCTGTTTCAAGTCAGGAATATGACAAATGTCCGTCCCTTTGATGTGTTTTATCATTTGATTTTGCCATTTGATTTGGGACTTTCCTTTTTGAATTTTCCGTAGAGTTCAGTATATTTTAGATTTTACTTTTTGCAAGAATATTCTAAAACAAACATGTCATTTCTATTTGGTTTTACACACTGGTTTTCAAGGCTCTTTAACTTTCAATTGATTAATTCAAAGTATTCAAGAATCAAAGATCAAGTCTACTGTGTACTTAAGTTTTTTTTCTTAAATAAAGTATTTTCACCAGACAGCAATAAATTATAATAGAAAACATTTACCAACACACAAACTATCTACTTGCTAACCCTTTTCCCATTTCAGGAGTCATTTTACTCACTATATTAAATATCATCTTAACCTACAACCAATATTCAAATAAGCGTAAAGTTATTGGTCTTCATTGGAATGGCTTCAGTAAAATTGATATTTTTTTTTTTATTTTTCATCTAAAATGCTTTTTATAATGTGACAAAAAGTTATTAAAGGACTAGGGGCATTTAGGCCCAGTTTTGGTCCAAGAAAATAAAACATTTGACAACTATTTCAAATTTGCACATATTGTTTGGAAATACATAATATCAAGAAATATAAATGAAAAATTTAAGATTTTTTATCTAATAACGTCACAAAAACGTCATAATATGTACTGTTTTCACAAAAATGATGAAAAATACAGAATTTATGTGCAGTTTTCCATCTATCTTTCCACTGTAGAAACATCGTGCACAGCCAAGAAACAACAAAATAATTTCAGAGAAGCTTTATTATAACTATTGACATAATCATACCAAATATAAAGTTGTTTCTTGTATTGCGCACATACTTTGCCAATCTAAAATATACTTAAAATTTGATGAAAAACAAGGAAAATCAAGAAATCTTGCATAATATACAAATTTCTTAATGGTTTGTTGACATGGTAACTTGTTAAACGTGACATTTGTTTTTATTTTCTGAATACCTGGTACCTTAGTCAAGTTATGACACATTTAAGTACATCTATGAAGACCTTTAAATTTGAAGTAATATTTAGGCCAAACAAGGGCATTATTGCCCCTTCTCCTTAAATTTTGAATTGCAAAAATTGGTCATACTTGGTGTTCCATAATAACAACATGGAAAGTTATCTACTGATTTCCACCATGTACAGCTGTTAGAATTTTTTTCTTTTTTTATGAAAAGCTGTCAATAGACATAAGATAAGAGTTTTATACATGAAACTAATTTGAATTATTCTTGACCAAGACATACCTTGATCTCTGTCATAGATGACCAGTACCCCTTCATCTGTTCCTATAAATACTCGCTCTATCGTATAATGTATCTGTTGACCAATACCATGGCAGTGAAATTTTTTCTTTGGAACACGATTCAGTTTTGTCTGATCTCGTAATCCTTGTTCATTGAACACACTAAATATCAACACTCTGAAATGACAAAAAATATATTGCTTATAGTCTTCATTTTTTTTTAAGAAACAATGTTAGTTTTGTTTTTTAAGGTTTATTTATCAGCAAAGTAATCATGCACCTAAGTATTTGTTGGGACAGTAGACTATGTAAAACTATAAATGATACAATAAGGACGAGCAGAATAATCGATAGATGGAATGTCGACAGATGAAAAGACAAGGAAATACAATGCCTCCTACTATAGTAGACTGGGCATAAAAACTTATTTCAGAATGATAATAAAATCTTGTAATTTTGAGCAGAATAAAAAGGAACTATAATAAAATCTTGAATTTTGAGCAAAGCAAAAAAGAATAACAAAATCTTGAATTCTTAGCAGAACAAAAATATATTACTGAAGTGATAAAGTCCCTGGCATTGCCTCATTTCAAAATCTCTTCTTTGTTTGATGATTGCTGTATATAATATATTGCCCTTTTCCTTTTACCAAACTAAGCATTGTATCAACTTTTCCATGAACTCTTATTTCCCTCATCAAATAATAGACCGTTTTCGAGTTTGTCTTGTCACTGGAAAAAACTTGTCAATTATGCATGCCTTTATGACGTTATTTACCAGATAGAGGGGGTCGCCTGTATCCCTGCACTATTAACATTCATCAAGCGTCTTAGTGATCACCATTGTGCAGGATAAACTAGAAATAGTGTTTGTTCCGTAGGTAACTAATCACAATTCCCTTATGATAGCAGTGCTGAATATCAATTATAAGTATTTAATTTGCCAAATAATTCATGCAATATAGCATTATCTTTTTTTCCACCAATCACTCAACAAAAGAACAGATGTGACGACGCCCCTAAACGCATGAATCATTTTTATTAAAACAAAAGTTTTAGACAGATTTGCAATGAACTCGAAAATTGTCGATTTAGATTTAGATTTAAGTCCATCTTATATAGAACTTACTCTTTTTTGACAGTAGACATCCAGACAGTATCTTCCATGAAAGCATCACCACTCTCCTTGACAGCATAACCTGGAACTGTTTCTACGGCTACCACTTCTTCACTGCATGCTTGAAAGGACTCAACCAATGATGGCCTTGTATTCTGTACTGACACAAGTGCCACCTGTGTTCTCAAGTCTGTTGTCATAACAACCCATAAATGTTGTATGCCGATGTCTGAAGATCCATGTGAAGCTAGATACACAGGCACAGCACACTTCATCTAAATTTAGTTGAATTAAATATTAAAATCTATTGGTGAAGATATGTATTTTCTTGCAATTTTCTATCTAAAATGTGTCAAAAGATTGATGAAAAAACATTTTTATATACCTATGGCTAATACATGTATTTCAATTATTTCGATATTTTTTGTTACCTCTGTGGTCTAGTTATCTAAGTAGTTCACCTACTGTATCACTTGCCTGTCTACATTGAGATGGTGTGTGTTTGAAACCCCACACATGGCGGGTGTATTCAACTCTCAATTAAAATTGACACAACTTGCAATTTTTATGCAAAAGATTAATTGGCAGTATTCTTTGATCACTCTGACACCCGCCATCAATAAAAATTTGCCGCCATGATAAAACTTAGATTGCTAAAATGGTAAAAACATCAACAAAATCAAACAGTTGTTGTTTGATAATCTTTAAAAGTCATTAACAAACAGTGTAATACAGATTGGTCACAAGGATTTAATAATTGTGAAATTGTAAAGCATAATAAAAGAAGTTAATCAGTAACCTATTTCAGAGATTGTTTACATTTTAGTCTTACCTTAGTAAAATATCTAGGCATATCTACTGGTAAATGTTTCATAAACAAAGCTGGTTGCATAGTAACATCTTCTCCAAGGCTTAATGATGTCCATGATGGATTGTTGATAGGATCTGTCAATCATATATTTAAAAATCAGTATTTTGCAATTATAACTTGGATACATGTGAAGATTCATGTCAAACTTGTACGTCTGTTTTGGTCAGTCTGTAAAACCCTTTTGTCAATATATAATCAAAATCTTTAACTTTTCTAATAAAATTTTCTTAATTTTTCTAGTTCTTTATAAATTTGACTGGAGTTCGGAATAGTCTAATGCTATGTTACAGAATATTCTTTATGCAGACATGAAACAAACTATAATTCATTGGTTCTCAATTGTTGCTGTATATCATATTTGTTTTCATTTATTGTTCTGTACATAGTGTTACGCCCCAGTGCTTTGAAAGCTGATATTTTTACTATGGTCTCCGTTCCACATTTGATCGATACACGCAGATGTCCGTTGTTGTGTTCGGATTCGTATTTTACAGAAGAAATAGATGACTTTGACCTTATATTATATACTGACTTCTTTAAATCTATATATTGACTATATTTGAGTGTAATTGTTCATTTTGTATTTGTTTATACTTAGTTTCAGTATAACGCGCCAAATGTAACGTTACATGTTCTTGTTTATGAATAACTTGTGTATTACGTCAAACATAGTATAAAATACGGAACGCATGTTCCTACGTTGAGATTCTCTCCAAAAACCTCCATGCAGTTAGCAGTCTCTCTTAAACTAGAATTTGCTGCACCAAGTAAGAGCACTTGGTGATAATGCAGTGCACCAAGTAGATTTGCTGCACCAAGTAAAGTTGCTTTGTGAAAGTATTTAAATGCAGTGCACCAAGTAGATTTTCCTGCACCAAGTAACTTTACCATACCATTAGTTATCTATTTTAAATTGTATTACATTTGTCTTTCTGGTGCTTTTATAGCCTGCTATGATGTATGAGTTTTTCTCATTGTTGAAGGCTATACAGTGACCTATAGAAGCTTCCATCTACATTATTTGGTCTCAGTTGGAGGCTTGTCTCTATTGGCAATCATATCAGATTTTTTAAATTTTATTTGGACAGATTATATTTTCAACATGTTATTTGATAAATGTAAAATTTTAATGATTTTCAAATGTTTGGTATTAGGATCAATTCGCTGTTGTACCATGTGTAAATTCTATTTTATTCTATTTCTTTTAAATGTTCAGAAGTCTATCTATAAATAACTTTGAATCTTAATACAAATGTCTTATATTATAATACTATCAAACAATAAGCCACTTGAAATCTGTTATAAGTATTCTAATAATAATTTACCTAGAGCAAGCTTTGATAGTAAGAAATCTGTAGACCATTCTTGTTTCAGTTCTGGAGAAATGGTCTGGAATGTATATCTTTCTTTCCTGTTATATATATGTGAATAATATTGTACATACAATTATTACTATGTTCTAAATTTGGATTCATTATTATTCCTGGGACACCAACGTTTGTGGATTTTGTGGGTATTGATTAAGCACAAATTCAAATGTTAAAAGAATTTAAAATTTTAAAAGCTAACTTTTGCCAAACAACAAAATAATATTCCATGATACAAATGTTCTTCAATACATTAAAATAAAAACTCATGAAAATAAATGAATCCACAGTATTTTCTTCGTGTATAACAAATTTAAAGACACATCTACAGGCACAAATAAGATACAGAACAAATAATTTGAATGTAAAATTTGCTTTCATGTTATTTTTCATTGTCACTTTCATTTTCTATTCAAAAGTAAAAAATGCACTATTAATCAGGTGGAAGATGAATTGCATTTTATCATTAGTTGCCCAGAATCAAGTATTCAAAAAAGTTTAAAAATAAATGCATAAAATGTTGTAGTTTCCTTGCATATGAGGAAAAATTGAAAATACCTACGGATTCACAGATAGGCCTAAACCTCTGTCTTTTAGTAGCTGTACAAAGTATTAGACAGAGCTGCTTTACATGCAATACCCATCAGATGTTCAGAATATTTTTTTTTAAATAAGTAAAAAATTAATGGAAACCTTGAATGTTTTAATGTCCAGGACTTTGTTATTGAAGGTCTACTTATGGAAATAAAGTTGAGGGACCTAGATCCTGCTTAACTTTGAACCCTTGACCATGTTACACATGACTGATTTTTTTCATTTGTGTATACTTCTTGTTTTTCCTGCAGTTTATATACCTACTTATTATTGGTAGCATTTGTATGTTCAACAACAACTGTACAGCTATTGATAATCTGTAATTGTTGGTTTTTAACTTGTATCTTTCTCTGTAGGTCACTGATAACTTCACAACACGTTTCTTCAGATAGATTGTCATGGGCACATTTCAGAGTAGACACCAAGGATGATATCTGGCTTAATATATTGTAATCGTAAACCATATCATCAAGGTCAGTCTGAAGGTTCAGGGGATCAGTTTCTTGGTAAATAGACTCTGAAAAATAGCAAATATGTATTTTATACATGTTATTATATTAAGAATATATAAATATTAGGTTAATATAATTTCATAAGTAATGAAAACACAACAAATGGTAAAGCATGGTCACATAGAGTTTGATAATTTTTTTATGGAATCAGCGATTTGTATCTCCTGAGAAAAATTGGTGCAGTTCTTACAGGGGTCTCATTGGGGGGTTCTGATCCCGGATCTCTCTTACTGTTTTGTCAGATTCCCGTATCCTGCTTACACTATATACGTAAGCAATTCTCATTTTTTGTAATTTCCCGTGTCCCCCTAGACTTCATTTCCCATTTTCACGACACAATAATTTGACTTTCACCTGTCACGCTTACAAAAAATCGGCAATCCTGTGTCACACTTAGACCCCAATGAGACCCACCTTAACTAGCTTCTATTTCTATTTTTAAGTCTTATCTGAATTCCACATAAAGCCTCTGTCATTATAACATAAGAAGAAGTGGAATGATTACCTCCTCATCATGTAACACAACATGTTTTTCTTTATTTGTGTGTGTACTTCTAGTTCTCCCTGCATTTTTTATGCCTACCGGTACCTATTATTTGTAAACAGAGGTAAACTAGTATACCATTCTGCCTGTCTTCAGAATATACAATTAACATCCCTTGAAGAATTGATCTTATTCATAAAGTTTTATATAATATAACTTCTTATTTCTTATCATATATTCATATTCAAAAAAATATATTTTAAATCATGCACAGTTATTTCTTTTCTTACCTTTTCTTGTATGTATACTTAGTATGCCCCCATTGGACTTGACAGAACAGGACATTTCAGGAGATATAGCATTGTCCTTTAATTCCAGTTCTGATATTGGTATAGCCCACTTTGATCTTATCCTATCCACTGGTCTGCCATCTTGCTCCCTTTAAAAATAAACAAGTAACAATAATTACTAATAGAAATAAGAAGATGAGGTATGTGTGCCATTGAGACAACTCTCCGTCTAAGTCACAATGTGTAAAAAGTAAACAATTATTTTATTACTAATGACCTTTAAGAAGAATATCATAATTTAGAAAACAAAACAAATAAACCTACTGAATAGTACTTATGTTTTTGTGTCTATTGGATTATCTTTCGTATACAATTTGGTTTTTTTATTTTGTTGTTTATTGTTTGTTTAAACTTGTATTGCCACAAACATTGTAAATGTTTAATGACAATTAATAAAATTATGATAAATTATATTACAATATTCACTATCCATGTTACAATAAGACCTCTGTCCTCAGTTCTAATGACCTTTTAATAAAGAAGCCAATAATTCTAACATGTCTAAAGGGAAATGAGGTTTAATATAGTACAGTATATCTTTCATGTTTTGGGCAAGACACAAATGTAGGCAGATATTTATATTTATCAACTGACTCAACTGTAATCTTCACTTAATGCATTATATGACCTGAAAAACCACAAAGATGTAGCTAGCCCACAAATTTATAAAATTATTTTTTTCATCTTTCAATTTTTTCTGCAAACATCAGAAATAACCCAAGTATACAATATAAGAACATTATAATTTGATATTATTATGAACTTTTGCAGATGGCATATTGACCTATATATTGTTGTTTTTTTATTATATGCAACTCATAGGATTGCTATATCCAGATACAGGCATTGTCTTTGATTTTTATGCCACAATAAAAGTACCTTATCAACAACATAAAGCTTATAAGGTAAGGAAGCACTAGATACTATAACAGCGTTACATTAATACTTTATTACTTTACGAAAAATAAATATACAATATTAGGTCAATGTCAGAAAAATATGAACTTTTTTGTATGAGGCTGAGAAACTGGGTAAGGGTGAGGTTGTACCGAGCCCTTCCACAGTTTTGTGACGAGTCCAACAAAGTTTATATTTTTATGATATTGACCTAATATTGTTTTTATACTGCAACTTAAATAAATGCATTGATAGCTATTCAAATGTAAAACAAATTTCAAACTTATTTTCACCCCTTAATGAACCCTGATTGTGGGATAAAGTGTTCCATGATGAAATTGACATTGCACAAACTATAGCTGTGTTATATATTTAGGAAATAAACACAACTAGTTGCAGTAAAAATAACCATTGATCCAGCAATTGTCAATTCCTTCTTTATTCCTTGTTGCCAATGCATCAAAATTTGCCAAAGCAGGACATAGCTACCGGTACTTGATTCCCTTATCTACTCTGTTAAAATTCTTAAAATAAAATAAAATATCAATAACTTTTTCAAACTTTCATGCAATTTCTTTAACTTTATCAAGAGCAAAATTTCTGAAATATTTTTCAGTTTTCTGTATTTTCTGCTGAACCTTTTTAATTTTTATTACTGATTCAAATCTGATATGCGTTATTTTCCCCGGGTGTAAAATTTTGCGATTTTCATTGAATAAGGTATAAGAAATATTTTAACGGTTATTATTTTGGCGGATTAAAAATTTTATCCAATACCTTTGCATGTACACTTATAAATTGGTGGAATTTATTTTTGTGATTTTATTCTATCTGTGAAAATAAGCAAAAATTTACACCCCGCGAAAATAACTCGCTATATGGTAGTTTCAAAACCAACAAACCTGGTTGTAACAGTGGTACAGATAAGATAAGCATCTGTAAGGAACAGTCTTCTGACCTTTGTTCTATTGTTCCCCGTTTCCTATAAATAAAATTTGATACATTCAGTTTCTCAAACTTATATAAATAGATTAATAAAATTTTAAAATAGATGAAGGCAAATCTAGTTCATATAAATTTTGATGAAAAAGCATACTTGTCTGTTTGTGGACTATAAAACTCAGAACTGGAATCTGAAGGAAAGTTAGATCACATGGTATATGTAATATGTAATACATACAGTAGAGGTGCAGTTTGTTTGCCATAATTTTTCAAAATTTTTTAAATAACATATCCATGCAGCTTATAACAGGGTTGCCACTCTTTTTAGACATGAAATTCCAAGTTTTATTCAGGATTATCAGTAATTTTCAAGGAAAGCAGTTTTTGCATTGTGGTTGAAATTGATTCTCATAAATAACATTGTAAAACATTTCAAGACCATTTGCATCAAGCGTAATCAAGACCAGAATTCACTTTCATCTAGTCACCCCATTCTTCTTGTCCAGCAAAATTCGCTAATGAGTACCTGTTTAAGATACTGGTATCAATTTTTGAGGAGCTAATCAACGAGCACAAGAAACTGTTTTCTAACTTCTGGTATTACAACTTTCAAGGATTTTTCCTTGATTTTTTTTTCTTCCAAGTTTTCCTGGACTAAAGTACCTAGAATTAAAATCCCAGCTTTTCCCAGTTTCCTGGTAGCATGCCATCCACAAATTTCAATACAAAATTGAAACATACATGTTAGAATCATCCAGACCTTCAGATGATAGTAAAATACATCCATATGTTAGGCCTGAAATTGCTTTAAAAATAAAAAAAATCCCGCCAAACAGATTTTTTCAATGATTTCAATTATCAAGACTATTCTAAAATTCTATATTGCCTTTAAAAGGAACTTACTGCGATAAACTTTGTATTTCAAACCTTTAGGGAACTAACTAGGTAGAATTTTGGATTTAAAAAAACACCACTTACACAGATCTGATCTAAGTCATCCTGTCTCAATAATCTTAGTGTTGGTCTGAGGTTCTTGATGTTCAGTTCTTTCATCACCTTCTTTGCCTGAAGTTTCTGTTCTGCCAGACGTTTTGACTCGTTCAATTTGTGTGCCACATTTTCAAGATCAGTCAGGGCTGTCTGTAATGATGACCTGTCATGGTGTTGATGTGGTGTGTACTTCAGTAAATCCTAAAAGAAAAATACTAATGCGAATAATATGTACATTTATGGCAACATTAATCATGTTAATTTACTGATGTTGAAATTCTATAAATCCTCTATGACGAAACAATCGAGGGAAAAAATTGTTTTCATATAACCAAAATCAACCATTTATCTGCTGATAATTACTTGTTTAGAAAATTTACTAAAACGGCTTTCATTCACAATCATGTTGTAATTCAACAGTATATGTATTTGAATACTGCCAAAAGCTTCCTAAATAATATAATTGTAAACATTGTAACAGTATTTTATCATATGGCATTCATATTTTATTTTCACCACAAGATTAAGGTAATTTTTCCAAGTTTTTTAAGATGATTTTTTTTTGCCTTTAAATATTTTGCTCTAACTACAAGTTCATGTACATCAAAACAAACAAATGAAAGTTTTTAACGACCTTGACTGGCTATACAGCCCTTGCTTGGTCAGTGTATATATCATATGCTATGCATACTAGGATATAGTACAAACCTGCATCATTGTGATGAATTGTGGGAATCTTTGTACTGGTTTGACTAACAACCCAAAAAGTGGAAGTCTATCTGGACTCTTCATTGCTTTTTCCTACAAAACAGCATTAAAAGAGTAAGTAAATAAACAGATGCATAAATGTAAACAGAAATTAAACAGACTAAAAACAGACTTCAAAATGACTGAGCTGCTCTAAGATTTAAATGATCAAACCTTCTTATTCCAGTTATTTTCATGGATTATATACTTCGTTTTTAGCTCTTTCTAGCCCACTGTGCAGCAGTCAATTTCATGATTTTCAAATATACTTCATGTAATTAAATTAGAAAGATTTAAGTTTCAGATTTTCATGACTATTTATATATATTTGCATTATTTTTCTATTTGCGAAAGTTGAAATAAAACAACATGTGAAAGTTGGTAATTAACAAAAATAATTAATTTCAAAATAATAAAGACTGAATGAGAAGGCAGCACAGCATATTATTTACCACTCGAATCTTTGATATTTCAATATGATTATTTCAAAAATATTGATTATATAATTATTCTAACATGAACCTAATAAGAAAACTAAACAATCAGCATAACAATGACTACACAAGTTATATTTTATAACTGGACCCTTGTATAGAAACAGTTGTATTAAGTCAGGATGATTTCAGCAAAAAGTTTTTAAAATGAATTGCATAGATTAGAAACTTTTAGTTTTACAAATAATTTATTTGTAGCAATTGAGTATTCAGTAACCAGTTCATTGTGTCTCTTGTCTTTAATTTGTTTTTGTGCATCCTGCTGATCAAACTGATTTTGTACAGTTTGTTCTTAATGTTGTGATCTTGCACTATCTTGCACTATTTTGCCAGGTTACTGGAGGGTTGAGTGATGTCGAACATGTTTAACCCTGCAACAATCTTTATGTGCTTGTTCTTAGCTAGTTGCCTGTAATTCAGTGTTTGTTGTTGATTGCTGACTGTTCAATCTATTTTCTTTATTTTTTAGCATAAATTAGGTGTTGGCTTTTTTTATTGAACTTTTTTCAGATTTTGTCATACCCAGGACACTATACTTTATGCATAAAGTTTCGTTGTAGGAGTCTGTACTGTGAATTATTGTTGCTAATATCCACATCCTTCAGTCAGCTGTGGTGGATAATTGTCCCATGAGCAATCAAACCCCATCTCTATATCTTATTTGTTATGTAGAAAATAATTTTGCATAGTGGACAAAATACTTTGGAAAAATGCATAAACATTGAGCTATAAATTGTTGCTTTATGTTTAAAGTTACCTCTGCGAACATGTACTATAAATACCCAACCATGTTAAAATAAATGATATTGTTATTTGTTTATGTGTGCAATGAGAAAGAGCATTTTTATGAGTGATGTTATATGTAATCCACTGCAAATGAAACACACCAAAAGATATTATAATGTCAACACAACATTAGGAAACAAATTCTGATAAGATTATACTAGCAAACTGAGTGTTTTTCTTGAATATTTAAGAACTAAAACTAACTAATAGTAGGTTCCTGTTTGCTAGCAAGTAGACTGTGAATAGTAAATTAAATACAAGTGAAAAATACCTGCATATACTGTGAAAAAAAAAGATATGTATTCTGTTAAATAAAATGTTCAGAGAATATTGACAAATATTATCGGTCCATTCAAGAACATTATCTTATAAAGTTAGGAATGTAACAGATTTTAAAAAATGTAAAACTTTCTTACTGATGTTAACTTTTAAAACTTTCAAATTTTTAACTTTTTGATTTAAAGAAGTTTTAAATATTGTGACGTATATAAAATAAGTATGGAAGGTCATATTATAGAACTAGAAATTAAGATCAAGACTTTTGCTTCCATATGAGGTGGTAAGGAAGGGGACATCTGAACACACAGTTTTATCTATTCTTAAAACAGAATTTCACTCAGACGACCGAGCAATATTGACTGAATCTCTGTTGTATAGAATATGGTTTCCCGTTGCAAGATTGAGAAATAATTGAATCAAGGATATTTTGAATTTTCAAATCTGGTATCTTCTTATAACAAAAATCTTCTTTTAATTTTTTACTGATTAAACTTACAGTGAGAAAGTTTGCCAATGCAGGTTTGGAACTCTGTAAGGATTTTAGTTCTTCCATAGCGCTAGAGAAGTTATTGACATAGCCACTGTATAGTTCTATCACCATCTCCCTGGAAAACTACAATAGTTAATATCATTTGATTATTGATATAGCCACAGTATCATTATATTGGCAGCTCTCTGGAAAACTGTAATAACCAATAACAGTTAATTATTTTTTGTCATATTCTTATATTGAAAAATTAAATGTATATAGAGAAGAATTCTCTCTAATGGGAGATCACTCCTTTTAAGGAGGGTAATTTTCCTAACCTAATAATGACTTCATGGTTCAGCAAACAAGCCAGCTAACCAAAGATATTACCTTAACCTACACACTCAATGCAATCTGTTGCAAGGGAAATCTGTTTAAATATGATGCTTTTAAAATAGAATTTATTCCATAGTTTCTATTATTACCATCTTTCCCATCTTTTTTTTGCCTAGTCAGCTTGTAAGATGTGTTAAAACGAATTCAGGGTCAAACGTCTTGATAGAAATGGCAAATTTGCAATGGAAATATAACTGCTAAGCTAAGGTTTGAATCAAATAACTTATTCATATTTGAAGTTTCACTTACAAATCCAATGAAACAAGTTCCAATTTCTTCTTCCTTGTCCCAATTTTTGACCTTATCAGCTAACTCTATCTGGAACATTTTATGTATATCTAAGATCTGTTCAGCTTTGCTTAGTATCACATCTACAATACTGCCTTGTAACCCATACATAGTTAGTAGAGGCTCCTTGTATTCCTACAAAATAAATTAAAAACCTTATTTATGATTATGAACAAGGCTAGCTAGTACCTTTCAATATAAAATTTGTGAGAAATCACATCTCGTAAACATGGTAAAGGATCTAACATTTGAACTAATATAAGATCTATTAAGGGTAAAAAGTAAAATTATAAAAATAAAAGACTTTTTAAAATCTACAAAAACAACTAATTTGCAATTCTATATATTTACTTTCTGGTCATTGCTACGATGGAAAAAATTAGTGTGTCTGGTGAAAATATTCCAAAATGGGGAAAAAATTAATTAAGATGAATGAATACAAGAATAATAATTTTGCCATTATAAATGACTTTTACATACCTCAGAGAGTCTCCTTAGTGTATCTATGAAAGACTTTTCACTATCTATCAAGGACTGTATGGCAAACCTTCTTTTCATCTACAATAAATAAAACATTGGATGTGTCTATATATATAGATATGAAACAAATTACCTGCTTTGAATAAATCCATAAAAAATTTAAGTTACATTTGCAAAATTGAGAACAATCAATTCAAAAATAAGTGTAGGTCAGGTTGACCAAAATGTTCAAAAACAGTTTGGCAATGAAATGAATTTAATAACATAATACATGATTCAGAGATATATCCTAGAATTAAAGATGGACACTATCCTATATTGTAAACTAGAATAGATTTTATGACAAAAATCTCTTTGTTGTTGATCTTGTTTTACTGATAATATTTTCGGTTTACAATTCCTCTCTTTCTTCTTATGTTTTGCCCAAAACACAAAAAAGGTAACAAAAAAGAGTCATCATTTAAGGGCAATCACTTCTACACAATTTACTAACATTTTTGGCAAAATTTGACTTATTTGTAGATGAAATAAACCATACCTGATGATTTTCCATACTCTCCGGAGCAGGAGGCAGACAGGGAGGGGGATGCTTCTCTAGGTTGACCTTCACTGGTAGTATCTGACTAATTCTTCCACTAGAAGATGCAGCTTCTTCCTTCCTCTTTATTTTCTGTCAATTATATGAAACAAAACAATTGTATAATAATTCATTTTGTATTAGTAATGATGCTATTATTTAGGTTTAACATCTTGGGCGTTTTGTGGTACTCAGGTTTCTGTTTCAAAATATAAAATATCAAAGATTTTACTGCAACTTAATTAAGATGGAATAATAAGCCCAGTGACATTTGTCACTGTTTTATTAAATAGTACAAACTTAAATAAAACACCATTAACTACTGTAAAATGGTATTGTTATTTCAAAAGCAAAGTGTTTTGCAGTGTTTTATTCTCACGTGTTTCTTCCTTTCATAACAGAATTCACCTCAGCGTTCTCAGGGAAAAATCACACATCTATCTAATTCGTATAATTATCAATGCAAAAATAAACCCATGGGAAAGTTTCCCACTTTAAAGCACATAAAATGCATGGATAAAGAAACAGTGCAAGTATATAGTCAAGCAAAAAAATACATTTTCTGAATTACAATAAATTGAGTATGGTACTCTTATACTAAAATTTAAACCTTCAACAAAGATTGTGCAAGGTATTAATAAAAAGGGGGAGGCAACGAAGTTGATGAATTGAATGTGGAACTCTTTTAATGAGATTTATAAGAAACAGTGAACAAATTAAGAACGTAAATTTACCATGTTTACTGAAAGGATAAATAAGGATATCTGATTTATAACTGAGAAGTGTATAATTGGAGTGCTCACTGTGCTGTGAGGAAACTGGGTAATGGGGCTCAAAAGGAAATCAGATTATAACTGATCTGTGTCATGGGTTAGCTGTGAAGGTAATGGGTACCTGGGCTGTGTCATGGGTAAGCTGTGAGGGTACTGGGTACCTGGGCTGTGGAAGGGTAAGCTGTGAGGGTACTGGGTACCTGGGCTGTGTCATGGGTAAGCTGTGAGGGTACTGGGTACCTGGGCCGTGTCATGGGTAAGCTGTGAGGGTACTGGGTACCAGTGCTGTGTCATGGGTAAGCTGTGAGGGTACTGGGTACCTGGGCTGTGTCATGGGTAAGCTGTGAGGGTACTGGGTACCAGTGCTGTGTCATGGGTAAGCTGTGAGGGTACTGGCTACCTGGGCAGTGTCATTGGTAAGCTGTGAGGGTACTGGGTACCTGGGCTGTGTCATGGGTAAGCTGTGAGGGTACTGGGTACCAGTGCTGTGTCATGGGTAAGCTGTGAGGGTACTGGCTACCTGGGCCGTATCATTGGTAAGCTGTGAGGGTACTGGGTACCTGGGCTGTGTCATGGGTAAGCTGTGAGGGTACTGGGTACCTGGGCTGTGTCATGGGTAAGCTGTGAGGGTACTGGGTACCTGGGCCGTGTCATTGTAAGCTGTGAGGGTACTGGGTACCTGGGCCGTGTCATTGTAAGCTGTGAGGGTACTGGGTACCTGGGCTGTGTCATGGGTAAGCTGTGAGGGTACTGGGTACCTGGGCTGTGTCATGGGTAAGCTGTGAGGGTACTGGGTACCTGGGCCGTGTCATGGGTAAGCTGTGAGGGTACTGGGTACCTGGGCCGTGTCATGGGTAAGCTGTGAGGGTACTGGGTACCTGGGTCGTGTCATTGTAAGCTGTGAGGGTACTGGGTACCTGGGCCGTGTCATTGTAAGCTGTGAGGGTACTGGGTACCTGGGCCGTGTCATTGTAAGCTGTGAGGGTACTGGGTACCTGGGCTGTGTCATGGGTAAGCTGTGAGGGTACTGGGTACCTGGGCTGTGTCATTGGTAAGCTGTGAGGGTACTGGGTACCTGGGCTGTGTCATGGGTAAGCTGTGAGGGTATCCGGTTCAGAAGCAAAGGAAATTTGATTTATAACTGAGAAGCGTCTTGGGAAAGCTGTTAGGGCACTTAACTCACCATCCTTAGAGTCTCCTCAGTATGATAAATAAGATTAGCTAAATGTTCCAGATAATCATCCGGGTTATGTGAGAATGATCTCACCAATTCCCAATTTAACTGAAGATCCTAAATTATAATGGAGTACATGTTAAAATGCTAGTACCATTCCCAAATTTTGACTGTGAACACTAGTTTGAAGACAATCCAGTATTTTTGTACAAAAGTGCATAATTGCTTTTAAAATTTATTACCAATAGCTCAATGTGAATTTTCATTTCTTGTGGGGTACTGTAAATTCAGAAATTATTGCGAGGTTTTTATTATTGCGAATAATGCGACAGAGTTGTAAACGCAATAATTAAAACTCGCATTTTGTAATATTTTAACTGAATAAAGCATGACTTTTCCCAAAATCGTAAAAATTAAAATCGCATTTTAGTTGAAATTGACAAAATGGCAATAATAAATGCACGCAATAATTTCTGAATTTACAGTACTTTTTTTGGCTGATTTTGTGGTTGAGGTTGAACATAAATTTATATGTAAACCAAATAAAAATTTCATACTGGCTCAATGTAAGCAGAATAAATCAACACCCTGAATCACAGATCTGCACACGTACAACTGCCCATAATAGGCTTCAGCTGATCAACAGTAGTAATTCAGTGCATTGGTGAAACCATGCATGACAATATTCTTGAGCCCCCCCACCCCTCCCCCCCCCCCACCCCCTTTTTTTTTAAATTATGTGTATGTTTCATGTTTTTAGGGAGTTGTATTATTATCTACCCTCTTTCAAAATGTCTGGATCTTTGCTTGCCGTATATAATTTCACAGCAAGTCAGTTTTTGTAAATATGGACTTTCAGTTTTCATAAAAAATAAAGCAAAGTTAGCTTTCTTTGTCAATGTTAATGTTAAGCTGAATGGTCTAAGTAGTTACTACTGTAATCACTAGCCAGTCAACACTGAGGTTGTGAGTTTGAACCCCGCTTGTGCGAGTGCACTGAACTACGATCTTAATTAACTAGGATTGTCAGTTTTCCTATCGAAGGTCAGTGGTTTTCTCCTGCACTTTAGCTTCCTCCACCAATAAAAACTGGCCGCCACGAAATAGCCCAAAAGAGGTGCTTAAAAGTGGCGCTAGTACACCAAAAATCAAATCAAAAAGTAATATAGAGGAGTTCTGTTAGTTACCTTTATCTTGTACACCATCTTATGCAATGCTAGTTTTTTATTGACAATATAAATTAAAGATGAATATCATCAGGAATTATCTAATTCCATTTTAATTCCATTTTATATCAAATATTGTTTAAAATCTTACCTCTTATAGATAAAACCCAAAATTAAATCATACCTACTTCAAAAACTTCAATTAAGGAAATATTCAATTTGTTGTAGTAATGCAAAATTTAAAATCACTGGCTTGCTGTTATCCAATATTTCAATCTTTATATACAAGTATGAAAAAGAGGCTCACAAGAGCCTGAATCGCTTACCTGGCAAAAGTTTGATTTTGATATTTATTTAATTTCAATTAGTTATGAGCTCGTAAAGGAAGATGTCACTGGGGGTAAACATCAATCAGAGACAACAACACAAACAAACATCAATAAAGATTAATTTTTAATAAGGCTTGTGGCATCACAAAATTTGACATAAGAGGTAACCCTGACAATGTCATTATTTTCAAATTCTAAAATGTAATATCTGTAGAATATTAGAATGTTTACAGTGTGTAAAAAATATTTTATCTATAGGAGCAATGTGTTTTATTCAGCAGTTATGAAATCATCTGCATACCAGAATTTATATGTCCAACTGAATCTCATGTCAATAAATTGGGGTACTTATTGTCATTTTAGGGCTTAGCGCTGATCATGTTATATACAAGGGAACTAACTCTATATTTATGTAGGTAGGATATTGTCCAGTTTTCTATGGCAATATATTCAATAGTCAATAAAAGAAGAAGTTGGATGTTCATTATTTGCATATTAATTATTCACAAATAGATTTATTTTACATATTTACATTCCATGTTAGAGTTGAATTGAAAGACTCAGTCACCATGATTTGATACAATCCTTTTTCTCAAAAAACTTCCAATAAAAAGAGTTCATAAATTAATCCATGTTTCTTTATAGAATAACACTTTTTCTGCAAAAAATCTTTTCTAAAACCCTAAAAACATGCAACCCTTTTAAAACGATGACATTTCTAATATTACTAGCTTAGCAACCTAACCAATCAAAATACAGAACTTTCCAAAAGGGGAGGGTTCCCAGAAATACCTTTTTTTTCAATAAAACTGTTATTGAAAAGAATTGATTTTGTAAGAAAAGAAAAAACACCTATATTCCCATTTACAATAGAAAATGGCATATAATCTATAGCATACAAGTGCCAATCCTTAACATGTGACAACGTTGTCAACTCACAACTGGAGATTCGATAATTCTCAGCAGGGGTTTGGGCTTCATAACTAATTGTCTGATAGGGGGAAATTTTACAGGATAGAGAATTATGGCCCCCAAAAAATAATGAATAGAGAAAAATGACTTGCAAAAGTGAAAAGAAAATACAAGCAACAAGAATTTAGTAATATAATACGGTACATATTACAGAAATAAACCATGGCATGATGTACAATATAAATAAACCATTTAATAACAGAAAAGTTAAACAGTAAAATCATTTTCAAGAATTTTACAGAAGTGTTATAATTAAAAAAAAATAATACTGAAAAATGCTCTAAAAATTTAAATACAGTAATTATTGACCCCCCTTTCAGATCCTCAGAGCTAAATGTTTTTTTAGTTTTTTTGACTGATAATCAAACTTTTCATTCAATATTCTAAAGGTGATAAAAACAATTTCACGAGTATAACTTAATCCCTAATCTAGAATTATTTAGAAATGAATGCCTAATTAAGACATTCATGTAATAAATGTACTTGAAATAGTTGACACTCAGTTTTGACATAAAAATTCATCTAAATAATCACTGATATTAAGCATTATACATTTAGGAAAATATAGATTTATTCAACAGTCATATGAAATTATTGCCCATGAAAAATACATCAATATTTTCAGATATATTTATTACATGAAGGATTTTAAGTTTTATTGCATCACGACTTTCATATTTAGATATCTCTCTCTTTCTTTCTTTATTCAAATTCATTATTTATTTTGTTCTGACATATATGCCACTGGATGTTAAGCAACCAATAATCAATCAATCTTTTATTATTTTCTCTTTTATTTTTATTTAAACGACTGTTTTTAGAAGTATGTAAATAATATATTTGCCACGTTTACTGGTCATACAGATCTTTACTAATAACTATATATACCTCCTCAATTGTCCAAATCTTCCTAAAATTAGCACTTATTCTCCCTGAATTTTGAGTCAACAACATCATTTTTTTTTTCACATGAAGACAAATTGCTTTATAAACTTTAATTAACACACGATTCAATTCAATTTTACATTCACCATAGGGAGGGATAATCTTAGTGTATTCTGACACTTTTAGAAAATTGACGACTTCCTGATTAGAAGTTAATTCTTGAAAGATACTTATAAAATATTTGTGTCATATCTATATATACCAAGCATACCGCTTTTCAGGATTTATATTTTTTTAATGTTAAATAAAGGAAATTATTATCTAAAATCCGATTTAGCATCTGATGTACTTGAAAAATTATGTCATGAATCAACATCATCTGTTATAAACCAATGAAGCTGCATGTTGATAATTTACACACAAATAGTTACTAATTATAGAGGTCTATAAATCCAAATAATTATGACGTGTTGAAAGGTTATATCCAAGATCCTTTGCTTTTGGAGAGTATGAAACAAATTTTCAAACCAAAGATTATATATACTATTTGTTTACTATTACTTTTTCATTTTTCTGGACATATTTTCCTTAAAAAAACAAACAAAAGGTTTGTGTACATGCAAATATTTCTAGCCTTCAGTTAAGATTTCATGGAAAAACTGGGTCTCAATGTTGAGTGGAAAACTCTCTCTGAAGGTCCAACTGAAAAATTGGCTTAGACTTTATGGAGTCATTGGAAGATGTCACAGCAAAGAATTAAAATAGCCTTTTAAAACACCATTATAGCTGGACTAAAGGTATTATATAGTAGTATGACTATACTGAATTTTATTTTATCAAAAAATATATGAAATTTTTTTTTAATAAGTATCATCTGATAATCTCGTCAAATGACATTAACTGGTGTAATATAAAATTGAGAAAGGAAATGGGGAATGTGTCAAAGCGACAACTATGTCAGAATAATCTTTATATTAATATACCTCAGGAGTTAATTTGGCCAGTTCTTTTGGTGTCGGTGGTAAAGGCTTGTCAAATATAGCATCTTCTGGTCCAGGGGCATTCTCAAAGTCTGTATCACTCCCTGAACTTTCAAATTCAGAACTATTCCAGCCAACATCTTCACTCGCTCGACTATGGACATCTTCGTATGGATTTTCCTGACTACGTATAGTGGCTGAACTACGCATACTGGAGGTGACATTACCTTCATAGGCTAAAAAAATAGAAAAATAATCATAGTCAATTGTGTCTTTTGAAGAAAAAACTAAATCAAAATATCAGGAAAATAAAATTGAAACATAAAATTAATTTCTAAAGGTTGCAATACGATCCAAGTCTTGGTCTTTGTTTCTGTTTCTTAGAATAATAACAATCCTTGTGTAATGTTCAAATGTCCAAAGCTATCATAATAAAAAAAATATATATATATCATATTTCCAGTATTTTTCAACTCAACTAAAATTTCAGCAACCCTGAGTGATTAGCAAAAAATTTCAAAAATCACATCATTACTGCTCTAATATATATATCATCAAAATAATGTTTATTAAAAGACGTAGATATGCTTTCATTTACTAATCATTGGATGGTTTGTTATTGGACTGAATATTAACCCTATACCAATCATTAAGCTACAGTTTCCTCTTTGTCATCAATAAAATTTAGTTTGTTGTCCCTTCATGACTATTTATATCATGTATATCATGTGAACATAATTTTGAACTTGAAACCTGTGCGGTCATCTTTCTGGCCAATGACTCTCACTATAACCCCAAGATTAACACGTTAATCGACACATTATTTAATGAGAACTTGTACTGTAATTCTTGTTATTATTATTATACTGTGTTGTATTTGATTTTTGAAATGTAATATCAAGGGTAAATATAGCAATAGGCTATATTTAGCAATAGGCTATATTTAGTAGGAATATTACAGCTAATTTCCTACAGCATGTAGAGCAAGACTTAAGTTAGCTTGCTTGCTTTGTTTTTATATTGTACAATCATTAGGATAACACCCAATTAAATTCAAATATTATATATAAAGGTTAAACTATGACTATATATATTGTTTAAAGATGCCAATCTTATTTACAAAGCTTGTATTAACAACAATACAAACAAAGCAAGCAAGCCAACCAAGTTTTACTTTACATGCATTAGGAAATTAGCTGTAACCATATGAAAATACACCATTTGGAAAAAATTTATTCAACCATTTAATCAGCATGATTATAAATTAATGCTTTAGATGCAGGGAACCATTTAAACTAACCTTCATGATTGTATCATATATATGTATGTGGTATCTGTTAAATCCACAAAAACCAAGTATCTTTGAAAAATAAAATGTTTTTTTTTCTTTTGAGACAATCCATTCACATAGACCATCAAATAGACTATCAAGGTTTCTATCATTTTTCTGAGATTTCAATGGAGTTACATGGATGTTATAGCAGAACACTATTTTTAAAGACTCATCTGTATTATTGATGCTATTATTTTCTTTTTCTTTTTGTGAATTGATAAGATATTTGAATAAGTATTTAAAGTGATTTTCTTTCATTTCCCAAATTTGTTGCACCATATTGCTCTTGGTCTGGACAGTGTAAAACACTTTTCCAAATAATCTGTCCACATTCAAAACAATCAAAAGAGAATGTTGAAATTACAGATAGTATTGAATATATGAATATGATACATCTATTATATAAGTTTTTTAAACTTGAATGTTTATCAAATATTACCTGTTGTTTAAAAATTCATCCAAAATATTCCTAGCATCTTATAATAAATAGCTTCGGCTGTTCGTTTTATTTATATCTAGATTCTTAACCTTGTTATGACAAGAACTCAGTACAAAGTTACTAAAAGTATTATACTATTTGGCAACATAGTCATCTAATTTGTCATGCTATGTACATTTTACTGAAAGATCACATCAGCCGGATTTATCTATTACCCTGGTGGTTGATAAAATCAATCTTAATTAGTGATTAATATAACTATTTACATATTTTAAGGCTATATAGATATTAAATGACCTAAGTGACAAGGATATATATTTTTAACTTTTGTTAATCATTTTTTCTTCTTCTCAATTTACTTCAGTCAAATGTCAGTCTTTTTGTACCATAGTACCACCATACCATAACACATATATACCATACCATTTTTTACAGCATGCAGCATAAAATTATGTCATTTCAAATTATATGAATAATTTTTTTCAGAGGTATTCAACAAATCCAAAATTTGAATACATGATGTCTTCTTACATTCTTTGTTTCCTTCTTTTCTTCACTTAATATTGTGAGAAAAGACATACAAAATTTTCCCACTGAAAACACAAGAAAACAGGTTTAAATCAATGGTAAGTCCTTTTAACTTTTATAAGTGAAAATCAACAGGTCCTTAGCTATCCACTGAAATTATTTCATTATCTGACCTTAATTTGTTAATCCGTCAGTCTCTAAAATCAGTTCTGAACCACTGGAAAACCTTTTCAACAGAGACTAAAAGTTTTATACATTTTTACTGAAGAGTCATGACATTATTAACTTAATAAGTCCAACATACATGACATATATTAATACAGATTTCCTTTTCAATTTCATGAATGATCAGCCCCAGTTTAAATGGGTCATTTTGGAACAACGTGTCATACGATTATGCACATTGTGACATAAAGATATTTGCTTTTTGATGTCAAATTTTTCCAGAAAAAAAATCAATTGGAATAGATATAGGAAGATGTGGTGTGAGTGCCAATGAGACAACTCTCCATCCAAATAACAATTTAAACCAGATGCTCCGCAGGGCGCAGCTTTATACGACCGCAGAGGTGGTTGGGGCAAGTATGGACACAACATTCAATCTGGATTCAGCTCTAAATTTGGATTGTGATTAAATAGTTGACACAGCATAAGTTTCTGACACAGAATGAATGTGGTCTAATGAACTTAAAATTTTTTGTTTTGCCTTTGAGCAATTCACTATGCTGTTGAATATTAATCCTCTCAAAAAAATGTTTGAAGAAATTTATTTTTTATTTATGAAATCTGAAATGAGAAAAATTGAACCCCCCCCCCCCCCCCAATTTTTTTTTCACATCCCCCTTTCCTTTATTCCAAAACCGATCTCAATTCAAATTTCTAATGGAGTTTGCAACAATAACTACTCATTTAAATACATCATAAAATATTAAAATGTAAAAAAAGTGCTTGTTATCACTGAATGGTAAAGATTGTTTTACATGAGTTGACTGTTAGTGTTGCTCTCCACCAATTGCAACTCATTCAAAATTTTGACCAAATTGCAATTTGTTTTATTAAACCAAATTGATCAACTGGTCAGAATATTGAACAAATTGTTCAGTCTAAATGTGAAAGTGCAAGGTGATAAAATAAAATATACTTACAATCCTATAAGACTTTAACTCCACTTTAATGATGTTGTGACAAAATTAGTTTATCAGTTTGTATAGTTATATTATAGTCATTTCCATGCTGAAGAGGAACTGTTTATTTTGAATTGCTATAAAATTGTCCAAACTAAGCTTTCATATAGTTTTTCTTTCTAAAAGTATTCTATATTTATAAGAATCAGATATCATTTTAAATAAAACATCATATATTCAGTAAAATATGTGTGAAATAACAATATGCTATTGATAAGTTTTCAGGGGAGATAACCTAAAATATTATTCTTTTGAATAAAGACTTTTTGAAAGAAAAGTTATTATCTCCCCCATGGAAACTTCCTACAAACATATATTGCAATTTTACACATATTTTACTGAATATGAAATGTTTTAATTCACATAATGTCTGATTCTTATAAATATAGAATACTTTTAGAAAGAAAAACTATATGAAAGCTTAGTTTGGACAATTTAATAGCAATTCAAAATAAACAGTTCCCCTTCAGCATGGAAATGAATATAATATAACTATACAAACCAAACTGATAAACTAATTTTGTTACAACATAATTAAAGTGGAGTTAAAGTCTTATAGGATTGTAAGTATGTTTTATTTTATCACCTTGCACTTTCATGACTTGGCTGTGGTTTTCTACAGCAGTTGGTTCAAATTTCTGACCAGTTGAACAATTTGATTTTATAAAACAAATTGCAATTTGGTCAAAATTTTGAATGAGTTGCAATTGGTGGAGAGCAACACTAACAGTCAACTCACTGTAATTTATCAGTTGGTAGTAAAAGTGAATATACATTGTATATTGTATAAAACAATGATTTAAGTTGATTCAACCGCTATTCTGGACAAAGAAAGATAACTCCAATTGAAATTTCTTGCTATTGCACAATATTGTGCAATTAGATATTTCTTGCTATTGCGCAATACTGTGCAATTGAAAATACTTGCTATTGCACAATACTGTGCAATTTAAGATTTCTTGCTATTGCGCAATACTGTGCAATAGAAAATTTCTTGCTATTGCACAATACTGTGCAATTGAAGATTTTTTGCTATTGCTGAGTACTATGCAATTGAAAATTTCTTGCTATTGCACAATACTTAATATAATAATTTTGGATCCTGATTTGGACCAACTTGAAAACTGGGCCCATAATCAAAAATCTAAGTACATGTTTAGATTCAGCATATCAAAGAACCCCAAGAATTAAATTTTTGTTAAAATCAAACTAAGTTTAATTTTGGACCCTTTGGACTTTAATGTAGACTAATTTAAAAACAGGACCAAAAATTAAGAATCTACATACACAGTTAGATTTGGCATATCAAAGAACCCCAATTATTCAATTTTTTATGACCCCGATTTGGACCAACTTGAAAACTGGGCCAATAATAAAAAATCTAAGTACATTTTTAGATTCAGCATATCAAAGAACCCCAAGGATTCAATTTTTGTTAAAATCAAAGTAAGTTTAATTTTGGACCCTTTGGACCTTAATGTAGACCAATTTGGAAACAGGATCAAAAATTAAGAATCTACATACACAGTTAGATTCGGCATATCAAAGAACCCCAATTATTCAATTTTTGATGAAATCAAACAAAGTTCAATACCAACCTTCCTTTTGTGGTCATAAACCTTGTGTTTAAATTTCATTGATTTCTATTTACTTAAACTAAAGTTATTGTGCGAAAACCAAGAATAATGCTTATTTGAGCCCTTTTTTGGCCCCTAATTCCTAAACTGTTGGAACCAAAACTCCCAAAATCAATCCCAACCTTCCTTTTGTCGTCATAAACCTTGTGTCAAAATTTCATAGATTTCTATTTACTAAAACTAAAGTTATAGTGCGAAAACCAAGAAAATGCTTATTTGGGCCCTTTTTGGCCCCTAATTCCTAAAATGTTGGGACCAAAACTCCCAAAATGAATCCCAACCTTCCTTTTGTAGTCATAAACCTTGTGTTAAAATTTCATAGATTTCTATTCACTTTTACTAAAGTTAGAGTGCGAAAACTAAAAGTATTCGGACGCCGACGACAAAGACGCAGACGACGACGCCAACGTGATAGCAATATACGACGAAAAATTAAAATTTTAGCGGTCGTATAAAAAGTAAACCATTATAGTTCAATGTACAGCCTTCAACACGGAGCCTTGGCTCACACCGAACAACAAGCTATAAAGGGCCCCAAAATTACTAGTGTAAAACCATTCAAACGGGAAAACCAACGGTCTAATCTATATAAAAAAACGAGAAACAAGAAACACGTATAAATTACATAAACAAACGAAAACTACTGTACAATAGATTCCTGACTTAGGAAGAACATATATTGCTGCCAATGGCTTGGGTAAAGGTACATGTACCCCAGGAATTCATAAGACCATATCAATTTTAGTGCAACAAAAGGAATCTATATTTAACTCAAAGAGCAAAACTTTACTTGCATTTTGAGTCATTGGATAGAGTTAAAATGAAAACATAGTGCAGGAAATGGGAGATAATTTTTACAATTCATCAACCAGATGCTCTGCAGGGCACAGCTTTATAAATATATACGACCGCAAAGGTCAAACCCTGAACAGTTGGGGCAAGTATGGACACAACATTCAAGCTGGATACAGCTCTGAATTTGGATTGTGATTAAATAGTTGACACAGCATAGGTTTCTGACACAGAATGAATGTGGTCTAATGAACTTAACAATTTATTTTTTTTTGCTTTTGAGCAATTCACTATGCTGTTGAATATTAATCCTCTCAAGCAAAAAATATTTGAAGAAATTTTCTTTTTAATTTCTGAAATCTGAAATGAGAAAAATTTAACCTCCTCTCCCCCAATTTTTTTTTCACCTCCCCCTTTCCTTTTTTCCAAAAATGATCTCAATTCAAATACTAATGGAGTTTGCAACAATAACTACTCATTTAAATACATCATAAAATATTAAAATATAAAATGTCATACAGTCATGGTTAAAATTAATATTAATTAATAGTAACTTCTAAAAAAATAAATGGGGAATGTGTCCAAAGGGACACCGACGATGCCCCCTCTAGCATTTAACGTTATAAAGGGACGTAACTTTAGAACTGTTAAAGTGAAGCTGCCAAAAAATTGAACTTAAACTGAGTTTAGAGGTAATAAGCATTATATACACATTTCATTAATTTAGTTAAGACAAACTTAAGTTAAGAGAACAGAAACTAAAAAATTCTTCAATTTTTCCACTTGTAAAGGGGCATAACTCTAAAATGGTAATCAAAGTACTTGTAATCACTGAATGGTAAAGATTGCTTTAATTTATCAGTTGGTAGTGAAGTGAATATTGCTTTGTTTATTGTATATATAGCATTGACTTAAGTTGATTCAACTACTATTCTGGACAAAGAAAGATAACTCCAATTTTCAAAGAAGATTTCTTAAAGTATTGGTTTTAGGTGATTCAACAACCATTCTGGACAAAGAAAGATAACTCCAATTTATTGTCTTTAAACTACAAAAATGCTTGGTTTTTTTTGCCCCTTTTTGTCCTTTATTCCTAGACTGTTTGCCCCATAACCCTTAAAATACATCCTAACCTTCTACTTATGGTATTAAACATTGTGGTACAATTTCAGAACAATTGAAATACTTATACACAACTTATTGTCCTGACACTAGATAAATGCTTGTTTTGGGCCCCTTTGGGCCCTTTGGGCCCCTAATTCATAAACCTTAGGGACCATAACCCCCAAAATCAATCCCAAGCTTCCTTTTGTGGTTATGAACATTGTGTTAAAATTTTATTGATTTCTGTTTACTTATACTAAAGTTATTATCCCGAATACTAAAGTTATTATCTGGAAACCATCCATCTTGGGACGACGCTGACGACGCCGCCAACTATGAACATGATGAAGTGATACCAATATATGACACGGTCGTATAAAAAAGAGTATCTAATCTATATACAATAACATGTACCTACCATTTGAATAGACTCCAGATGATATCAGTATAGGTAATGCTGGAACTCTCTGTGCATCCTGTATGTCTGCAACAGAAATTAACTCAAATCCTAAGTATACACTCATTGTTTAGTAATGTATCTTAGCTTCTACAGCTCTTACAGTGTGTTCAACTTTCACTCAAAAAGACAAAGATTCTTTTAAAAAAACATTGTCTATGCAGCAGTGAAAAGACTGTGCATTTATATGATCATTTGTAATTGAAATAACTGGTAAATCCATTCTTTTCATCTCAAATTTCCCAGATGACAGTTCTGTTAGAAATATTCTTTGTCATACATGTAACTGTGGTAACGTTTTGAATTTGAATTCAGATGTTGATCGAACAATAATTTCAAAAGAAAGAACATGTCAGGAACTCAGTTTTAGACCAAATGTTGTTTTAAACTATATTATTTCCTTATTTTGAATTCTTTTTTTCCTCGTGAATAATAACTTTCATATCATATAATAGCTCTTCATATGCCCAGTTAATCACAACAGTTTCATGTTTTATAAAAACTTCAGGATTGTCTTCTCTAAATATAAACATATTCCATTTTTTGTGCTTATTAAGATGCCAAAAATGAAACACATAACATATATATCACTTAATGAAATCTTGGATTGGTCATCAGTAAGTGTTAAACATCTCAAATCAATTATAACTGTTACACAATTAGCAGGAAGAATTTGTTGACAAAAATGACAAAAAAATAAACAGAGGAAGTGTGGATAGGAAATTCAAAAGGTTAAATTCTCAAAGATAGCCGTCTAAGGAGATATGTTGTGATTACATAATAGACGTATTTACACTTGTATGCAAATTTGTCCGCCATCACGTAAAATCACACAGGTTCCCGTAAACTTTGACATCATAATTTTAATTATTTGACGTCACAATTTAAAAGTGATTGTTGCTTGACGTCAAAAGGTGATTCGGAGTAGATCTAAGGTCATTCGGAGGCAAGATTCAGCTAAATACCAAAAGTGTAAATACGTTTATGGTGCCAATATCTGATTCAATGCTTGCATGTGTATTGGTCTACAGCTTTAAATGTATGGGGTAAACTTGCACATTATTTTTTATCCATTACATTGTATATGCATCAGAGACACGTGCACCTTCTTAAGCATTTTAAGTGTTTAAGATTTATCAGTTATTCAATCTTCATAGGTCATGCAAGTCAAATTTAATCTATTAACATATGATTCAATTCAATTTGAAATCACTGTTACTGCAAATATTTTTTATCTTATTTCATATTTAAGGATCCTTTTGTTCAGAATTATCATTCAATTTGGATGAATTTAAATATAAAGTAGTTTAAAATAAAATAAAAGTCTAATTTTAAGTTTAATACAGTACCTTTGTCAAGAACATGCATGCTTAATTTCTCATATGGCATGTATGGGAGCAAATTAAATGGGTAAGAAATAAGTTAGATAACAATTGAACTGCTTATCACAATCTAATTTCTGCTTTTTTGGACACAAAATTTAAACCCACTATTTTTATCTAGCTAGTAAATTAGGGTATAATTGTAACTAAATCTGTTCCTTACAATTTCTTGTGACCTCACATGTAAATTTATTTTTGATAAGATGGTTTTGCTTCCTGAATTACCATGATAACAGTATCAAATGATTGCATAAATGATCTGTAAATCTATACAAGATAAAGCCTTTCAATTATTGATGAATGCGCCCAAATTTTGTACTGAAAATTAAAAGATTAGAAAATCAACTTTTATTGTTTGTTTTGGTTTTTTTCTTCTTCTATGTATGATGCAAATAGTAATACATGTAGTTGTAATCTTGCTGTTTTCTATTTTTGGTAAGAATTTGATGTAATTTGCAAGAAAATTCAATTTTTCTATCGTCTTATAAAAGACAGTATATATTTTATCGACATACACCAAATGTTGCGGTTAATGTCATTTGGGCAGATTTTTTTACTTTAATTCATCACAAATGTACCACCATCTAAGGAGCCACATGAAATGCTCGTTTTGTAATAAACATACTTCAAAGAAAGCAGGTTATAACATTTTACGCATATATATAGGATAGAGAATGCCACTTTGTAATTTATAAAGTTTAAGTTGGTACAATGTATATATTATGATTCAAAATCATGTACATTAAACAACATCTCCCTGATATCTATGTAATGCATAACCTCAGTGTCAAGACAGATCTTCATGCATTAACATACATATACTAGTCTAGTACCAGTAAGTAGTTCGTTGTCAATTAACTACATGTACTAGTCTATACCAATATTTTTGTAAGGTACATTGCACTTAGCCACCACTTAGCATCCCTCAACCTTAAAAGTACTAGAGTACATCAAAACAATACAATATATAATTTCATCATAATTTTAGCACATGCTGCGAATCCATGCTGTAAAACTTTGTCCTAACTAAGGAATTATCATTTCTGAACATTTAAATTTGTGGTACCGTTCACCTTTTAAACAATCTAATCAAAATTGAATCCTTTAAATTAATTGCCACTTTCTAATATGTTGCGCACCTAGATGCGCAACATATCAGAAAGGGAGTAAATAATTTTAATAAGATTGTCCAAACAATAACAAATGTTGCAGACTTCTCAGGATAATGGACTTCTGATTATATACATGTACATGCATGAAGGGAAATGTTCCTGTTTTGTCTCTTAAAAGTATGGTGGTTCATATACCTACCTACTTCAAATTCGATCATCATTTTTTTCCAAAATTAACTGTGTTTCAGGAATGTTTTTAAACAATAGAGTAATGGATAATCTGTGTCAATACATATATATATATTCTACATTTAATTTATGCAGGCATAAGCATGATAAGCAAAGCTTTGATCTTTTAAAATTTGTATACAAAATACCTTTTTGTTTTGTTTTGGCTTTCGAACTAGTACGGACACCTATAATTTGAGAAAAGATATAAAATACTAAATGTATGCAATTACAACAATTGTCTTAGAAAAACAAACATGACTAAATCAGAAATTTAAGCCTTTCACAATAATTTCTACTTGAAAAAACTTAAGAAATAAGAAGATGCATGATATGTCAAGTACAATGTAGATAAATATACTTAGTTGTACAATGATAATTACCTTCTTCTTGTGGTTGGTCAGTTTCCTCCTCTGGTGGAGAAGTATAAATCCCATACAAATTACTCATTACTGGCTCTTCTGATACTGATCCTTCAAATAAATGATTGTACTTTCCACTTCTTCCTAATTCTCCACTTGTAACAAAGTCAGGTTTCACTTCTGTAAACACTTCATTTTGTTCCTCTCCTTGAACTAATTCAGTTTTCTTTTGAGAAGTTTTTTGTTCGCCCTGATCTACCTTCCCAGGGACCATAACCATGGGAAACTCACTGTTCCATGGCGGATCATATTTGTATTTAGCTGGTTTTCGTACCAATGATTTATTTACTTTGTTTGCCTTTATGTAGCCTTCTCTGTCAGCTTCCTCAGTCACTGGCTTTGCCAAACAATATTGGTCTGAATCTAATTTGAGAGGTTTTGCTAAACAGTATGTACTACCAGTGTCATCTTCAACTTTAAATTTCTTACTCAATTCTTTCACACTTACTTTACTTGTATGTCCTTTTACACCAACCTGACCAAATGACAGTTTTACACTGCTGACTAAATCTGACTTTTGTTTAACTTCCTTTGTCTGTTCAGTTTCATTTGTGTAATCTGACTGTTCAACTACATTTGACTGTTCATTAAAAAATTTGGAATCTGACTGTTGTTTAATTAAGTCTGACTGCTCAGGAACATTAGTGTAAACTGGCTGCTCAACTACATTTGACTGTTCTGTAAGAAGTTTTGAATCTGACTGTTTTTTAACTAAATCTGACTGCTCAGTTTCATTAGCATAAATTGGCTGTTTAACTATGTTTGACTGTTCAGGTTCAAGTAAATCTGACTGTCTAAGTGCTTCTTCCAAGTCCTCATCTGTAATTTTTAATTCTACTAAATTTTCGGAATCAGTATCTTCTATGACTGTCTCAACAGATGCTTCGAAGAAATTACAGACAGTCACCGGTCCCACATTTGTTGGAGAATTAGGTTCAGTGGAGTAATCAGTCAAGTCTAGTGCTGAGGTTGTAGATATAGCATCATAGTAAATCCCACTCACGGTATCATCATCACTGTCATCCTAAAAATAAGCACACAAATTCACAATTATATAAAATTTCAATAAAAAGGATTTAAGCAATTACATGTATGATTTATTACTGTAGACTTATATTTTTGTAGGTATCAATTTTTCGTGGATTGAGGATTTGTTGACCGTTCACCTGTATGGAATCATGATGATAAAATCAATAAAAAAAAATTATCCAACAAAAAATAATGAATCCACAATAAGTGAATAAAATTATATCTCCTTTGAACACTTATTGCTGTGACATGTATAAAAATATATATTTATTCGTATTTCACCTGCTTATGAAAACAGATCAAATCCAAGTTCCAAATTGAAAGATGCAGAACTCAATGGTAGTGGATCAACATCAACCAACATTAAGTACTCAAAATTTCAGTCTATATTATAGTTATCAACCAAGAAGTTCCCATCCTGGCTTCATATAACTCCATACTTATTTGATGCAGATGTTTATATTTCATACACTTAAATTCGGGGCGAACTAAGGTTTAAGTACAGTATAAATACGATCTTAGATATCTAGACTAATTAAAGAAATACAGAACTTAAAGTTATCCGTTTTAGATTGCATGAAAATATTCAAGTTTCAAAAACAAAAACTTACATACACATACAAATGTATCAGGATTTAAACAAAGAAAGTATATAAAAATTAGTCAAAAAAAACAAGCCTTTTTTGACAGTTTCTTGTCTTTTTGTTAGGGTTTTTGTGTGCAAATTTAGTTCTATTCTGACAAGTGTGATTTTTTCTAACTGATCTTTAAAGTTTGTTCTTATGATCTTTCCTAGCTTTCTCTGTCACTGTCACCATCACATATGTGTTCTGCTCATTGTGAAGACTGTACAGAGCTATATGAAATATTATTGTTTAGATCCTATACCTATGTCTCTTGTGGATCGTTGTCTCATTAGGGATATAACCCCATCTCATTATCTTTACATACATGAAGTAGGTACATGTAAATTGTTGTTCAGTAAATTCTAAGATTTAAAACATAAAAATTATACAGAATTTAATAAACTGCAAAAGGACTTAGTTCAGTTTATTTGACAGGAATGTATCTCCAGTTTATAATGCATGCATCACAAGTCACATGATTCTAATGGCACATGATGTTAACTTTTAGCTGATCAAAGCACACAAATAATAAAGCAAAGCTAAATTATGTGTAGCTAACTGACTGATTAGAAAGATCTTTTTTTTCCCTTAAAATAGCAAATAGTCAATTATCATTCATGCAGAGTTAGCCCAACATTCAAATATCATAAATAAAATTATAATTTGAGAAAAAAACAAGAAACAATGTAGATGTGTTTAAAAACACAGTTTTACATTCAATGCAAACATTCCCCTCATTCCCTTTTCCCAACCCACTCTCATAATCAATCATTATACAGACTTTTTTGAAAAACATTTAATAAAAAGAAATTTGATACATTATAATGTAACCATGAACCACATTTAAGACTTTTAAAAGAAACAATACTTGACAATTACAAGTACCTTCTTAAGTATATATTTGAAGGAAGTATATATATCTGAATGGATCGTTTTCATTGCCCTTCATCTGTAAACAATGAAATAATTGAATCTAGAATAATTTTGAATGCTAGAAAATTTATTAGAAATATATGATGAAAACTACCCCAACTAAATCGGGTTAGTCATGCTTGTTAGCCATGTATGTCTGGCTAAGTTTAATTTTACTTTCACTATCATTTCAGTATGAACTACACCCCCCCCCCCCCCCCCCCCCCCCCCTTTAGCCATGAGTGCATGGCCAAACCTTATTAGTTGGGTTAGTTTTCATCATAAATTTCTCATCATTTTTTCAGAATTCAATATTATTCCAGAATTAAATAATTCCTTGTTTGTAATGTTTGTTATTGAAAATAAATGCAAAATGTAATTTCTAATAAAAAGTTTCAATGAAAAAGCTGACCAAAGTTGCTATTGGCAGCCGATTTAAAACTTCCAACCAGCATCAGAAAAAAATCAAGAATGACAGAAGATGGACACCAATGCAAGTTATATCAAAATTTGATATGGGCCTTTGTCTAAGAGAGCAAACAAGTTGATTTAACAGAGACTTTTATAAGAGTGGGGTCCTCTGTCATAAAACTTAACTCAGTACTCAGAGTACAAGATTTGTGCTGGAAACACCTAATCCAGTATTTTGATTGGTTAATTTCTTAGTCTGAGTATGATAGTCTTGCTAAAAAAAATTTTGACTACCAGGTATCAAATAAAATTACTGACATAAAAAAGTTTCAGAAATTATACCAAAATAACATGAGTGTGTAGGTAAAGGTAATATCTTTGGATAGCTTGATTGCAACCAGAACTTATAAGGTTAGGTATTCTACCCTCCTTTTTGAGAAGTCTAGTCCTACACACAGATAGATTGGTTATCTGGCTAGTCTGACTAGTCTACTCTTTAAAGAGGATAGCCACACCTAACCTACATAAACTGTTATCACAGAGATATGTCTCGCCTTTTTGTAATTTTGATAATGCAAATGTTGAAATTAAAACAGCAATACTTTCACATGTAAGTAATGCAAATATTCAAAGTCGATGAACCATGACTGAAGGTACATGGCTAAACAATCTCCATGGAATGAGATGTGCCAATGCTAATACAACTGCATACCACATAAAATTGACTTATTATAAGTCATTACCTTTAAACAAACCTAAACACAAACATTAACTTGTAAACTATGTAAAAGTTTCAAAGTCAATGAACCATGATCAGGGGTGGGGCTATATAATCTCCATGGAAACGATACTTTCTAATGCCAATACATTTGCATACCAAATATCATTGACTTAACATTAGCAGTTCATCTTAAACCGATCTAATCACAAACTAATACATGTAAACTAAGCAAAAGATTCAAAGTCAATAGACCATGACTGAGGGGGCAGGGCCAAATATTCTCCATGGAAATGAGATGTGCTAATGCTTATACAACTGAACACTAATTAACATTGGCCTATCACTAATGGTTCCCCTTGAACTGACCTAATCACAAACTAATACATGTTAACTTAGCAAAACTTTCAAAGTCTATAGACCATGACTAAGGGGGCGGAGCCAAATAATCTCCATGGAAATGAAATATGCCAATGCTTATACAACTGCATACCAAATATCATTGACCTACCACTAGTGGTTCCCCATAAATTGACCTAATCACAAACTAATACATGTAAACTATGAAAAGTTTCAAAGTCAATAGACCTTGACTGAGGGGGCAGAGCCAAATAATCTCCATGGTAATGATATGTGCCAATGCTAATACAACTGCATACCAAATATCAATGACCTACCACTAGTGGTTAACCATGAACTAGACCTAATCACAAACTAATACATTGTTGACTCCGTCGCCGCCGCCGCTGACGCCTGAAACAGCATACCTATGTCTCGCTTTTTGACTCCATCAAGGCGAGACAAAAATGACTTCACGGTTCAGCTAGCAAGCTAACCAAAGATATTACCTACACACTTGGCATTCTGCTGTACTGGGTTAATCTCTTTTCTGGATAATACTAGATATAAATGATAATACATGTACCAATGTTTTTATTTCCTTTTGATTTCATTTGCCTGTACATTTGCATTGGTGTACTTAACTTAATAATGTACCTATTTATCCCCATATTTAAGATAATTGGATCATGATGAATATTAAGGATTCATTATACTCAAATTGCCTTTAAGCACTTTCATTAATACACATGCTTATTCCAGTAAAGATAACAAAAATCATATTGAACATGTTTCAAAGATTCAAAACATTCTTTTATGATGATAGCATGTGTATAACAACATCAATAAGACATCAAAACATACATTTTAAATGAAAATAATTCACAACATAATCACCTTCTAAATACAGTATTATACTGTTTACATGTACATGCATGTATACCTACCTTTTAAGATTGTCTGCATGAAATATATGTCCCCATTAAATTAAACACGATTATATTTATTGCAGCACATGTATGTGTATTATTATTGGGAAACTTCAAAAAGAGTTCAATAAGGCCAGTCAAATTTAATTATTTGTTGCGTCGTTACATAAAGTGTGATGTTCTACTTGACCTAATCATTTTACACATGTATTGTGCTTGTAGATTAATGTTTGCAATAAATGCATTTGATGTATGTAATTATGATTACTTATGTCAGATAAATTACAAATAGTAGGCTCCATCAATTCTTTTCAAGAGGTCTATCTAGTTAAAAGGATGAGCCTAGAATTAAGCATTTAGTTGTCATTGATATAAAGAAGGAGTTATGAAAATATTAAGCTAGGCCCTGACCTGTATTAATCTCTGTGTGATTATATAAATGATTTACATTTTTAAGTGTATTCCTGGTTATCTTTGTTGTTTGGTTGCTGTATCATTGAAGTTTGACCCATATCTCCTTTTATTTTTTATCAAACTGTAAAACAGACTGTTATTGTTATCCTTAATTTTGTTACCCATTTGCCAAGTTATATGTAAGTTCAAAATGAGTATCCGAGTTTTAAACATCAATTTGGCCTTGATTCTGTACTTGAAATGTGTATAGATACACACAGGAAATATTCACTTTCTATTGTTAATAAAATGTTCTGGTATATAAAGTACTAATTCCATATATGGAGACACTGAATTGATTGATTGATGGTTGCTTAATGTCCAGTGGCAAATATCTCATGCATATTCAGGAGGAGACACTGAAGCTTGCAAACCAAAATTCCACCTAACTAATACATTGGGCTGATGATTCTATTTCTTTACATGTTTTATGTCAATCTCCTCTTGGAGAATATTAAATTTACTTTATAAAAAAAGACATTTGGTAGTTTTCTGAAGGCAAGATGTTGAGGTTTTCATTTATACAGATCTCATATAGTATTCAAGGATTCAGAAGTAGGTTTCACAAAAAAAACTGACAGCTTATATCAATTGTAAGTCATGAATGAACATTTCAGTGTACTTAGGATCATTCATAGTCATACAATTTTTTTTGTGAATCTGACTCCTGGCCTCACGGTCATAAAACTTTTGAGCATGATTTTTGTACTCAGACTCGAAAATCAACCAATCAAATTGCTGGATTTCATGTTTCTAGCATGATTTTTGTGCTCCAAGCACTGAGCAAAGTGTTATGCCTTCAAGGCCAGGTAAAGAAACCCAGTAACTGTGGATTCATTAATTTCCCTTACCAACTTTTTCGAGGATGGAGGGAAACTTGCATTTTGGTGGATTTTTAATTTCGTGGTTTTCATCAAAGTCTACATACAAACTTATAGAAAATGTGTCTATTGATAAGTATTTATATTAATGGTTTACCTGTAACAGAGAAATTCACAAAAAAATGGTATCCCACAGTACACAGAAAATCTGGTTGCTTTGTAGCATGCCATACATTATGGTATTTAATTTGTCTTGTTATAAGTTACAAATTCCATTTATAATGACAATTGGGTAAGACTGACCTTATTTTTACAACATGCTTTGATTGATTGATTTTTTTTGGTGTTTTAACGCCACTTTTAAGCACTGCATTTAGGCTATTTCGTGGCAGCCAGTTTTTATTGGTGGAGGAAGCCAGGGCAGGAGTTCACGGAGGAAACAACAGAGCTTCAATAGGAAAACTGACAATCCTAGTCAATAAAGATCGGATTGGAATGCACCCGCTTGAGCGAAGTTCAAACTCACAACCACAGTGTTGACTGGCTTAAGTGATTACAGTAGTAACTACTTAGACCACTTGGCCACCGAGGCCCCTACTAATATGCTTAGATATTGACAGTGATTCTCACTGCTATGCAAGTGCAAGATATGTCAAACATTGACCTTTGAATTTTAACCCAGTCTATAAATTACACAACACAACATAAGATGACAATTATGACTCATTTCAAATTTATTAATAAAAGTACAAAAATGTTTGTAATGAGATTTAAGGATTTTCATGTTGAGATGACAAGAGTTCCATGTCTTTCATAACACTTGAATACCTGTACTTATATCCCTCTTCCAAACATTTGTGTCAAACAGAGCTACATTGTGTACAAGTTAAGAAATGTTTAGTTTATGAGATTTATAAGAGAAATATCCATCCTAACAGTATAATGCTGGCCACTAATTTCAGTCATCATATATAAGTCCTTTCATTTACTGCACTGAAATGGACTTACTTATAAATCAGACACAATGTTTACTATACTTTAAAACTGCATACAAAATATTATTGGAATCCGTATTTAAGTTGCACTAGGAGCAGGGTAAACATCTTAAATCAAATTTCTTACTTCTTTTTTTTTTCTATCAGAACTTCACATCCTTAACATTCTTAATGTCCTTTGCTTTGACACTGTTTGATAAAAAATTAAATCTCAACTAAAATTGTTATTAAAAATTAAAGTCAAAATAAGGTTAAATCTTATTGTATTGTGTTTTTGTTAGAAGTCTACTAGAAGCCAGTTAAGTTTGTCGTCGTCTTCTTTATTTTGGGGTCTTTTCCTATCAATCAAAATTTCACTAAAGATGAAACTCTGTTCTCTACATTTGATTTTAAGCTTACTAGTATATATATATATTTGCGAAAGCAAATTTACAGATCTAACATTGTTGGGTTGATGTTTAGACGAGTTGTATATATATATATATATATATATATATATACTAGTAAGATTGAAAATTAAGAAATGTAAATGAAAAGAGATATAAAGATCACATTATATATATATATATATATATATATATTAAGAAATGTAAATTTCTTAATTTTCAATAGAAAAAACAAATTATGAATGAACTGCATCACAACAATAAAATTGAGAAAGGAAATGGGGAATGTACCAAAGAGACAACAACCCGACCATAGAAAAAAACAACAGCAGAAGGTCACCAACAGGTCTTCAATGTAGCGAGAAATTCCCGCACCCAGAGGCGTCCTTCAACTGGCCCCTAAACAAATATATACTAGTTCAGTGATAATAAACGCCATACTAATTTCCAAATTGTACACAAGAAACTAAAATTAAAATAATACAAGACTAACAAAGGCCAGAGGCTCCTGACTTGGGACAGGCGCAAAAATGTGGCGGGGTTAAACATGTTTGTGAGATCTCAACCCTCCCCTATACCTCTAGCCAATGTAGAAAAGTAAACGCATACAAGAATGTTTCCATTGGATACCATACATTGTATGTCCTCCCTGGACTACATCCTATGTCTATGTTTAGTAAACTGTAAAATTAGGGTCAAAACTGTAATTTGGCAAATGATTTAAATAAATATACATCAAAATCATTATCAGTACTCATTTTTCAAACGATGTGATGTCAACTTCCTTGTAAAAAATCCTAACCAAAACCTTGAACCTGATACTAGATACCTGATAACCTAAAACTTTAACCTTAGAATGAACTGGTTTCACACCATCACAATTCTTTGCTCAGGGAATCAGGGGCTCAGGGTAAAATTAGTACACTCATAATTAGTTTAAAAAGCTCTTGTGTAATAATTTTAAAAGTTCATATCGTAATGAATATATGTGCACTATCTTTCAAGTTGATGTGACATCAACTTCCTTGTCAACCGTAACCTTAATCAATAACTTAAACCTGATACATCATACATGTATCTGATCAGACTGGACAAATGGAATAACTGACCAATACACAGACTAGAAAATATAGTTCTCCTTACTTTTTGGGCCTGGAAAGAGGGGTCTACACAGACCAGATAATATAATTCTCCTTACTTTTTGGGCCTGGAAAGAGGGGTCAGACCAATACACAGACCAGATAATATAATTCTCCTTACTTTTAGGGCCTGGAAAGAGGGGTCAGACCAATACACAGACCAGATAATATAATTCTCCTTACTTTTTGGGCCTGGAAAGAGGGGTCAGACCAATACACAGACCAGATAATATAATTCTCCTTACTTTTTGGGCCTGGAAAGAGGGGTCAGACCAATACACAGACCAGATAATATAATTCTCCTTACTTTTAGGGCCTGGAAAGGGGGGTCTTCCTTTCTGTATTGTTTAAATTATTAGGTTGTTTTTCTCTATCTTTTGTAATGTTTTGGCCTATTTTTCATACATTGTATTCTTATTTTTTTGGCTCATTATTCTCTATTCTGTAAACCCCATTCAAACTCTCTACTATTGCAAGAGTGGCATTATAGATATCATTAAATTTTGTGGCTACTTTTTTGTTGTTGTGAATTATGTATAACAGGAAATAAATAGTCATCATTGAACTGTTACATCTTCTATGTTAATAAGCATTTAAGCATTTTGTACCATTGTTTACCCAAGGAAACATCAAATTCAAAGCATTGAGATGAGATGTGGTATGATTGCCAATAAAAAAATATTTACCAGATTTCATGCACTTGTATGCAATTATAGGACATAAGGCCTTTAACAATCAAGAAAATTCCATGATGTCAGACATAAAAGGTGTCAACACAAAAAATGGGAAATAATTTCTGCATCACTCAATAATTCTTTAATTTTCTCTTGGTTTTATAGAGATTAAATTTGAAAATATTGATATAATTTTGTAGTGGATATCTATCAAAAAGACTAACTAGATACAGCATGTACAGTGATGGTGATCCATAATGTTCATAAAAATAAAATATTGATTTTTTTTTTTGCATATATATTAAAACCAGATAATACTCTATCTTCAACTGATCTTACATGTAATAACAGTGTATAACCTTTTTTAAAAATAAAAAGAACCTCACAAAATAGCACTGTTCTAGAAAATATGAAAATTATCTTTTTTACAATAATTTTAATTTCCATTTATGAAACTAAACAACTGTTTTCACAATGTATACAGCAGTAAAAATCCGTGGAGAAATTGTGAAGAATTTTCATTTTTATCATCTAAAGAAAAGTTTGTTTTTCAGCAAACGAAAATTGTAATAATCTTTCATTAGATTTGCAGTGACCATAAAAAATGAACATGTTAAATAAAAACAACGAACTAAAAAGATTTCTATGTATATGAGCCTAAGAGATAGTATTTTGAACCTCTTACCTGAATTTTACCCTCAGCCTCAGTCGCCATATTCAATAGGGTGTAACTTGACACATCTGTAATCTGGAAATTAAATAATAATATCAAAATTTATATTAAGTAGGATTATACCGATGTTTCACCTTTCTTGATTAAAACTAATTTGGAGTAAAGTATGAGTGTAATACTATTCTACACCTTATCTAATGTAATTAATCAAGCCAAGAGTCTTGAAGAGATCAGGATTCATGGTTGTGATGGTCATTAATTACACTGATATATTTTCATTTCAAACAAAAGTTAAAATGGACAATATATGTTACATGTGGAAGTTGTATAAAGCAATTTGCACATTAAAGATCTAAATTTTGTAAAAAATCAGTGTAAAAAGTAAAATCACAAAAATACTGAACTCAGAGGAAAATCAATTCGGAAAGTCCATAAATAATCACATGGCAAAATCAAATAACAAAACGCATCAAAAACGAATGGACAAGAACGTCATATTCCTGACTTGGTACAGGCATTTTCAAATGTACTGTAAAGTACTGTAAACAAATTCTTGTAATGAAAAGTAGATATGGTGGACCATAAGTTAAAACAGTATACATGTAATATAACCATACATGTGTGCATGTTTTTCTACCTATTTTGGTTCCTCAAATGTTGTGAATTGCTGAGTTTGAGTATAAAGAGATGATCAGAGATAATGAATGTTATTGTCTAAATCTAGGAATCCCTTTCACAAGGACTCTTTAGACTTTCAGCTTTTATGCTCAACTTGGAGTTATACACCTTATCGCTAATCCCGGCTGACCTGGCCGCTTGAACTTTTGACGTCAACAACAATCACTTTTCCATTGTGGCGTCAGATATTTTGTTTTATGACGTCAAAATTTTACGGGAACCTGTGTGATTTCCAGCAATGGCGGACAAATAGCGATAAGGTGTATTATGAGGGTTCCTATCAATCAGAATTGTTTTGGGTACCAATGAGGGGGGATAGGAGGGGTCCTGATCCCGAAATCCCGGGCTTAAAAACACGAAATCCCGAGGTCCCGAATTTAAATAAAGTAAATCCCGACGTCCCGAAATCCGAAAATAACGGTCTCACTAATTAGCGACAACAAAAATTTTAGCGACAACAAGCGTCAACAAGCGACAAGAAGCGACAACAAGAATTATTTTAGCGACAACAAGCGACAAGAAACTATTTAGCGACAAGAAAACATTTTTTTTTAATTAAAATTAATTATTGCAATAAATATTAAAAGAATTATTTTAGCAATTATTTTAGAGACAAGAAAGTTAAAATTGATAGAAAAAAAATGAAACATTATTTACATAATATTTTATCATCTATTATGAATAACAGCCAGTATTAATTATTATTTTATGAGGTTACTTTTCCTTGTGTTTTAGAACATATTATTTATCTTATAATTTGTTTTTTAAAACTCTTTTCGTGCAATATGTAATAAGCTCGCAAAATGAATTATTTGTGCATCATTGTCATGAAAATATTGACACAAATTGTGAAATGCAAAGAACTGAAATCAAACAGGAGGAAAAGAAAATTGAAATGTGAATGTTTTCATCTTTTTATTTGTTTATTGCCTCATTAAACGATATTTATCATGTTTATGCATATTAATTGAAGATGAAAGGAAATTAATGACAATCTTGAGTTTTCAACAGGTGTCAACTATTTACAATGATTATATATTCTGGCGCGTGTAATTGTATAGTCTGACGCGTGTACAAAGTTGAAGGTGTTAATTGGATGTTATTGTAGCAATAAAACAGGGGACACGCGACTCGTTAATCTCATTTGATGTTCCAAAAATTAAAAAAAAAGAAGCTCAATCTCTTTCTTCTTCACAAATGTTAAACCAATATACTAATATAAACTTCACAATCTCTTTCTTCCTCACAAATGTTTCATTTCTTTGTCTATCTATATAATAAAACATTTTAATTAGACATATCTGCTCGTATATTTAAAAAGAAACATTTAATACAAATTTCTTTATATCTAATAAAAAAAATGTTTTCTTGTCGCTAAATAGTCTTCTTGTCGCTTGTTGTCGCTAAAATAATTCTTGTTGTCGCTTCTTGTCGCTTGTTGACGCTTGTTGTCGCTTCTTGACGCTTGTTGTCGCTAATTAGTGAGACCCGAAAATAAGAATTCCCGGATCCCGAAAGGGTCAATCCCGAAATCCCGAGCTTAAAAACACCCGATCCCGGAGTCCCGATAATGGTCCTATCCCCCCTCTACCAATGGAAAAAACAGAAAACGATATTCCAGTGAACAGTCACATATCTCCGACCCACAAAATATTATTACAGTGGTAGAATCTTCCGTATACAATGCAATGGGACAGAGTTCATTTCTATAATGGGAATCTGAGGTCAGAGCCTCCAGGCTTAATTTAAAGGTGATATTTTTAGGCATAACTTGTCAGTCTCAGGTCTTTTCCTTGTGCAATTGTCAAAGAGTAAATCATGTATGACAAACCGGTACAACTTATTATATTCAACCCTCAAATGAGAAATGTAATATTATTTATTTTTACCTGTCAAAAATAAAGTAAAACGGAAGTCACAGGAGCAGCGAATGACACTTTTGTTAACGTTGATTTGATTGGTTGATAATTTCTGCAATAAGTTTTTGAAGCGGGTCTTTTCAAAAAATTATTTAATATTTACAAAACCCCTAGACCTAAATAATTTCAGCTTGAAAAAGCTGGGCAACGTAGATACAAGTATCTTGTCTTAGGGAGGGATATACTTTATTAATAATCACTATGATTCAAACAAAATATTCTCTGAACCTGACATATTTTACTTGGATAGAGAGTTGTCTCATTGCCATCAGTTGGCACTCATACCACATCTTCCTATATCCATATATTATCAAGATGCTTGATTTCTTGATTCACTTGATAACATATTTGTAACGTTTCAGCTGAGACTACTATAGTAGTCTCAGGTTTCAGGACGTATTTTTCAACAAACAATTGGCATTCCCATGGGAACCAACTGTGCTCTTCTTGTCGACTTGTTCCTATATTTATATGAGGCTGACTTCATACAAAAACTTCTTAAGACGAAAGAACAGAAGTTAGCAATATCCTTTAACTTTACTTTCCGCTATAAAGATGATGTTCTCTGATCTTCTCTATTAACTAAACTGATGATTAAAGCCGGGGAGGGCATAAAAAAGGTAACTATGTTGAAGAAGATATATGATCATATATACTCCAGGATTATCTGACCATGACATGATCATAACAGACTGTGATACAAAACCACACTACCAGAGGACACGACCACGTAAATGCTTCATTTACTGAAAAGCTAAATTGAATGATCTCCATCAAGAACTGGATACATATATTATCCAACAAAATCAGAGACATGTACCTGAATGACGCGGCACAGTACAAGAACTATGGGACACATTAAAAAACGAACTCTACTGAAATTTGGACACGAACATACCACCAAAACTCATCCGCTCTAAAACATTAAGCTTTAATACCCTGGATAAATCACAAATTTAGGAAAATGTTAAAAAAAGAACATCAGGCAATACCAACCAGAAAATTTGAAAGAGAACCAAGAACTGCATAATCAAATTAAAGGCACTTTCAAAAGAGAATGCAAAAGACAAGTCCGAAAGGCTAAATGGGCATCAACAACGGAGGGACTAGAAGACAACAATCCAAAACCTTTTGGGAAATATATAAAATCCAGAAAACAAGACAACATAGGAGTTTCACCTTTTAAAAGCAATGGCCAATTTGTGAATGATACTTAAAGGGAAGGCAGAACTATACTGATAATTTTTTCTTTATTTAAAAAGGGTCACTCAATTAGAACTAGTATAACTTTCATTGAGGCCCTCAAACAAAATACATGTAATAAGTATACAATTTACATTCATACATTAATTAAAATACAGTACATTTACATGACCAATTCAATCATTCAATCATACAAAAGGCAATAAGGCCACAATTAAAAATATTTTGGTTTGCCACAACCCTACCAAAGGTTGAGACAGTCGGTAGGTAGGTAGGCATTTTCTTTTTTTTTAAAGAAATTTACGTATCGGATGTTTCTTAGTCTTCATGCCTATCTGATTAAAAAAAACTTCTTCAAATCAGGACAATAAAAGAATTTGAGTAGGCAGCTTTTTTCTGGGTAGGTAGGGTTTGGGCAAACAAACCTAATCTTTTTTATGGCCTAAATGGCAATATTTGATAAAGACTTTTTTATTTGGGCCAGTAGTTTCAGAGGAAAAGATTTTTGTAAATGTTAACGACGACGGACGACGACGACGGACGACGGACGCAGAGTGATGAGAAAGGCTCACTTGGCCCTTCGGGCCAGGTGAGCTAAAAAGGAGACAAACACGCACCAGAAAGTTAAAGACCAACAACAACAGATTCGCACTTGATACAGGTCTGAATTTAGATTGTAATTAAATATTTGACACATAATAGGTTTCTGACACAGAATAACTGTAGTCTAAGAATTTGAATTGGGTATGTGATTTGAATTTATATTCATTTTTTCTTCTTTTGTGCAATACACTATGCTGTTGCGAATTGACCCCCATCCACTCATTTTTTTTTACCCTCCTCCTTTTTCCAAAAAATATCTTTCCCTTAAAAAGTGAAATCACAAAAATACTGAACTCCAAGGAAAATTCAAAACAGAAAGTCCCTTATCAAATGGCAAAATCAAAGGATAAAACACATCAAACGAATGGACAACAACTGTCATATTCCTGACTTGGTACAGGCATTTTCAAATGTAGAAGGGTGGATTGAACCTGGTTTTATAGCGCTACACCTCTCACTTTTATGACAATCGCATCAAATTCCGTTATTTTGACAAGATATGGTCATAATTTTAATTGGAATTTCCAATGGAGTTTGCCACCATAACAACCCATTTAAATTCATCATAAAAGTCGTAAATAGAAAATGACATACATAATCATGGCTAAAATTAAATAACCTGCATCAGCATTTTAAAATAGTAACCTCTAAATAAAACACCCTAAAACCTCAAGACAATATAACATTTCTTTATACATGTACATAATTTACAAGAGATAATTGTCAATGTTGTGTTTGAATCACCTCCCTTACACTGCTTTAATATATATGAAAATACTTTTTTTTGTTCATAGTAGTACGTACCAAGGATTTGTATAGTATTTGTATAGCAAGACCTTCTTACTATACAAGTTCTTACTATACAAGTTCTTACTATACAAGTTCTTACTATACAAATCCTTGACAGTACGAGAACAGAAATGAACATTTCTAGTCATACTAAACATGTATAAAAACTGTTAAAAATAGAGAGACGAAAAGAAGTTCATTTATAAGTGCGGAGTTAAGTATGACGTCCATTTTCATTGAACTAGTACACATTTAATGTCAGTCATTGGCCAGCTATGGCCCACCTAGCTGCGGGTGCGGCAGTTTCTCGTTGCGTTGTAGACCTATTGGTGGCCTTCGGCTGTTTTTTACTCTTTGCTCGGGTTGTTGTCTCTTCGACCCATTCCCAATTTCCATTCTCTATTTTATAAGTGTCTTTTTGTTGGGATGTACAAGTACCCGGCCACGTCACTTTTATGAGTTGAGCCTTTTTAAACTGATTTTTTTATAGTTCGTTCTTAATCTTATGTTGCATTGTTACATCACTGTCCCAGGTGAGGGGAGGGTTGGGATCGCTAACATGTATAACCCCGACACATTCTATATTTATGTTCATGTCCCAAGTCAGTAGCCTGGAATACGATCAGTGGTTGTCGTTTGTTGATGTGTTATTCGTTCATTTTTTTGGTACATAAATTAGGTCGTTAGTTTTCTATATATATAGTTTTAATTGTTTGTATGCTTGTTTTATTGGTGTAAATGGACCTGTTGTTTTTACAAAGAAGTGGCACAGAAGAAGCATTGTCGCAAATATGTTGTTTTGCAAATAGATATCGGACGTTTTTCTGTGCTATTCTAAATGTTATGCATTTTTAAATATTAATCATTTGTGACAATTTTTGTTCTCCCAATTATCCAGTGATGTTAGCTTTTCTGAAAAAAAGATCGCTGTTTGACTTATTTTGTAATTAAATTAACAATACCAATTTTCTTGCACCAGATGCGCATTTCGACAATACATGTCTCTTCAGTGATGCTCGTGGCCAAAATATTTGAAAATCCAAAGCTTATATAAAAGATGAAGAGCTATAATCCAAAAGGTCCAAAAAGTATAGCAAAATCCGTGAAAGGAATCAGAGCTTTGCATGAGGGAGATACATTCCTTAATTTATAATAATTTAAAATATTTTGTAACAGCAAATTTTAATAACACAAAAAATCCGTATTTTCATGCCAGTACTGAAGTACTGGCTACTGGGCTGGTGATACCCTCGGGGACTAATAGTCCACCAGCAGAGGCATCGACCCAGTGGTAGTAATTAAATTAACAATACCAATTTTCTTGCACCAGATGCGCATTGTAACGTACGTTCGACAGAGATGGCAAAATCGTCTGAAATTAACTCGGGTTCCGAGACTACACAGACGAAGAGACAGATACTTCTAGAAAATTTCTGTTCTCATCAATAAATATTAAAAAAAAAGACGTGAATGGTATGATTGCCAATGAGACAACTCTCCGCAAGAGACCAAATGACACAGAAATTAAAAACTATGGGTCACCGTACAGCCTTCAATAATAAGTAAAGCCCATACCGCATACTCAAACAATCTATTGGTTTTATAGTTGACAGCTACCTTAGTATTCTCGTATGCGTAGACTAGTAGGTGATGGTGCGACACTTTGATTTTGCATAGTCAGAAAGGGTGGCGTCGACTCGTGAGACGTTACTATAGTAGTATTGGTACAAGGCAGCGTTACAATAAGTTCCAAATAAAGGTCATGGAAAAGGATCTTTACGTTGTAATCAGTGAGTAACTTAGATTTTTCATCATTTAGTGTGCTCCTTTGTTGTGTTGATTTTAGTATATTCTCCATGCCGAGATTTTGCTTTTTTGCTTGTTTCCTTAATTGCTGGGGATGGTATTTAGGTTCTCCTTTGTCAATACCTACTGGAATTATTCAATGAGCATTTTTGCTTTGGTTTTATAATAGTATAACTAAGTATTATTGTTCTTTGCTCTTGGTGTACGACTATTTTTTCAGATGTCTTTATAATTGCAATCTGATTAAAATATAGATCTCCGATTTCGTTATACTACATCGGAGATCTATATATTTTAATTAGATTGTAATAGTTGGTGCTGATTTCTTCTATGGATTTTTTTATAGCTTGTCTGACCTACAATATAGTGTGTGTTTTTTTTAAACCTTTGTCTAGCCATATCTCTTTTTTTTTCATTTTCCCTGGTCTTCTTGTGAGCTTTTTGTATCTGATTGTTTTCATATTCTCCCTTGAGTCCTGTTTATAAGTCCTCATTTTTCTATAAAGTGTTATGTATAGCTATCTTTTTATGCTTGCTTCAAATAGATCATCATGATGTATTTGAAAATGGGCTAGCTTTTAATGTATCTTGACTGCTTCTGTTCGTTGTCATCTTTTAACCTTTATAAATAAGCCTCTAAATATAGTCTCTGTTGTTTATAAATAATTTTGTTTATCTGGTACAGTGGATACCGCTGTACGTGCGGAGTCTTGTAGAAAGCTTGTCGTCATTATATTTAAAAATATTTTTTTTCATATTTCAACTTATATCAACTTAGTTTTACTTATTTCAGGTGTTCAAAGTCTTTTCAATGCGATTCAACAGTATTAGTAAAAAAAACAAACTCTATTTTTATCTTCCACGATAAGGATAGAGGAACATATTTTGTTTTACTAAAAATAAATAAAGGGGGGTCCACTCCATAAACGCTTGCGGGACGAACACATATTATCCCACATAATTAAAGTCAGTGTTCTTGGAAAGTCCAAAAAACATCAGAAATTAATAAACACTTACTCCATTAACTTATGACGTTTGAATAAGGTTATTAGCTGACAGTGGGACATAAAACATAACAGTGCAATAGTCCTCGGTTATAACGTAAATAAGTCCGTGTTTTCTGTCGTAGGCATTTTGGATATGATATTTTTTAGAACATTGATGACCGCCAAAAATGCTTACTAAATGAATGTCACTTGTGAGTCTCGTGTTAAGAAAACGTACTTATGACGTATCTATAAGCCTCGTATACGTATATGCATGATCCCCCCCCCCTTTTTTCCCTTAAAAATGAAGAAAAAACCAACCAACCAAGAAAAAAAATCACCAGTATAATCTAAAGTATGTGGACGGTTGTCTTATTTCAGCCGTTTACATCATTTACAGCAAGGATCATAAATAATAGCATTTTAAAGTTTGTTACTCCTGTTCTATTATATATATATAAAATTGAGTGCCCAGCGTGAACTCTCCGTGAGAGCACAACATACATTTTAACGGAGCAGAGTGATTGAATGGTTTGGTTTCTGAACATTTCGTTCAATAACATCCAGATTCCATTTCATTCTCCTTCCCATTAAAATCATTTTCAATCTCATTTTCTTATCAATTTACTTTCCCGTCATCATCCAATCCAATCTAATCTGGGAATAACATATATGATGTATTTCACTTATTAGTCTCAGCTCGCATCTAGAACCATTTCATTCAATCACATATCCCACTCTATTCCACTATATACATATTCGTTGTATCTCTTCTGTTTCAAAGCCAGTTTTTTTGTAGCTTAAATGATCTTTAATATATCCGTATCTATATCGTGACATCAAAGTGTGGCACATGAATAAAACCTGGGACCTGTTGTAAGATCTTATGTCAGGTCCCAGCTCAAATCAGTCAACATCCATAGACCTTACATGTATAGGTAGTTTTCATGAAGTCAAAATGCTTAGTGAGACTTCACAACGTCTAAACTTCCATCATATTTTTTTCCCTTCTCGATCTTTCCCTCTATGAAATCTAAACTCACGGACATACCACTTATATTATATCACAGCTGAACTCGTCGCGATATTTATAAAATAAACATTGAATTAATAGAGATAAACATTCATGGTGTCTTCTTCATATCTACCTTGACCCAGTAAAATTTTGCTGAATTTGATACAGTGAAAATTGATCACTCAGAAATCGTAGACGTTTACCTGAAGAGAATAGACTTATAAATCGTGTGTTAAGTATTTCTGTACTTTTCTTTAAAAAGAAAAAGTTAATAGTACTGTTTTTGTTGGTGAGATAATGGAAAAACTACGTATTCTTTTTCGTCCCCGTACCGGAATTGTTTTGAATGTTTTGTGCAAACAAAAAACTTGCCGTTTCAGAATAGCAAAGTCAAAGATGAGTTCTGTTTCTAATCCCCCACAAAGTCTCTTGAAGCCAATGGTAATTCCACAGAAGCTTCTAATGGGACCAGGACCTTCAAATAGTTCTCCACGGATTTTAAGTGCTTCTGCCTTACCGATGCTTGGACATTTGCATCCAGAATTTACTAAGGTGATTATAATTTTGACACCAAACATGTGCTAGATTCTGGACATGGAAAGTGTATAATTCTAAATGTTTCACATGCTGTCATACGATCATGTAATATTAATTTAAACATCCTAAATGTTATCATCCGTATCAGTGAGTATCAGATTGCAAGCTTGTTTATCTTGCTTATCATGCTAATATTAAAATACACTTGTTAACTCAGGGACCATCTCAAAACACAAAAACACCATGACCTTAAAGGTCAAAATATTAAATAACAAAGATTTAAAATAAAAATAAACATGTATTTTAAGAACAAAATTTTGCCACTTTTATGTGTGTTATACATTATTCCCCCTTTATATTCATGATATTGAAAGAATTCATTTAGAAATATATGGCAAGCCAAAGTGAACAAAAGAGCTATTTTCTAAAAAAAATATTTTAAAATACGATTTTTTTTAATTTTAAAAAAGTTTTTTAACAAATGATTTTTTTACGAAATATATTGGTATCATGTCGTCGTCCGAAGACGGATGGTTTCCAGATAATAACTTTAGTATAAGTTAACAGAAATCAATAAAATTTTAACACAATGTTTATAACCACATATGGAACCATGGGATTGATTTTGGGGGTTATGGTCCCTAAGGTTTAGGAATTAGGGGCCCACAGGGCCCAAAAATAGCATTTATCTAGTGCCAGAACAATAAGTTGTGTATAGGTATTTCAATTGTTCTGAAATTGTACCACAATGTTTAATACCATAAGTAGAAGGTTGAGATATATTTTAAGGGTTATGGGGCAAACAGTCTAGGAATAAAGGGCCAAAAACAAGCATTTTTGTAGTTTCAAGTCAATAAAATAGAGTTATCTTTCTTTGTCCAGAATGGTTGTTGAATCACCTAAAACCAATTCTTTATATAATCTTCTTTGAAAATTGGAGTTATCTTTCTTTGTCCAGAATAGAAGTTGAATCAACTTAAATCAATGCTATATACAATATACAATGCAATATTCACTTTACTACCAACTGATAAATTAAAGCAATCTTTACCATTCAGTGATTACAAGCACTTTGATTACCATTCTAGGGTTATGCCCCTTTACAAGTGGAAAAATTGAAGAATTTTTTAGTTTCTGTTCTCTTAACTTAAGTTTGTCTCAACTAAATTTAATGAAATGTGTATATAATGCTTATTACCTCTAAACTCAGTTTAAGTTCAATTTATTTTTGGCAGCTTCACTTTTACAGTTCTTGAGTTATGCCCCTTTATAGTATTATATGCTAGCGGGGGCATCATCTGTGTCCTTTTTGGACACATTCCCCATTTATTTTTTAAAGGTTACTATTAATTAATATTAATTTTAACCATGACTGTATGACATTTTATATTTTAATATTTTATGGTGTATTTAAATGAGTAGTTATTGTTGCAAACTCCATTAGAAACTGGAATTGAGATCATTTTTGGAATAAGGGAAAGGGGGAAGTGAAAACAAATGGGGGGGGGGGTAATTTTTTTTTTCTCATTTCAGATTTCAGAATTTTAAAAGAAAATTTCTTCAAATATTTTTTCTTTGAGAGAATTAATATTTAACAGCAAAGTAAATTGCTCAAAAGCAAAAAAAATATTTTAAGTTCATTAGACCACATTCATTCTGTGTCAGAAACCTATGCTGTGTCAACTATTTAATCACAATCCAAATTCAGAGCTGTATCCAGTTTGAATGTTGTGTCCATACTTGCCCCAACTGTTCAGGGTTTGACCTCTGCGGTCGTATAAAGCTGCGCCCTGCAGAGCATCTGGTTTTAATATGAGTTAATGATTTAGTTAAAAAGAAATGGCTGTCCACGTTGGCTTGTCATAGAAATATCATTATTCAATATATTACTCTATCTGGTCATGATTGTAATATTTTAGGAAAAAAATCCCTTATTTTCCTCTCCTTCATCAATTTTAGTTGAACAAACCATGCTTACCAAAGTTGTGTGCACATTTTTCCAAGTCAGTGACATATTACTACACTGTACCTTAACTTTAATGACAATACTTTATCAATTTCTTTTGTCATGGGAGTTATTGCCTGTTAATAATGATTTTTAGCATGTTTTATTTTATTTTTGGTGAAAAAACTTGGGGGGCGGGGATATACTGATAAAGAAGAACTGTAAAATGCAAAAATAGTGAATATAGCTGAAATTGTCAGTTGCCTCCTAATATGAATGACATGTCATAGATGTACATTCGTAAGAAGATGTGGTACATGTTGGATGAGTTCCAATGATACAACTCTCCATCCAAGTCATAATAATATAAAAGTAAACCATTACAGGGCAAAGTAGGGCTTTCAACACAGAGCCTTGACTAATGCAGGTTTTTCTCTTAAATGAAAATTTGAATCTTCTTTTTTTTTTCTCTCGCTCTGTTTGGCAGAGAGAAACTGTAAACAGTTAAAAAGATCAGCAGAACATGATTTACCCAAAAGAGATTGTAGTACATTTTTACTCAATGAATTGTATACTAGTTTACAATATTTGGAGAGCAGCAAATGTTGAAGACAAACATCATGGACATAGTACCAGTGACCTTTGCATGCCCTTTATAGCCACCATTTTTGTTTGTTATGGTTTTATTTTCACAGCAATAAATTTTCAGCCTGTGTAATCACACATTTGCAATGTATTTTTTAAAAGTTTTTCACTTGTACATGTATTTATAAGTATTTTATATACATGTTCATGTACAAAATGATTTACATTGTACAACCTTAATGTATAAGCAAAATAATGTAATGTTTCTTATTGATTGTAGATAATGGATGAAGTTAAAGAAGGAACAAGATATTTATTTCAGACTAGAAACAATTGGACTGTATGTGTATCAGGAACAGGTTTGTATCACAAAGACATATATATGCTAAACAGTAAATACATAAACATTAATAAAACAACTTGTTTCCCAAATCCTTCTGTAACTTGCCATGTGTAAAAAGTAAAATCACAAAAATACTTAAGTCTGAGGAAAATTTAAAACAGAAAGTCCCTTGACCAAACAAAGAAGTATGTGTGTTTACTGCCACATGCTGAAAAAAATAGGATGTGGTAGGGATTTTTTTTTTTTTTTTACATTGAGTCTATAGGAGCAAAATTTGCCCATGAACCCCATTTTTCTTTTTATAAATCTTTTACATGTATAATTATAAGCCATTTGTAACAGTCTTATAAAATCTTATTTATTTTTTAATAGTTTTTGCAGGCCATTCATTAGGAGGCGGTACCTGGTACTTTTACCCTCCTATGCTATTGACAAGTACCGCCTAAATGTAGGAATTTTTATATAAGATATTCATGGAATAAATTGAAAAGTACCACCCAGAAACGTGGAAAGTACCAATCAACATGAAAGATAATGAAACCCCTGTTTTTGAGAACTTTAATTGGTCAAGGATAAAGCTATGAAAAATCAAGAGAGAACATTTTCCCACCAAAATTCCAATGGCTAATATCTCGAAAACAAGCACATTGACCCCTATATTTTTTTTGCTTTTTTGATTCCTCAATTAATTACCTATCAATATATACTAGTTTTATGGAAAGTTATTTATTTTGAAACTGAGCAGCAAACATCCTTAATCAAAAATGGTCAACAAAACTTTAAGGTAGGGGATTAAAATTAGGGTAGGTAGGTATACAGTAAACACACATACTTTTGTGTTTGGCCTTATCAAACAAGGCTTGACTCAGTTTACTGTTCTTATTACATTATGGTAAGTTTGGTTCTTAATCAATTGATCACAAAAATATCACCCACACAAACAGATACTTGTGCCTAGTACATGTACATGTAGTATTTAAAGGAGCCAACATAACATGATCGTATGTTTTCTTCCAGACACATTTTGGTTATGGTACTGTTTGGTTGCTATCTAATTTATGTATCCTGTCCATTCACTTTTATTTATATAATTTGATTGGTAAACATGGTAAACTGTTGATGTTTTGAATGTACTTAAATGAACTAAATGACTTTGTTTTTGCCAGAAGTCATATTTTCACAATATTTTATACAAGATACTCTCTCTCTATACATGCTATAAATATTTATACTGCACTCGTTCTATTTGAGCAGTCAAAATGCGTTGACTGTATATTTCTATGCCATATACAGTCACTGACCTGATATCACTTTTCCTCATGAATATTTAAATAGAAATTGTCGAAATTATATTTAATTATTCATACGACCTCTTCAACCTGTTCTTGTTTCCAATGTAAACAACGATGGGTTTAACGACTCAAACTTGTTTCTTTTGCAATTTTTGGGAAAACATATTTCACTTATTAATATTTTTTTGTTTGCAACCTATAAATCATTATGTTTTATGTTTATTGTTGATATTTTAGTCTGCAACGAATTCGTTCATCATTGATTGCGGTAATGATGTACATTTCATCGTGTTATATATTTCTCCGTCTGTGTGATATGAGGCCTTTTTAAAGGGGGGATTTTTCCCAATATTTAAATCAAATAAATAACATTAATACAATAAACAACAATTGAAAATGTTTTTTTTAGATTACAGTATAAAGACAATAATAGTGCATTGACTTGACATATCAACGATATAAGGATTCGGCCCGAAACGGGGAAAATGCTCGGCACAGCCTCGCATTTCCCCGTTTCTAAGCCTCATCCTTATATCGTTGATATGTCAAGTCAATGCGATATTATTGTCTATATATGTTCCAGACCGTATGAGTATTTGGACCGTAGTACCGTATGAGTAATATTAAGAAGTTGGTCAAGTTTATTAGATACAAATGCATATTACAGATCAACCTAACTTAACTCTCTAAAATAAAAAAGTTCAATTGTAATTGAAATAAAAACTTTATATTCTAACTATTTAAAAAGATCACGCTAATCAACTCTGTTAATCTCTTGTATTTAGCATGTCCATCAGTTATACATTAATTGAATTATGATCCCTGAAATTGAAAACATCTGAAGTAAACATAAAATGGGAGCACAGTTGTTTTAGAATGTTTAGCAACTTTACAAAAAAATGCAAAGGAACATGCATGAACTGCAAACATGTACATTATTAAATGTAAAAAATATTACATTACTTGCTGTAGCAAGTGTCACCTTGGGTGAGTGTACCAAAATAGGATTCAGATATACAATTAAACAAATGTTTAATTTCAATTGTTTGTTTGTTCATTTTATCCATCTAATTGTAATAATAACAATTTGTAAAACTAAAAATAAAGCTTGTGATAAATTGTTTAAATATAACCCATTTAATCCAATCACATGTATGGTCAGCTCGTACTGGATCATAAGCGTATACTCATATGGTCCGACCATACGTGTATGGTTGGACCGTACAAGTATACGTATATGGTCCGGACCATACGCGTATGGTTGGACCGTACGAGTATACGTATATGGTCCGGACCATACGCGTATGGTCCAAATACTCATATGGTCTGGAACATATACACATATACTGTAGATTCATTAATATCAGTTGGATACCAATTTTCATGGATTTTGTGGGTACAGGAGAACTACAAATCTTAATGTTCAAGGCAATACAATTTTTCTAAAGGAATGTATGCAAACTTTTCCAAAACCATGAATTTGAATATCAACGAATAAGCAAGTTTTCCTCAATCCATGGAAATTGGTACCCATGAAAATAAACGAATCCACAGTACATGATTTATAAATATATATATCATGTATATAAGAGAGGGACAAAAGATACCAGAGGGATAGTCAAACTCATAGATAAAAAATAAACTGACAACGCCATGGCTTAAAATAGAAAAGACAAACAGACAAATAATAGTACAGAAGACACAACATAGAAAACTAAAGGATAAGCAACACGAACCCCACCAAAAACTGGGGGTGATCTCAGGTGCCAAGGAAGGGTTAACAGATCCTGCTCCACATGTGGCACCTGTTGTGTTGCTTATGTATATATTATGTATATTGCACCAGAAAAATCAACAAAAAAAGGGAAGAATATTGACAAATGACTTTTTTAAAATGTCAACTTATTTCTCATTGTCTATCCTTTAGGTCATGCAGCAATGGAAGCAGCAGTTTGTAACTTACTTGAACCAGGGGAGACTACTCTATCATGTGTAAATGGATTATGGGGAGAACGATACGCTGACATGGCACGAAGAAATGGTTTGTTTATTTAAAAACATTTTACTACCAATGAACTGATACTAATATCCTATTGTCTTACATGTTATATGGTTTGCTACTGACCCCCTACGGATCCATAGAGGGTTAGTAAAATCCATAGGGGGTGAGGCCATAGGGGGTGAGTAGTGAACCGTATAACGAATTTATCGCACACAGGACTTTTTCTGCTGCGTTTTGTAGAAATATAAACAATAAAATACAACAACATCAACAGATGACATCACCATTAACAGTAGATGTTACATCATGAACCCCCTACTAACCCCCTACTGATCCATAGGGGGTTGTGACAGAATATAAGTTCCCCCATAATATTTGTTCCAAAGAACTTTTAGCATATAACAAAAGTTCCATTGGGAACTTTACTTGTATAATATTTTATCCAATGCTATAAGAAAATTTCCTTCACAAAGGATAAAATATTACATAAGGAAAGTTCCCAATGGAACTTTTGTCATATGCTAAAAGTTCTTAGAATAAATATTATGGACAATGTTTTATATACTCATGATATTATAATGAAAGTTCCAGGAACATTTGTTATATTATAAAAGTTCTGGGAATATTTATAAAAAGTTCTAGGAATATTTGATATATTTTAAAAGTTCCAGGCATATTTGGAATATTGGCTATATTATAAATGTTCCAGGGATAGTTATCATGGTTATTAGATAATTAAAGTTCTTGATATATTTATTGTGTGATCAAAGTTTTAGGAATATATACTACAATATCATAAATCATTTCTAGCTACAAATGTATAGAATTAAATTTCCAATAATAAAGTAGACATTTTCACCTGAAATTTGTGGCTAACTTCATGCTTGACTAAAGTTTGAGCATATCTTTCTTCATTGGTACAGACTAAAGGACCATTTAGTTAAGTCACAGTGGGACATGCAGTGATAAAATATTAAAAATATATATCCTAACCTTGCTTAGAATGAGAGCCATCGTTTAAATATGTAAAAGTTTTGTTGTATTCCTCAGACTCCATCTTTGTATGTACTACATGTACAGGTAAATATCATGTGAGGTGAACATTAATTAAGATTTAATCAGGTGTAAAAAAATCAAATGACACACTTTCTTTAAAGGAACAAATATTTTGACACCATATGATATTTTAGTTCCAGGAAAATACCTTATGAAGGTGGAACTAATATTATGTAATGTTTGTTCCCAAGAACTTTTATTATCCATAGTTTTGTTCCAGGGGGAACAAGTATTATGAGGAACAAATATATGTTCACAGGGTCACCATGTGACAGCTTTTAACCAATCACAACATGATAATTTACCCTTGGTGCTGTAATTATTAATAATATTGATGGTACCAATTTTACCTCACCATGATGTGAGTTTTGACAATTTATGACTCTTCTGGGATTCACCAGGCTAAAACAATTTATAATCCTAAACCTAATCATATGCTAATACAAATGTTGAAAAGCTGATTTGAAAAAAAAGGACCGTAGGTTTAGCCAAAATAGACATTAAATGGATGCTGCTTTAATTGTGTATCAAAATAATGCTGAGAGGGCAAATTATGGAGTATCTTGTGGTTAACTTCTTATTCATCTACTGTTGATTCCTTATTTTTCAAAGTATAACAATAACGATGTGGGAATAGATGAAGTACAAATTTAATTGTTAAATGAATACATGTTTCTTGTTTCTCGTTTTATATAGATTAGACTGTTGGTTTTCCCATTTGAAGGGTTTAACACTAGTATTTTTTGGGGCCCTTTATAGCTTGCTGTTCAGTGTGAGCCATGGCTCTGTGTTGAAGGCCGTACTTTGATCTATAATAGTTTACTTTTATAAATTGTTACTTTGATGGAGAGTTGTCTCATTGGCACTCATACCACATCTTCCTATATCTACAAATTTATAAAGGCTTGTATGAAGACATTGGCAAAATCACAAAATCAATTATCCATAAAATTATAATAACTCCTCTAACTGTAAAAATTGGTATGCGCAAGAAAAAAAGAATCCCCAGTTTATTTTAGCAATTATTACATATTAAGTGCATTCATGAATAGCATATTGTTTTGTTTTTATTTTTCAGGTGCAATTGCTGAAACAATAAATAAACCAATGGGTCAAGTTTTTAATCTTCAAGAAATAGAAGAAGTAAGATATTTTAAAAAGCATAGCCAGGGTTGTCAAATTGATTTTAGATGTAAAAAGTCAATGACTTTTTGGAATAAAATATCAAAAGTCTACGTCAGAAAGAAATAGGTCATTATAAGTGATGAGAAAACCAATATATTTCATTTTTGTAAATCACGAAATTCAGAATAAATAGCCAATCTCCACTGCACAAACCATTTAAAAAAATATTACTTTATTTACTACATCCAATCATTCAATTAAAGAAGTATCCTAAAACTAAAATTGAATCTAACTTTTAAAAGAATCTTTTCAGGGCTTACAAAAATACAGACCTGTGTTATTGTTTCTGACACATGGAGAATCATCAGGTTCCACAGTACAACCATTAGAAGGTGTAGGAAAACTCTGTCATAGGTTGGTTGGATCTTATAGGATAGATATAATTAAGATGATAGATATGATTAAGATGATATATATGATCAAGAGGATATATATGATTAAGATGATAGATATGATTAAGATGATAGACATGATTAAGAGGATAGATATAATTAAGAGGATAAATATGATTAAGAGGATAAATATGATTAAGAGGATAGATATGATTAAGAGGATAGATATGATTAAGATGATAGATATGATTAAGATGATAGATATGATTAAGATGAATACATGTAAAGAAAAAGTACACTTATTATAGCTAGTATTTCTAAGAATTATTCAGTTGGTGATTTGTATACAATAATTTATACTGTGTACCAAATTTAGAACTTACTAAGATGTTGACTGAAAAAAGGGGAGCTAATTTTATTTTTAATAAAGTTGATGATGATTGTGGCAAAATTGCTTCATGTTATATGCTCCTGTAATTCATTGCAAAGAGATATTTTGATTTGCAAATTAGAATGGAAAAAAATGGAGATAAAGTAGGTTGCTTAGTCAATTAAAAGCAATATACAACAACTGATTGAAAATCTAGTCATCATAATGGATACCGAAATGCCTTCCAAGTGTAAAATCCACTGCCTAAGTCATAATACAAAAACAAAATATCCCTTAAAGAACAATAGTAACGTCTTACAAAAAGTTCTTAAGGTCAAAGTCAATGGCATAAAGCTGCAATCTTGTATTCCTGGCTTTAAGAAATTCACAAGTGTTGTACATAAAGATATTTTATTTGTTAATGATAACAAAGTGATTCATTTGAGAAATTGAGTACAGTTTATATTATTGCCATGTTTTTCATTTAAACTCAATGAATGGTTTGAGGCAATCCTTGTGTTGTACTGTGTTATGAATCCATATGAAAAATATATCGTCATGAATTTTCACCTAAATCATGTATTCTGAATTGTCATAATAAAGTGATATATTATTTTATTTTCAGATATAACTGTTTGTTATTGGTAGATTCAGTGGCAGCAGCCGGTGGTGTACCATTATATGCTGATGATTGGGGTCAGTTAAGTTTTATAGTTAACAAAATACAATTATCTCCCTTGAATTAGAAAATCACAATTTACATTCACAAGATACCATTGTTTTCTTTGATTCAATAATTACAATTCACATATACTAACTACTTTTTTCTCCATTGATTTAGAACTTTGCAATTTACATTCACAGAATACCATAATTGTCTCACTGATTTTAAAAATTACAATTTACATTCATAAGATTATCTCCCTTGATTTAGAAAAAAATACTATTTACGTTCACAGGATAGCCGATACAATTATCTCCCTTGATTTTAAACATTTAAATTTTCAGTCACAAGATTCCATTTTCTCCTTTGATATGGAATATATGATTTACATTCACAGAATATCTTTGTCTTACAGCAGCATACTATTGACTTCCTTGGTTTAGAAAATACAAAAAACCCACAAATTGTCTCCCTTAATTCAAAAAATACAATTCACATTCTTAAAAGATTATTGTCTGCTTTGATTCAGAAAAGGCATTTTTATTCACAATATATCATTGTCTCCCTTGAGGGAGCAAATAAGATATACATGTATACCAGGGGTAGGTTTCACTAAAAAAAAACTTACATTGACAGGATATCATTTATATTGTATCCACTGTTTCTGAAAAATTAATACAATTTACATTACAAAATACAATAATGTCCTATTGAATTATTAAAAAAAAAAAAACATTTTTGATTCCTGACACAAAAAATATGTTAAATTATTAAGATATGTATTTTCAACCTTTGTGATTGCTTTGACATCAGTTATCCACCAGATATAAATCACTTTACTAATACATTTTATTTCTTCTGTAGAAATTGACTGTATATACACTGGTTCCCAGAAAGTTTTAAGTGCACCACCAGGAGCCAGTCCAATATCATTTTCAGAAAAAGGGAAGTAAGTTGTGCATCTGATTAGCTTGTTTGATTAGAATGATGATTGCATCAGAGAAAGTATAACACCAATACTTTGTAGAAGAGGAACATTTAGAATCAGATTTTTACTTTGCTATGTCATAAAGCAACACTATGTCACCTTATATGGACACATTATTTTGAAATCAAGCCAAGCAGTCTTTCCATCTGCTATGACTGAGTAATCACTGTTTATTTAAAATAAATTATTAAAAATATTTAAAATAGGAGGAAAAAAAATGAATTGGAAAAATTAAAATTCAATGCCTACACTTTAACATTATTTCTCAAAGCAAGTTCAAATAAACATTGTCCCGAAAAGACATTTCATAATTTCTGATTAGACATAATGATGAGTCAAATAGAATGTGAATCAATATGGTTTTACAAATAACAATTTTCTTGCAGAGAGAAGGTATTGAAGAGAAAGACACCAGTAAGATCCTTCTACTTCGATATGAATCATCTATCTAACTATTGGGGATGTGAGGAGAACCCTAGAAGGTGTGTACTGGTGTATAAAGATGTTATTTAAACCTGTCAATGCTATAGCCATCAGAAAAAACAGTAGTCTAAATAATAATTGGGTTCTCTTGAGGGATATGAGTTAATTCACTGGGCTCGGAGATTCAGTGATAGTTATATTGTGATCTCCTCAGTCATCAATTTTCTATCATCTGGTAGCTTTTCACTTTATAGTCAATTCATCTGAATCAATAGGCATATATGACTGGTGTAGGGTATGTTAAGCCTTTTTAAATTTCTTCATTTGCATCCATTTCAATACAAAAGCAAAGATGCCATATTAGCTGTAGAGTAAACTGTACTTGTTCACTTGTTTGTAATATTGGTATGTGTTAATGATATTACAAGTGACTTTTTTGCCCTCAAGTAACAAGAATATTTAAACTGCATATTTATCAAGAATAAAATATGATAGTTCTGAAGATGCAGATTGAATCGGCTTAACTTGTGGACAAAAAATAAAATATGTAGATGACATAAGCATTGTTGTCAATTTAGCTGTATTAATTATTTTTATTTGACAACCCTGCATACCATCAGTATCCACTGAAGGGAAATCTACCAACATGGAATTAAGGGGTCTTTGGTTCAGCCAGTCTTTTTTTATGTATTTAAACAGTAATAATTTCATAAAAATGCATGTTATTTCTATTACAGATATCACCACACAGGTCCTATAATGAGTGTTTATGCATTGAGAGAGGGATTTTCCAGACTAGTAGAAGACGTAATTATAACTAATACAGAGAAATTAAACAAATAAAAACAATGTTTGAGTGTTGTATGTTTGGAGCTTTATTTAAAAAAATATCTTAGGCATTAAAAGGAATTGAAGATACAAATTTATCTTACCTCCTATACATTTCTAGGAATATGATTGGTTAAAAGCGTCCTTGTGGAAACCGTGTATATTTAATATTAGGTTAGTTGGGAGGCGGGGCTTATTTCATACACGGTTAGTAGTGGAGTTACATCCCTTTATATTCCATATAAGGTAATAAGAAGGTAATACTGAGAAAAAATCTTAAAGGTTTCAACAGACGAAGAAAGTGATGACAAAGGGAAATAAATTCATAAAACACATTTAAATCTAACAAGTTGTCATTGTTTGCATCTGTTTTTGTAGGATCAAAGGAAGTAGTTTCTTAATCATGTTAATGCTAACTGTATTGAAGATTTGCTCATTTTGAAAGGTCACTAGTCTAAATTTTACACGTTAAGATAGTCGGTAAGATAAATTCGTTACATAGTGTGCTAGTGACGTAATACGGTATATATAAATTCCAGCTTCGCTCTCACCCCATATGGAATTTACTGACCCCATATATACTGTATTAGGTCACTAGCACACTATGTAACTAATAGTATTTAGCTTTCTTATGGTGTGTTGGGTTAATGAAGTTATTAGGGGTGATTGCTTTGTTTTTAATTTTGGTAGATTATTGATACAAAATATAAGAAATTCATGTGAATAAAAAATATCTTTCAAGCTCAGATTTTCAAAGTACAGTTGTCTTCAACATTAATTTATAAAAAAAAAAACCCAAAGAATATGGGATATTCATCCAGGACACAAAATCAGTACAGCCACCTGAAAACATTACCAACAAAAAGTAAAGGAACAGTGCATTTTTTCTTTTCTCAATCTCAAAGTCATAGTGAGGCCTTCAACACGGACCAAAAAAACTCTCATTCTTTTGCAAAAATAATCATATATTGATATAATATACACAATATATGATACAAATGTAGATGGCTATCTCCAGCTGATGTTTTTTAACAAATTTATTTATATATTTATCATGAAATTGAATGAAATCAAGGTAATCTTAGCTTGAAGATTTAGTACAAGTTCAGCAATTTTATATATAAGTGCTTATTTATGCAATTTTGAGAGTCAGTTTCATATTTTAATTGCATGATGAACACAAACATACGTTTTTTTAATCTTCTTTCTTTAGGGTTTAGAAAATAGCTGGGCTACTCACAAGAAATGTGCTGAGATGTTACATGAAGGAGTAGAGAGAATGGGTTTGGAAATTTTTGTACAAGATAAGGTAAAATTCGAATTCATTTACAGCTAAATGACTTGAGTGTGTAGGTTTAAACAAAATATTTGGTTACCTTGCTTGGTAGTTGAGCTGTGAAATCATTATTAAGTTAGATATACTACCCTCCTTTCAGAGTAGTCTTGTCCTATAGACAGATAGACTAGTCTACTATTAAAAGAGGGTAATATACCTAACCTAGGAAGCAAGGTAGCCAAAGATTTTTCTGGAACCTACACACTCAAAGTCATTTGGCTGTTACTTCAAATGTTTCAATGTTAAATAACTTTCTAACAACTTTGATTATACAAGTTAAAGAAAATTTTAAGTTTAGCGTAGTTTCAGATTTGACACTGTTTACACAAATTGTACACAAAATGCAAGGTGCTCTGAGAAATATTTCAATCAAAAGAAGATGTATGATAAGCAATTTAAAAATACAAAGATGTGGTTTGATTGAAAATGAAACAACTTATTAACATAGTCAATGGTAGTCTGAAGTGAAGAATTACAAGTTACTTTTATTATTATATCCACACTCAAGTTGGGGCTGTATTGCAATCCCTGTATCTGTCCATTAGTCTGTCTGTTCATCCAGAAAATATTTTGTCATACTTTTATCAGAAACTTTTGTTAAAAATGACTTCATTTACTTGGTCAGCATAGTTTTTACCTGTAAGAAACTGTCAGATACGTACTCACTATTTACTAATACCCTGATTTTTTCGATATGTTGAATGAATTTTCAATAAGTTTTTATCAGAAATTTCTGTCAGCAACTAAATAGAAATGAGTTGTAATGTGTGTTTTCACGATTTTCCTTGAATAAGGTAAACAAAATTTTTGTGGTTATTACTTTGGAGGATTTAAAACTTTTATCAATACCTTTGCACGTACACTTCTAAATTGGTGGAATTTATTTTGGACATTGTGTTCAATCTGCAAAAATAAGCGAAAATTAACTCCCTGCAAAAATAACCTGCTATACAGTATGTACTATCTTAGCAAAGGGAAGCACACACTGCTTTTTTTCCATTCCTCCTATAGAACAGGTCATTTGATGTATGTCAATTAAATATGGGAAATTTCAGTGAAACAAAATATATATTCTTGGCTGTATATTCTACATTTTATGAAATATGGTATGATTAAAATATGTTTCAATTTCAGTCTGTCCGTCTCCCATGTGTCACTGGTGTTAAAGTACCAGCAGGTGTTAATTGGAAAGAAGTAGCTGATTATGCCATGAATCAGTAAGATTTTTTTTGTCTTGAGATTTTCTTTATTAGTATTTTGCTAAAGTAGGAGAAAATTTTTATTGTGAAGTAAGATCTACAAATAAGTTTATATGACCAAAATTATCAATTGATCCCTTAAGGAGTTATTGCCCTTTACAGACAATATTTCACAATTTGTACATCTAGTTTGCTTAGTTTTAATAATCTTCTCTTTTGCTCTTTTGAACTGTTGATTCAATTTCAGCCAAACTTGGGCTGAATGAGTTTCAGAGTATCTAGTAAAAATTTTGTATTTTATTGCCTTGTTCGTCAAGAAACATAGTCACTCTGGCTAATATGGAACATAGGGGTAAAATACATTTTTTTTGCTTTTGAAGAAAATATGATAGATACAAAGAACATTTAAATGGCATTTGTAAGCCACTCTTTAATATAGATTGAAAAGCAAAAATAATCATTGATGAAAGATTTAGGCAAAAATTTACAAGTGAGCGATTCAGGCACTTGGGAGCCTCTTGCTTCAATTTTCATCTTACAAAGTAGTGATGAGAAAATGGTTCTTTAAGGTCGGTTGGTAAGAAAACATGCAGAACCTACATTTTAAGTTAAATTATTGAGTAAATCAATCTAAAGCATTATAATAAAATGAACAAGTGATTTTATACTTTTAAGATAGCATTCATATATCAAATGTTAATTATTTTTTGTTAGGTATAAGGTTGAGATATCTGGAGGTTTGGGAGCTCAGGCAGGAAAGATATGGAGAATAGGAATTATGGGATACAACGCTACACCTGACAATGTTAATCGTGTTCTCCGAGCATTATCGGAAGCTTTAAAACATGTAGGATTTAAATCAAGGCTGTGATCATTGTATATGTTGCTTTGTAATATTCAGTCAATGGAAAAAGATATTGTGTGCTCAAGAAATTTGTAATATTGAATTTTTCTTTCAGCTATGATCTAATGATCTATGATCTGTTTGAAAGACAATCACCAATGTTTTATTTGTTGAAGAATAAATGACTGATTGTTTTTCATTTCAAGTTAATTTTGTATGGTTGTTTCTTTTAAGACTTTTAAAACATGTTAGAAATTTTATTTCTTTAAATATTTCAATAGCCATATTTTGTCTGTACATGTTTTATATTTTAGACTAATAATTTTGTTAATCAACCTTTTGTGTCAAGACCAACTCATTCAAGCTTAGCATAATATAACGCTTGATTTCATTGAATTTTAAGTATTTAAATGCATATCAAATAATGTCATATTGTTTTACTCTTTTCAAAAAGGGTCCAAAAACTGCCAAGTGATCACATTTAGTATATAAATCGATAAATATTCATGACTTGTTCATGTTTTTAGTCACAATAGACTTGTGATTATAAAACAAAAATAAGTTACAGAGGATTAATTTATTTTCTTGTTTACCAATCTACTGCCAGGTCAACTTTTAATCTTTATTTCATTGTTTATCAATGATCACTACTTTTCTAGTCCTATTTTACTTTGTATGTCTATTATGTACATTTTTACACTGACTACTATCAGAGTTTAACATTTTTCATTGACAATAAGTACAATAATTTGATCCATATTGACTGTTTTAACATGTTTCTTTCTCCACTAACAATCAAATAATCCCTCAAACTACTGAAATGGTAAATATCCCCTTGTTATATGGATAAAATGTCTAATCATGTATAGTTAAGAAATTAAGGGGCTCCTGGGTATAAATCAATTTTTTTTTCTAATATAGGATTTCGCTATATTTTTTTTTATAACTCGATGAGTTAAAAAAGATATTTCAAATTTAATGCCAAAAAATGGCATTTTTGCACCAAAAGGAGATAATTTGGAGCTTTTTCAATGATATAAACATTTTAAAAGTCATCTGGGGGCCAAACTGAATCGATTTTTTGGATTAATTTTTTTACCATATCATAAAGTAATAGCTAATAGTGTAATAAATAAAATTTGTAATGAAAAAATAACAAAGGTTCATTTTTTTGCTGAAATTTTTGTACCCACGAGCCACCTTAAGCAGCCAAGTTTGTAAACGGCAAATTCTATAATGTATTAATCAACAGTGTATAGAAAAAATCACATTATAATATTTGTAACCATACAGAAATTCAAATTCCTTTTATATCAGTTTTAACTTGTTTTTTAATCTTTTTAGAATGAATATAACAATTCAAAGATGAAAAACATGAATGGGAGACAACTCTTAATATTAATGGGGGATAACTCTAAATGTAATAGTTTCCAAGAAATGCTTATAAAATTCCTACATTTACATCAAGTTAGTTAAACAGCCATAGGTTTTATGTCATTAGTTGCTGAATTGCTGTTCTTTACTAAACTCTCTGTACAACTCAATATATGGATTGATTTAAGAGAGATTGTATACATAATTCATTTAAGAAATAACTCCTGCAATACAATGATTTATTTGAAATGTTCACATGGTCTGGACTTTTTTATTCAAATATATTTACAGAGTTAGATCTTATCTTATTTAATATGTTTCTATTCAGTTGAGAAAAATTTTTAATCAAATGTTTGAACATATTATATTATAGCACTTGTTTTCTTTTGCTAGATTTCAGTATTGATAGAGTCAGGTTGTTCGTTTTTGTAAATCAGATCTCTGATAGAAATAAATACAATTTCATCCTCCTTGTTGATCATGAATTATGACATGTATAACATGTATGAAATATTTCATTGTATAATTGGAGAGGTGGTATATGGTACAATTTATACAATATGATGTTTATAGTGCTGTAAATTTATACAACTATTGCTGATATAGGCTAAGTTATAGGTGAGCTTTTGTTAATTATACTATTATGGTTTGATATACCCATTGAATTTAATGAAAGAGTTAATTTTAATATTTATATATATATTTATAATAAAATACTATTTCAGTACATGCATCTGTATCTTTATTTCGATTTTGCTCATTTAAAGTATGCAAAGCTAAAAGGCTGATGTCAACATTTGTCAACTAACTTCTGTCATCACATTGTCTGTCTTTATTGTCAATTTAAAAGTATGAACAAAAAGAGATGCTGTGTATCAATTTGCTGACAAGATTATCTCTCTAGCTTCTCTAGTTTCTACAAAACACATGAATTGGTAAAAAATCATTCATTCAATAGACCACTTTTAAGTTTGTCTGTAACCGTAAAAAAAATCGTTAATTATGCGTGCCTTTGTGACGTCATTTACCAGATAGAGGGGATAACCTGTATCCCTGCACTATAGAAGTTCATCAAGCATCTTAAGTGATTGTCATTGTGCAGGATAAACTAGAAATAATATTTGTTCTGTAGGTACTTAATTACAATTCCCTAATGACAGCTGTGCAAAAGACAATTATGAGATTTCAATTTTTATGACTTATTTGTGTAATATAACTTTATAGTTTTCCAACCACTCGCTCAACATTGGAACAGAAGTGACGACACCCCCTAAACGCACAAATGATATTCTTTAAAACCAAATTTTTTTTATGGAAATGCATCAACTTGAAAGTTGTCTATTCCAATGACTTTAAATAGAGGAGTTGACTTTCAATTTGACACATGTTGACTTTATATGCATATTATTTACCAACACCAAAGGGTGTGTCATAATGAATGTACAACTTCCAAGTTCCTAGGTCAAATGTCAAGGTCAAATGTCAAGGTCACATGTCAAGGTCAAAAACTTTGGTGTCAGTTGACAACCCCATGTCCTATGATAAAGATACAAACTTTTTACCACATATTATTCACAGCGAGGCCCACAGAGATGGCAGAGATTCTAGAATATCCACAAAAATTACCTTCCAAGTGAAAATCAAAAGTCTTAATTCTTATTAAGGAGCATTCTGAAGCTTAGAACAGAGAAGATGGACATAAGGTTTACAAGTTGCCTTCTCAGGATACTTCATCATCTAAGCCAGAAAAAACTTTGTGACAACTCACTTTTAAATTTCTGGTTTGTTTAAGTGGAACTTTATCCACTTTTTCTTTTGTTAGTACTTCTGAAACTATGGCATAGATAACAAACATGCAATGCAATCTTGTTCCAATTTTAGGGTATCTTAGATGCACACTCCTGGATCCTGGGAGGAAATGGATCATTCCTTTTGAGAAATGCATATATATAGATTTAATATAAGTAATAAACGTACATGGTGATTCGTAATTTTATTATACAATACAAGATAAAGTAACAAATCTTAACTATAAAATTAAACAAATAATTCATCAACAGATCTCTGATAAAAAAATAGAGATTATAATGAGGCTGTTTACGGTTTAACACACCTGAAATATTGGTACACTCAGATCCTATACAAAAACACAACAACCATATATGGCATTGGGTATAATTTATAGCATATAAGTTAATTCATAGATATGATAGAGGCAACACAAAATAATTTTAGTTTCTCAGACTTCACAATTAATGAAAAGAGGTGAGAAATCCATGTTCCTCATTCATCTACAAAATTTCTAAATAAACATAACCATTTTAAGGCTTTACTTAAACATGATAAATATTGGATATGTAATTGACATCAATATCTCTTACAATAAATGTTTTATTTCTAACAGTACTCATTACCTGATAAAAAGACAGAAATTCTACCTACAGACAATCTTCAGACTTTTTTCCATGTTTAACATGTTAACATTAAAAAACATTGAAGTTTAAACACTCTCATACATTTTGAATGCATGTTTCAACACCAATATACAAAAATATTACATGTATTATTATTCATTATTTTAATAGGACCATTTTGAAATTCTAGTAAATATTCTTTGCAAGATATTTGACCACAACAATTATAACAGTTTGATAGAAAGAAGATTCTGTTCTAACAACAGTCCCTGAAATTGTAAATTAAAACAACCTTGTTGTTAATGTCTGTGTCATTTTGGTCTCTTGCGGACAGTTGTCTCATTGGCAATCATACCACATCTTTTTTTATATTACAAAGGTATAACCATCTTAAAGAATACTTTGATTGTTTCAATAATTTTAACAAATACAGTTTACGTATTTATTTTTTCGTCAGTTCTAGTTTTTGTGAGTTTAGGGAAAATTGTTAACAATATCTTCTTGGATATTTCTTAATTTGATTACATAGCTTTTCTTAACCCTTTTGCCGATGAGTCCCGGTTTACCGGGATTCACGCTTCAGACAACTGACGATGAGTCCCGTTTTACCGGGATCGGAATACATCTTTTATGTTTCCCGCTCAAAATTCTTCATTGAACACATAATTCAGGGTTAATATAAACCAAGGAAATACACAACAATTGGTATCCCACAAATATTAAGGAATCGTCAGTACATGTACATGTATATGCATCCCTGTTTAACATAATTTCATTACTGGATACTATCCATAAACATGATAAAAAATCAGATACAACTACATATAACAATAATTACATTTGAAGTATTTCAACAATGATTGGTAGATATAACAAATATAACAGTACCACATATTGACTAGTTATGTGGGAAATATCAAGTTTGTTGTCCCTGAGATAGCAACTATTGTTTGAGGCAAAGCAGAGCACAATAGTTGTTATCAAACTTGCTTTCACCCTCATAACCAGTCATTAAGTGCTACATTTTACCGAACAAAACAACTTCTAAAAATATTTTAAGTTTACTAATTCCATTTGGAAAGAAAAAATAGTCAAATATACTTGCACAAGATAAACTATAAATAATTGAGTCAATTTAAGATTGGAGACAAATGCACCTACAACCTCAGTGTTGAAAGGCTAGTGATACTGTAGTGTGACTACTTTTGACTATTCAGCAACAGAGGCCATGCAATCAAATGAAACATAAAGGTATACATGTAGTAACCAGGTGCTCCACAGGGCGCAGCTTTATACGACCGCAGAGGTCGAACCCTTGCCTTTGAGCAATTCACTATGCTGTTGAATATTAATCCTCTCAAAAAAATGTTTGAAGAAATTTCCTTTTTATTTATGAAATCTGAAATGAGAAAAAATTTAAACCCCCCCCTTTTTTTTCACATCCCCGCTTCCCTTTTTCCAAAACTGATATCAATTCAAATTTCTTATGGAGTTTGCAACAATAACTACTCTTTTAAATACATCATAAAATATTAAAATGTAAAATAAAGTGCTTGTTATCACTGAATGGTAAAGATTGGTTGGTAGTAAAAGTGAATATACATTGTTTATTGTATAAAACAATAAAAAAAAACTTCATCAGCAACATTTTATATTGGAAAATTTCCAATGAAGTTATTTACATAAAGTTATTGGCAAATAAAAATAGAAAATGACATCATAGTCATGTCTGGCAAATGTCCAACATACATTATCTAAAAACATTTTAGATAAGATAAGGAAAAAAAGCTTCATCAGCAACATTTTATATTGGCAAATTTCCAATGAAGTTATTTACATAAAGTTATTGGCAAATAAAAATAGAAAATGACATCATAGTCATGTCTGGCAAATTTCCAACATATATTATCAACTACTATTCTATACAAAGAAAGATAACTCCAATTGAAAATTAATTGCTATTGCACAATATTGTGCAATTAGATATTTCTTGCTATTGTGCAATACTGTGCAATTGAAAATTTCTTGCTATTGCACAATACTTGATATGGAATCCTGATTTGGACCAACTTGAAAACTGGGCCCATAAAAAGCATATCAAATAAGCCCAAGAATTTAATTTTTGTTAAAATCAAACTTAGTTTAATTTTGGACCCTTTGGACCTTAATGTAGACCAATTTGAAAACTGGACCAAAAATTAAGAATCTACATACACAGTTAGATTTGGCATATCAAAGAACCAATTTATTCAATTTTTGATGAAAACAAACAAAGTTTAATTTTGGACCCCCATTTGGACTAACTTGAAAACTAGGCCAATAATTAAAAATCTAAGTACATTTTTAAATTCAGCATATCAAAGAACCCCAAGGATTCAATTTTTGTTAAAATCAAACTAAGTTTAATTTTGGACCCTTTGGACCTTAATGTAGACCAATTTGAAAACGGGACCAAAAATTAAGAATCTACATACATAGTTAGATTCGGCATATCAAAGAACCCCAATTATTCAATTTTTGATGAAATCACACAAAGTTCAATTTTGGACCCTTTGGGCCCCTTATTCCTAAACTGTTAGGACCAAAACTCCCAAAATCAATCCCAACCTTCCTTTTGTGGTCATAAACCTTGTGTTAAAATTTCATTGATTTCTATTTACTTATACTAAAGTTATTGTGCGAAAACCAAGAATAATGCTTATTCGGGCCCTTTTTTGGCCCTTAATTCCTTAACTGTTGGAACCAAAACTCCCAAAATCAATCCCAACCTTCCTTTTGTGGTCATAAACCTTGTGTCAAAATTTCATAGATTTCTATTTACTTAAACTAAAGTTATAGTGCGAAAACCAAGAAAATGCTTATTTTGGCCCTTTTTGGCCCCTAATTCCTAAAATGTTGGGACCAAAAACTCCCAAAATCAATCCCAACCTTCCTTTTGTGGTCATAAACCTTGTGTTTAAATTTCATTGATTTCTATTCACTTTTACTAAAGTTAGAGTGCGAAAACTAAAAGTATTCGGACGACGACGCCAACGTGATAGCAATATACGACCAAAAAATTAAAATTTTTGCGGTCGTATAAAAATATATGTTTTCATAGAAAACTATGCCCTTCTCACACTATTACTTTTCTACTTTCAGTTGACAGCAAAATCTGGGCAAAAACTCTTATTTGGCTATACATGTATATTTTCTAGAAAGATGAGATAAGAATATAAATATGAACTAAGTTTCAAGTTGATATAACCACAATTTCATGGTCAACCTGATACCCAATACTGGATAGATGATTGATTGATTGATTGTTGATTGCTTTATGCTGCAATAACCGATAGACCATAATAGACAATTGCACAGATTAGACAACACAATTCCTCCCCACTATTGCAGGTAGGGCATAAAACCATATAAAGACCTATAAATAAGGAAATCAAGATCACCCGTTTGTAAAAATCTGATTAATAATACATCTTCTTAATGACACCACTTTTAGAACACCTATTCTGACGATTTAACAGAATCTGGAATATCAATTTCTATATGTTTATGATAACATTTTTCATATGTTTTTCGCAACTGGTCCCAAAACATCAAACTAAGAACAGAATGAGGAGCAATCCTTAAAAAGGATGGTCCCCAGCCTTTATAAAATCCCCATGGTCCCTCCTTTTTCATGATTTTGACGCCACAGTCTAGTAGGTTTTTATAATACAGTCCTTTTCCATTAGCGTCCACTCCTTGGTTATATAAACGAGTACACATTACATCAGGCGGAGTCATAAACACTGTCAATACAATACCACTAACTATACTAGAACAGAACGGAATGAGTATCGATGTGTCATTGAATACCTGAAAGGTAAGAAGTATGTACGTATAGTATAGTTCACAATCATAATTGGCAAAATCATAAGTATTTAAGGCCACACCAATTTAATTCCTTGTTCGACGGACCCGCCCGCACTTATTTTTTTCAAAACAGATTTTTAATTTTTTTTTTTATATTCCCACTTCCTGCATCCGTAAATGTAATCATCTCCATTTCCCGCACCATTTTTTGGTAAATATTATAAAAAGATATAAACATTTGTCTTTACATCAAAGTCTTCTAGACCTGTATATATATAACGATTTTAAACCTATTAGCACCCCACCACACTGTACATATCTGTGAAACCAATTAATCCCAAGTTGGAGTGCTCCGAAATATAACAGCGGAAATACCTATACAGAACAAAACATAGGTTTCTTTCCCCCTTACTTATATTCCCTATCACAAAATGTTTGTTGTTAGAATAAAATACAAGGAACTTCTGAAAGAGTTGCCTTCAACTGCAATTATATTGTATGCTGGCGAAACAAAACTACCCATAGCCGCTGTACATTTATGCACCTGTCCTGATTGATCCAAGGACATGTCGTTCAGCAGTTGTCATTTGTTGATGTGGTGTATGGGTATTTTTCTGTTTGGATATATATCGTTGGTTTTCCTGTTCGAATTGTGTACACTAATGATTTTGGGGTCCCTAATAGGTTGCTGTTTGGTATTGATCAAAGCCCTGTGTAAAAGGTCGTACTTTGACCTGGGTTTGTTATTATCAGGTTGGGAACAATACCTCCCCCCCTTTTCAGACAAGCAGTCATTTTACTGTTGTAGAAAAGAAAATAGAAATACCAAGGATTTGTAAGGTGCTACTATACAAAACCTTTGATAACTTAGAATTTTTTACTCAAAAAGAGGTTAAATACAACATATTTTTAACAACTTTTCTAAAAGAGGGGCCTTATTTTGAATAATATTAAACTGTTAAAGTAAATGTGTTAACATGGTTAAAATCCAGAAATATTACAAAATTCTTGGACCATTTAATACCAGATAGATATATAGTTTTTTGGGAAAATATGAGCCCTTAATTTTGTACTAAAAAGTGTTTTTTACAAAAAAATATATTATAAAGTTATATTGACCCCTCATTAAAAGGGATATTTATAACATTAAGGGGTTGTTCCCAACCTGATTATGACTTGGATGGGGAATTGTCTCATTGTCAGTGACACATACAAAGACCAGATTTAATTATTCAATTATTTCTTGGTAAACAGGGGAAAAAATACTTCGTAAATTAAAGAAATGTCAAAGTACAAGTGATAAATCAAGTTTTAATATTGTCAAATCCTACTATTTTATGTTTACAAAAAATTATTATAATCGCTCGCCTTTACTTTTCAAGCTTCCCCTAAAAAATTTGCAAATTAAATATTTTTTTATTAAAATTTTCAAATCGCACACTTTCCCCAATTATTGGACAGAACAAGAAATTAAATTGGTGTGGCCTAAGCTAAGAATGAGTGGTGATTAATGTAATGTATATACATGGTATGTGTTTTACAGTAAGTCATGAGAGTTGTGTCCCTTTGTATAGCGATGCATATTTGTAAAGTGATGTATTCTGTCTCTTTGGAATAAACATGCCATGGTAATAGATGTGTTTTTGTTGCTCTATAGCAATACATGTATAACTTTAGTGATATGCAGAGGCAAGTATATGTTCCCCCCATGTACATAATAATAATACATATAAAACAAGAATAACCAATAACTGATCTGATTTTAAAAAAAAACTTTACATTTTCTTTAGAAATTTTAACATTAATATTTGCAGTTTCAGGCTTCCCTGTCAAAGGATTTTGTCATTGTGAATGCTGATGTAAAGAAAAGTTATGTGAAAGTCATGCCTTTATGTTTAAATTGACAGAATGACTATATTGCCTACTAGGTGTCTTTTGAAAATGTGTTTTTGTTCCATTAACATAAATTAATGATTTCTATATACATGATATATATTTGTGTATAACAATGATGTCAATTTTTTATTTTAAGATGTGTACAAACATTCAAAAGACAGCAAACTGGATATCTTTGTCAGCAGTCTGTTATATTTTGGAATGGTTAACTTAACAGTATATGGTATTAAGAATATTTTTGTGTGGTAACTAATCTTAAATCATTAGCAAACCAAAGTACCCTTCAAACTTATCTTTTACTTACCTTCAAACTAAGTATATATTCTTTGGCAGTAGAAAAAGTTGTGAGTTGAGCAGCAGATCCAATCATTACCCTGAACATGGCACCAGTTACTCCTCTCCATAAGCCTCCTATACCATGCTCCTTAAGGATACCAGAAAATCCTTCTACCATGCTTCCATGTCCGTGCTGGTATCCTACAGCAATAGAACTAGCTGATCTACTCTGAAGTTGTGTTTTAACCTGAAAAAGATGGGGAAAAGACAACATTAGAAATTCTACATTGTAGATTTGTTTTGTTTGAACAAAATCTTCAACCTATCACTAATAAATTAGCTAAAGCAGCTGTTAAAAATGATTGTGGACCTATTTCCTACACAATTGAAGGAGTGACAAGGGCATAAAGAAATATTATATAAATAACACATAGCTGAGAGGGTGATAGAGGAGATTGTTACCCTGAGAAAACATTGTCAACCGCAGTGAAGCCAAGGTTGACAATGCTTTTTCGATGGGGTAACAATCTGCTCTATCACCCTCTCAGCTATGTGTCATTTAATTTATTATACTGAATGTCCTATCATTATTGTCTTTTACAGATGAATTTTATTTAAAAGTAATTTCTATGACGTCACGTACACAGCAACGTTGTTGGTATTAGAAAAATAAACAGAAGTGAAACCAGATAGTTTACTTTTTTTTATTTTGACAGTCAAATAATAGAAATCTGAGCAAAAAAGTAGAACCTCATCATTGTCTTTAATAAATTGATGTAAATTCAATTGTTTGTCTTTTAAATTACGATTTTTGATTGGTCTGGACGAGAGGGTGACATTCAAAAAAATTGTCACCCGCTCAGCCATGTGATAGGGTAAATTAACACCCTTGTATAAGCCAATCAAAATATGGCATTTTAACGTGAAGTATAATCAAATTTAATGTTATTTCATAATTCTTAAATTTATTTAACTTCAGCAGGGGCCAGTTATTTTGAGATATTTAATTTGTATATTTTACCATATAAAATGGACTTCCAACTATTGCCCCAACACAGCCAGCGGAAGCTCCACCTAATATACTCTTTAGAAAACTGACTTTACCATCACTTCCATTTAATAGTCCTAAATTAGTCATGATCTGGTATGATCCTAACCTCATCCCATTCATAAACAACTGGTACCACAGGGCAGGAACCAGTCCACTCTGCAGTCGAATGATTCCATCACTTTTGAATATTGTGTAAATGGCATGAAGAGAGTTGCGATAATGAACAGCATAGTGTCCTCTTGCTTTAAGTTCACCTTGCAGTTGCATACGTGTTTTTACAACTTCAAGGGGATTGGTGAAAAACCCTGCTCCGACAGCTGCAAGCCCGCCAAGCAGCATTTCTTCATGGGGCCTTCCAGGCATGTTGTATGCTCACTGGATGTTCTGTAACAATCACTTTGTCATTTTGAACCTGTAAAATTTCAAACATACATTGTAATGTAATGGAATATATACATGATATATTACAGTTAGTCTACTAGTACTAACATGATTGCTAAATGTTGCAAAATTAAATCAAACCATTTTCTTCATAAGAGAATGTATGTACCATGTGTAACAAGTCAAGAATATAGCAGTTGTTTTGCATTCATTTGAGGTGTTTTAGACTTTCTGTTTAAGAATTTTTCTTAGACTTAAGTATTTTTATTGTTTTTCCTTTTTTTCTCAAATAAACTGTGTTCTGTATGTATTTGCCTGTCCCAAGTCAGGAGCCAGTAATTAAGTGGTTGTCGGTTGTTGATGTGTTTGTCTTTTGTTCATTTTTTGGCACATAAATTAGGCCATTAGTTTTCTTGTTTGAATTGTTTTACATTTGTCATTCTGGGGCTTTCTATAGCTGTATAGAGGGGGGATAGGACCTTTATCGGGACTCCGGGATCGGGTTTTTTTAAGCTCAGGATTTCGGGATCCGGGAATCGTTTTTTTCGGATTTCGGGACATCGGGATTTACTTTTTTTAAATTGGGGACTTCGGGAATTCGTTTTTTTAAGTCCAGGAATTCGGGATCAGGACCCCTCCTATCCCCCCTCTGTATATGCGGTATGCAAAACTTTTGTCAAATAATATTAAAACATTAAAAAAAACAATTTCATTTTTTTTTGTCACTTAGTACATGCATTTCGTGTGCATGTTATAGTTTACTGCCTATGTACACATATATGTACAAATAAGAACAAAAAGTATGAGTTTTGATCATTGATGAAGGTCCTACAGAATTCGCCGTTTCAGAATATAATGCATCCTGGGTAGTATTTTCAAAAGCGTACACCAAAACGTTGTGATTGGTGTAAAACGTTCTAAACAATGGAAATTGAGCCAATGACGTCACGTTATTTTCATTTTGGTGTACCAACAATGAGATTACACATAGTCCTTTAGATTCTGAAAAGGCGAATTCTGCAAGCAGTGATTTTGCTAGCGCTCGTCACTTTCGTATTTTACGAAAGGGTTTTCTCATTGACGAAAGTATTTCAAATCAATTTCGTCACTTTAATTTTGAAAGTGTAAAAAAACTTTCGCAATAAAAACTATAAATCTACCTGTCTTCATGTTTTTGACAAGTTTATGACTCCAGGTAATTAACATTTTCAACAGGTGTTACAAGTTGTGATTACAACTAATCCCCTTATCGCCATCAGATGGGTCACTTATCCGTAATTTAATTATTTATTAATTAACCCCATAATTGAATGACCATCATAATTATTTCCCCAAGAAAATCAGTCAGTCGGCATTTCAACAACCAGGAGTATAATTTCGTCATTTAATCAAAAATGTAATAACAAGGACAGTTCGCATTTAAAATTTCAATATTTCCCAAACGATCACAATCTGAAGTTAATTTGTCGTAGATTTGTCATTCGATGGCATTTTCGTCATAATTGATTTAAATTTTCTTCAAAAACTTTCGACAATTTCCATTTAAAATAAAGAACTTTAATGTTTTCATTCAAAAAGTTCACGAGAAATGTTTTAAACAGGTGCATCCTGTATTGTGTTCTACGCATGCGTGAAAGTATTCCTTTGACTATTTATTTATAGACATTAAAAACGTAAAATATGAAATCATTTAGAATCAATTAAACGAGAGAGACAAATATATATCTCTTAATAAAGGAATTTAAATAGAAAAATTCGTAAGGGTTCCACGGAACCCAATGTCTCGCCTACTTTTGCTGTTAATTGCAGACTCAACAAAAATGAGGAAAAACATCAATAAAAATTTCCCTCTCGATACTGTCGTTTGATTGAAAGAAGCTTCCAAGTTTGGTAAAAAATCCAGGATAGTTTATGAATCTAATAAATGTTTTATAAACTTTAACTGCAGACTGTATGCAATGTTAACTGGAAGAAAAACTAAGTCCATTTATAAGTGAAATACGGAAAAAGTGAATTTTTTTTTCACAAAATTTACTTCTGAATAATATCTTATGATCAGAAACAAGCTTATGTCTAAGTTTGGTAGAAATCCAGGATAGTTTAAGAACATTATAAAAATTTTAAAAACTTAAACCACAGAGTGAATGTTTTGTTTCTGGCCAAAAAAATAAGTCCATTTATAAGTAAAATACGGAAAAGTGGAAATTTATTTTTACAAAATTTTCTTCTTGATACTATCTTATGATCATAAACAAGCTTCTGTCCAAGTTTGGTACAAATCAAGGATAGTTTATGAAAGTTATTAAAATTTTAAAAACTTTAACCATAGAGTGAATGTAATGTTTCCTCGCAGAAAAACTAAGTCCATTTATAAGTAAAATACGGAAAAAATGGAATTTTATTTTTACAAAATTTACTTCTGGATACTTTCTTATGATCATAAACAAGCTTCTGTCCAAGTTTGGTAGAAATTCAGTATAGTTTAAGAAAGTTATTAAAATTTCAAAAACTTTAACCACAGAGTGAATATTTGTGGACGCCGACGACGACGACGCCGGAATGTAGGATCGCTTAGTCTCGCTTTTTCGACTAAAGTCGAAGGCTCGACAAAAATGATTATTTCCGGATGAATCCGGACTTGTTTTGAATTTATTATCCAGTGTCACTTCCCGTTTTCGTTTCATTTTAAAACCGAAAGTAGTAAACGTGATCTAGTGTTGATTTGTTTACAACCTCCTTTCAGTCATTATAATCGTTCCAAAAAGGATTTTATACATTTCCAACTTGATAGAAATGATTTCCAAATATCGACTTAGACGTTTTACAAATGTATAAGGATAATGATTATGCAGTGAAATAATCATTGCAAATTAATTTCTGCTGTGATTCCTTGTTTAAAAAAAATAGAATCCAACTTTTGTCGATCAGGAATGACCCCTGGAACAAACTGAAGAGAAATTGTGAACTAAATTTCTGGATTCCATGTCAGAATCTTTCATAATAATGGCAGATACAGTCAAATCATACAATAACTGCCAATCATGCTGGTGCCTCAATCCCTTAAAATCTGACTAAGTCCAAAGATGAAGCTAGTAATAAACATCATTGGTCCATTGCTTTTACACTAAATAAGGTTGATTTTAATAGCGCGCAAAATTGACTAAAGCCCTCAAAATCCTAGCTTAAACCCTGTGCAAGTGTACACATTTTTGTTGTATGGTCTTGATGAATAGTTTCCTAATTGCAATCATTACTACATATTACTATTTTTATACTGTAGGCCTAAATAAATGTTGAAAAAATATTGAAAACTGATTATGTCATCATAATTATTTTTGTCCTAACATTTTATCAAGTTGTATAGAGCATAAATTGTTAACATACTTGACTTTTATACTAATGATATATGATGTATGCAATGTATAAGTTTGCATTTTGTTTATGATTTTTTTATGATGAGGGCCTCAGGAAAGATTAAGTATATAACTTACCATGTAACCCTCTTAAAATAAAATATTGTTGTTGTTGTTTTTGATTTATAACAAATATGAGATTTAATATGAGGCAGACATTACCTGTAAATGGGGACGAAGTCTGTATGAATTATTTTTTTGTAACTTAAATATTTGTTAAAAAAAAAGAAACGGAAATACCGTAACGTTTCCGATTTTGGTTCTGTTGTTAGGGATTTTAGTTGTGACGTTATTTAAGTTATGACGTCATATGCAATGTAAACAAAGAAATGATATCATCAGGTAACGTTTTTTCATATCAAGCAATAATTAAAAATGAAATTGGTATTGTGTTCCTTCCTATTTTATACTAGACTGATAAATATATATTTTACTCAAAGTTTCATACATACGAGACCGGAAAAAGGAAGTACATTGTAGATTTCTGCGCAGATGCAGGAATTTGAATCATGACACCCAAAAAAATTTCCCGATTTTGAGTTCATTAGTACAATGAAAATTTCAGGAAAATTTTCTCCGATTTTTTTTTTTTTTTTTTATTGATTTTTCTACTGTTTTTGGGGACTTTGTCTCCATATTAAGATTTAACAATGAATCAGGAAATTATTTATACATAACTAGTATTAATGATTATGTGATTCATTGCTAAATCTTAAATGTCTTTCATCACAAGTCTGGACCACAAGGAACAAAAATATCAAGAACTTTGCACCGATGCAAAGATTTGGAATTAACCCAGGGGTTGAAGTCATAAAACTTTGCTCAGTGCTCAAAGCACAAAAATCATGCTCGAAACACAAAATCCAGTATTTTGATTGGTTGATTCTTGAGTCTAGTACATAAATTGTGCTCAAAAGTTTTATGACCGCAAGGACAGAGTTTTAGAGAAAACAACAATTTTAACCTATTTTTTTTTATACTTAGGCCAATTAAAATTAATTGATAGATTTTCATCCCCGCCCGCCCCAATGAAATCGGCCCGCCCCGAATTTTTTTATTTCATAAAATTTACGATTTCCGGATTTTGTACATTTCCGTTACCGGTACCCGTTAAAATTTCGTTTCATTCAAAGCTACCTGTTTTAAATTTCGGTTTTGTACCTCGAGTAAATCTAACCAAAATGATTAAGTCGACATATTCTGCTGCTCTATGATGACAACATCATCTTCCGAGAGTAAAGATTGATTACGAGAATGACATGAAATATTCATGTTACAAGAAACACTCTGTTTCCAAGACCGCAAATCACGGTATGTCACAAATTTCTGTGATTAGAAAACTGCGGATTTTTTTATTTATGCAATGGCTTTGTGTCAGGAAATTTAAACCGTGAATGATATCCAAAGCGCCAGATTCGTGGAAACCATTGATACAGAAAACATGACTGGATTAAAGATATTGAAACACAAGCACAAACTTGTTAGATTTATGACCGTATTTTGAATTTAAAAAGTTGACTAACATACGCATTTTATTTTTATGTTGACAAACAGCAAATGTCCCAATACACATAAAAGAGTCATTAAACAACAACTTTTTTTTTTTTATTAAGTTCAAGTTTTACATAGTAATTATATTTTCATCTTGCATAAGTACCAACCCAATTATTTCAACACTGTTCGAGTTTTCATTTTATTCTGTACTCATAATAAATGTGTTGCATACCAATGCATTTGCTTCATTTTAATGGAATACAAACCATCGTTTTGAAACCCTAATACATTTAGTGAAGGTAGTCCAACTGTAGAGAGCATTTCTCACACGTTTTTTGTTGTTTAGTTTTTAAAGCCGCAATTAGATAGTATTTATTTAAGGATTTGAAAAATTATGTAAGATTCCTCATACTTGTGTATACATGATATAAGCTTATATCATTACACTTGCATATATGAAGAACTCGTCACAAAAAGGTTTCATATGAAATAAAATTTAAAAAATAAAATCCTCCCACCCACCCCATTTTTTTCAAAAATTTGGATGAAAATCTACTAATTAATTTTAGTTGGCCTTATTGTTACCTAAAATGATAGTACATGCTGATGAAAGAGGGAAAATGTATGAATGCCCTTTATTGTCAAATGTCAAAAGTCTGTTTTTCACTAGAGTCAAATGAGCCTTAACAGATTTATCATTATTCTTCAAATCTCACTTTGTAACCACATCAACATGATCAAAAAGAGTAAAATGTTTATTGCTAACATTATACATTAACATTAAAATATTTCACCCTCATTGGTCATGTGGGGTACCCTATTCTTATCATCACGAAATGCCTAAAAAAAAAATTAATGCTTTGAACTATAATGTTTTTCAGCTTAATGTGCTTTAAAGGGTCACTAGCTGGCATGAGTAGTAAAATCATGAAAATGTGACAATTCACAAGAGTGTGCAGAGGTGGAATGCATGTTAATGGAAGGAGCAGAAGAAGAAGAAGAAGAAGATTTAAAAGCTCAATGGATCTTAAGTTGTCTGTATACAAATTATAGTCTTATAAAAGTTATATAAATAAGCTTTTGAAAGTTGAGATGTTGATCTTGGGATGGCTTTTTCATAGGGACGTCACGACTATGGGTCAGCTCGAAAATCTTGGCGATACGACCCGGATCCTTAAAGACCTTCATGTTTAGAAGAGAATTAATGACATATAATGTTTACCACACAATGTATGAAAGCGCAAAAGAATTACCTGATTACTACCGGCGAAATCGATGGTTGTACATGCCGGGATTTCTACCTCTTATGCGTGTTTTAATGCAAAGCAACTTTTTATCAAAGCGTCAATGTGATTGTTGTCTATAACTGACAAAACCCATACGGTACGCGATAGGGATTATGAAAAACGGATTTTTTTATATTTTTTGTTGTTGCGGTACATGTAACCAGCTCAGCTTGATTGTTGCTAAACTGACATGTTTTCATATTTACCAAAATGATATAAAAAGTAAAAAATCTCTTCAAGCTACCAGTTTTGCTAAAAAAAATAGGTGATTTTTACTCAAATAGACTGTGAATTTTGTCTTATTCCCAATTAAAAGTTTGATTTTTATTAGAAGATAAAGTCTTGAAAAATTCTTTTGAAAAATAAAACAAAAATGATACCAGTGAGTATGCTCAACTTTAAAAATACGGCGAATGCTTATACTGGATCATGCTTATTGAGACGTTGAGCAATCATTTATAATTCTTATAAATCATTAGATTAATAGATATATATATACTGACTTTTTATGTGTCTTTGCGGACCATTGGCACATGTCGTTGAAACGAAAAGAAGGCTTAATAAAACGTATTTGCGGCCATAGATCAGAAATTAACAATATTTCAAGCTAAATTGCCTCACCTGCATTTTAATCAGCTTGATCTTTCAATCATGTCTATGCAAATTCACATAAGTGAAAATATATACCATCTGCAGGACTAACATCTCTCATCTTGCAACACATCTCCTTAGACAACAGGAAGACCATCGAGGAATTGGGAACCTTCGACGCCACAAGTATGGTTGCAATGATAAAGTTTATGATAAAATTATTATATCTAGTCCTTCCTGCAGCTCGGTGAATGTTATGCACATTTTTAACTAGTCGATCTACTCTTCGACGTAGATGAAGTCGTCACGGATAATCATCGTCATTATACACCATTAAGTCTTCATGATGGTTTTCTGCCATTTAAACAACCGCAGTTGGCTGTTCTTCATAATTTGCACGAACCTTTTTTTTTATGAACCCTTTAAATACTTCATTCTCACCCATTTATCCAAACAAAAACACTCGGATATTGCCAGTCACTGACTTTTCAAACCTATAAGCATTGGAAAAGAAGAAAAGGAGAAAATATCTGGCTTTCTAAAATTTGTTTGCGAACAAAGGTTCGAAGTCATCAAGTTGGGCAATATCCTTCATCATTAGTCAGTTCAATAGAACAAAGCTCCCTTTGTAAAAGTGTACTCTGTTCATCATTTATTATAGTGTACCTATACCAAATCAATTGCATCTTAAATTTTCATTTACAAAATAGCATCATTACTTGATTGACAACATATTTGTTACATTTGGAAGACGTGTTTAAAAAATGTAATTGGCATTCCCAATGCAATAAACAGTGCTCATTTTCTTATCGACTTGTTCCTGTATTCATATGAAGCTGACTTTATACAAGAGTTTCCAAGAAAGAAAGAAGAGAATTCGAAGTTGGCATGCATTATCCAGTCTAACTTGACTTACCACGTGCACTATATATTATGGAAGCGCATATGGTACACCCTTGTAAAGTTATTTTGTTGCTAATAAGTCGGAATTATTAGTTATGTTGTGTGTTATAAGCTGGAATCTAATCATCATGTGGAGTCAACTTGTCGGAATGATGACGAAATAATTGCATTACAATGTCGACTTGCTAATAAAATGTAATGACATATAGTAATAAGAAGTCGACATGATGACTTCAACTTGTTAATTGATTAAGTCGACAACTTGTTTATTTGAAGATGATATCGTACGTGACTATTTTGGAAAAACATAGGTCTATTTTTAAATTGATTTCCATATTTCGTTTGTTTAATGTGCTTCGGTTGTGTGCGTTATTTTGTGTGAAAAGGGGGAACGGCAGTCAAATATCAGAAAAAAGTAATTAAAAAAATAACAATATTTCGGACGTAAGGGGGATATATACCCCCACCATTTAGTCAGGCCGTTTATTTTTCTTAGTTCTCAAATGGAATCAGTACTATACTAAATTCTTGAAAGATTCCACGGAACTCTCTCTCTTTGCCTGAGATTGCTGTTGACTTTAAAAAGTTCATTTTTTCTGTAGCATACAAGATTTAAAAAATACATTTTTTCTGTAGATGCTTTATCTTGATCTAAAAGATAACTCCTATAAAACGATACACGGTTTTATAAAATAAATGGAGATTTACAAATTTATCAGGACAAAAAAGTTTTATTATCTGCAAAATAAAACTTTCAGAATTGTACTTCGTGTCATTTTGTTGTTGGGATATACAAGTTCCCGGCCATGTCCACTCTGTGTATTATTTCTATTTGTATCCATCTGATGAGTTAAGCCTTTTTCAATTGATTTTTATAGTTCATTCTTATGTTGTAATGTTACACCACTGTCCAAGGTTAGGAGAGGGCTAGGATCCCACATTTTTAACCCCGCCACATTCTATATGTATGTGCCTGTCCACTGTCAGGAGCCTGTTATTCAGTGGTTGTCGTTTGTTGATGAGTTACATATTTGTTTTTCGTTCACTTTTTGTTCATTAATAAGTTCGTTAGTTTTCTCGTTTGAATTGTTTTACATTTATCATTTCGGGGTCTTTTACAGTGGACAAGCCAGTATGGGCTTTGCTCATTGTTGAAGGCCGTACGGTAACCTATAATTGTAAATTTCTGTGTCATTTGGTCTCTTATGGAAAGTTGTCTCATTGGCAATTATACCACGTCTTCTTTCTTTATATACTTATATAAAAATATGAAGATGTGGTATGATAGCCAATATGACATATCTCCAAAACATACCATTGCCAAGAATTAGTCCGGTTTAAGGGAGGTAATCCAATCTTGTCAATAAATCTATTTCAAGGACTGATAACTCTAGCATACATTGTTATCAATCCATCCCAGCGTGTGTGGTTAAATATCGAGGTCTGGCAATTAGCACCTTGTACTTTTTGTCTCTTATCTTAAAATTCATGTTATAAACATACACAATAAATTTTCTGATTATATCCTGGAAATTGATAATATATCGAGAACCGACTATGTTAACATTTTGGATATAGTTTTCTAAAATTTTTTGTAAAACCCATTCAGCGCTTATGAACGCATCTATAACAAGCTGCTGTCCCTTTGACACATTCCCTGTTTCCATTCTCTATTTTATTTCAGTTTTGATACGTTAGCTGGTTGTTACAATTAACAACGTGTCTTTTGTTTTAAGTTTTATATTATCATTTTTTTTCGAGGAATGATGGGGATTTGTTTAAAAAATCTGGGTGTGTGTTAATACCATTTAACATTTCACTTGTAATAATTGTAGGTCGGTTTTTTTCTTTTTTTTTCTTTTCGTAATTTGAATTTTTGATATAAAAGTTTGCCAGTTAAATAAATATAGCTCTCCATTCTTTTGCTCATTCGATAAATCGGCAATCGTTTACTCGAGTAACATTCATCAATTTGAAAGTCGTCACGTCACAAGCATAACATAAATGTGTTTTAATTGAGTTATAATAAAAGATGATGTTAACGGCAATAAGACAGCAACCAAATGACAGAAATAACCAAATAACGCCTAGATATGGCAATACTCAGTCTACATGGTCCAGGCTTGGAACGAATATATATAATCACAGAATTCTGTCATATTATTCGTACATAGACATTAGTTGCATTTAAAGAAATAAGTGTGTTTTTCTCTACAACAATTATTTTGACCCAATCCAATACTATATGTTAACGAAGGAACCATAGGAACCATGCTTTCGACCAGAAATGGTTGTCTTGTGATAGCCCGTACAGACGCGGCTCGTTTTTTTTCTGACATGAACGCAAACTGAAGTTATTCAGGTCCTATAACCATAAAAGTACAATACTTAATACAAATTTCAAACTTTTATAACTTGTAAGCCTATGAACTCAAGTTGTGAATACTAGTGCGCAAAATCTACTTAAAAGGGTTGTGGGATACAAGAGAAGTTGGAATAATACGTTTTGAACACAGTACTAATACTCCTATAGAGAATGTCATACAAAGAAGCCTAGTGCATGTTGGTCATAAGAATAGCCCAGATTCTTCGTTGATTGATATAAAATGATCAATCATATTTTATATTCTTATTTTTGATGGTCAATCTTTCAAAACAGAGGCTGCAGACACCAAGGGGACACTCATGACTAACAAGTCGAAAAAAAAACAAACTTAAAAATACTGACAACGCCATGCATGGCAAATAAGGCGTTAATTAGTTGACATATGGAATAAAATTAAAATACAAATTGTTTCCATCGAGAAAAAAAGGGGGGGGGGGGTCTTTGCCAAAGGCACCAATACGAGAATTGTTAACTGAAATTTTCTTTATAAAAATATTGGCGTATAATAAACAACTCTTTATGAAATAAACTCGCTATGTCTCGATACCACACAGTCTTAATTATGCATAATAGTAGAGAACGAAATAAACCAAACTCACATTAATCATTGCACAAATATGAGATGCGGTTCTTAGAGAAAAATATTCTAGCAAAAAGTATCAATATTGTATCGATCGACCATTTACAAGTTGTTTATCTCCTATCATACATGTACTCCGTGGGAGGTTATCACACATCTTACTTTACAATATTACAAGTGGACAATGCAACTACCGCATACTATGTACAGATCATGGAAGTGTTATATTGACATTTTACTTCCATGTTCAGATCGAGAGTATTCTAAACTGGTCAACCATTTCATCTAAAGCACCACCCAAAAGTGATCTCTTAAACATGCTACAAAGTAATAAATGACACACGCACTATATTCTGTGTTTAATTTGAAAGAAAGGATACGACACTGGTCATTCTTTTTCAAGAAATAATTTGTCATCAAACTATATATTTCTGTCATGGGTTGATACCCGATATCCTTTATTATTCTATCACGAAATATTCGTTTGTTTTTACTAAACTCTCATATCTTTGAAGGAAACGGTATAACCGGTACAGAGACGTTATTATTATAACAATTTACAGTACTGTTTTGCCATCATATCGAGAAAAATATATAGTTCTTCTTGTTTCATTGTTTCGTACACTGAATCTCTTGGCCATATATAAATGTTATTCAGGTCTCAGACAGGGTATATACTGTGACATTCCCGGCTTAGAGTTTATATCCCCTGAGCCGAAGGCGAAGGGGATATAAGCCCTAAGCCGGGAATGTCACAGTATATACCCTTTCTGAGACCTGAATTACACATATATTACGGATTACCCCTGACTTAATGTTATTTTCCAGTGCAGGTATTTGTTGACAACACATATATATTGAAAAACCCAACCTGATATGTTCGGCATACGTGAAGCATTTTCTAATTTGCTGTGAACATAATTTTATCGTGTATGTAATAATTTATAATAACACTTTTAACATTAAATTTAAGTATTAAAAGTGTAAAATGCGTGATTTTGTATCAAAAATGTATTATTGACTTAAGCACGTCATTATTTTCCCTCTGTGAGCCTCTGACAGTCTGATAGCTTTTGACTACGTCACATAGTAACCGGTGTTATGATGACGTTTTTGAGGTTCCAATTGGGGATAAAAACGTCGTATATACCCCGGCAGTTTCCTGAATATATACTGACATCTCTGTGTTGTTATCCAATCACAAACCTCGACACATTTGTAATCCGTAATAATATGATGATGAATGATTGCTATTGATACAACCTTATACCAGAGTCGACCACCTACTCTTGTTTAGTATATCCTCATGTACCTGCAGCTCTCTTTTACTTCTTTTTAATTAACCGAATCTTAACTTTATTGGTTTTGTCACGTTGTGACCTTCTCATAGAGATTATACTATTACCTAATTTTGAATATTTGTATAGTAAGCTGCTAATACTTATAAAATGTTCATGTAAATAAATTTGAAACATATTGACTATAATGTATTTCAAGTTTGTTTTTTTTTAATTTGAAAATAATAGTGCACGATTAATTTTAAACCAATGTTTTTTGAATATTTTATTTATGTTTAATACGACATATAGATTTATACATGTGTATATAATTTAAGTTGTAACGAAGATAACGTGTACAGTAAAATTTTTAAACATAATTATACCAATTAAAACATTAATAAATTACTAATTTTAAAATACGAAAAATCTATTTTGTGATGTACAATGATATATACAGCGCCGCATGACATCTTAGTGCTCGTATATATCATTTTACACTAATCGTGACGCTCGTCATTGAATATTGGTAAAATGTTCATTTTTGTATTAAAGATGGTATCAAGAGTAATATATTTTTAAATGTCGAAACTTATATCAAAAGATTCTGCAATCTTTCTACTTTTAAATGATAACAAGGTCAAATAAATGTACTTTGATTTAGTATTTTAAAATATTTTTTAAAGATGTGCCCTTCTTGGTTATCAATTACTTTTTACCATGTAAGTATTTGTAACAATGACTGTTACTAAAGTTAAATTGGTATCAAGAAAGAAAAATCCGAAAAAATAAATAAAAATATTACCTGTTTGCTAAAATATTGAAGAACATAATGCAAACAAAGGTGAAACCAATTTTTTATAAGAAAATGTTTAAATCGTCAATTGAAATATATTTCCCGTTGACTTCTATATATCGAATTCATAGATAAACTCTATGACCACTGACGCATGCGCATTACCGACCGGACTGATTCTTGACAATGCCAAATCACTGAGAAGTATACAGCTATATGTCACTATATGGTCTTTAACAATGAGCAAAACCCCTACCGCATCTACCGCATAGTAAGCTATGAAAGATCCCGAAATGATAAATGTGAAGAAAAAAAATGAGAAACATAACAATCTAAAAGACGAAGACGCCGACGCCATTAATACCGACGACTGAATTGCTTTGTCTCACTTCCGCGACATTAATGTCGCTGGCTTGACACACATCAAATGACTAGTACTTTATTGTCAACAAATGGAACACTTTTAATCATCTCACACTCAATTACAGGGAAACAACGAATAATATATGTTCCAATTGTCGTAACCAGAATTCCTTCCGCTTTTCCTCAGGGATGACCTACCGCATTCGACCAAATCACTGGGTTTGTAATTTCACGAATAACACGACAGGTGACTCAGGTAAAGCAGGATCAGCTCACTTTTCGGGGTCTTCGCCAGATTTTGATGAATATATATTGGCTAGTAATACCGATCTTTTGAGTTATCCAGCTACAGCTGATTTTTCATGGTTTTTGTTGTGTGACACGGCGGTCCCAGGTTTGGGTTAGGGTTGAGCGCTCACAGACATGTTTAACTCCGCCACATTCTTCTTATGCCTGTCACAAGTCAAGAGCCTGTAGTTCAATTGTTGCCGTTGGTGCATGTGTTTCATATTTGATTTTTGTAAATTGTTTTGTTATAAATAAGGCCGATACATTTTTCGTTTGAATTGTTTCACATTTCCACGTGGTGGTCTTTTATAGCCGACTATACGATTTGTTAAAGACTGTACGACTGCCTATGATTGCTGAAATCCTCTTCATTTAAACTCTGGTAGCTAGTTGTCTCGTTGGCAATCACACCAGATCTCACAACTTTATTCGGTAGTGGCGTCGGCGTATTCGTCATTTAGATTGTTAGGTTTCCTGTCGATGTAGTTTTACATGTCAATTCGGATTCTTTCATAGCTTACCATGCGGTAAAGGTTTTACTGATCTCCTTATTTTGTTTAGCTAGCGGATCCCTCCCCATTCTCTTCCTTCGATATAATTCACTGCGATTCTACATACTAGATACTAGGGAACTGGATTTTTTTTTGCAGTAAGTAAAACTGTTTTGTAAATCTCCAGGAATTTGAATTGTTACAGGAGTTAATATTTTAGATCATACTAGATTTTAAAAAATGGTGTTTTTTTTGTAGATGCTTGGATTTAATAAAACAAACTGAAGCATCTACAGAAAAAAACCACTATTTTTTAAATCTTGTATGTTACAGAAAAAATGACTTTTTATAGTCAACATTACAATTTTACACTGACAGCAGCAATCTTATACAACAGAAGGTTCCGATGAATCCTTCACGAATTTATCATTATACTGATTCCATTTGAGAACTAAGGAAAATAAACGGTCTGACTAAATGGTGGGGTATATCCCCCTTTTGTCCGACATATTGTTATTTTTTAAGTACTTTTTTCTGATATTTGACTGCCGTTCCCCTTTCCATACAAATAACTCACACAACCGAAGCACATTAAACAAACGAAATATGGAAATCGATTTAAAAATAGACCTATATTTTCCCAAAGTAGTCACGTGGTTTTACCTCATCCATTGTCATCTTCAAATAAACAAGTTGTCGACTAAATCAATTAACAAGTTGAATTCATCATGTCGAATTCTTATTACTATGTCATTACATTTATATTAGCAAGTCGACATTGTAATGCAATTATTTCTTCATCATTCCGACGTCACAAGTTGACTCCACATGATGCTTATATTCCAGCTTATAATTACACACAACATAACTAATAATTCCGACTTATTAGCAACAAAAAAACTTTACAAGGGGTGTACCATATGCGCTTCCATAATATATCGATGCTGCCTTTACTAAATAATTCGAAGTGTCACGGTGACTATGTTGAACGCATCTATCATAGATCATCATAAGAACGTAAGATAAAAGATACATTTAAAAGTGACAATAAAGGTGGGTTGAAAACAAAACTTAACGACAAAAAGAGTGATTTTAGTTGCCACATTGTGAACTTTCCATTTCTATGTAACAGCATTCCAGCAGCACCTGCATAGTACGGAAGCCGATAAGGGCCATTCAAAAAAAAAAATTATGTCGTAATTACGACATAGCATGTCGTAATTTCGACATAACATGTCGTTATTACGACATCGCTATGTCGTTATTTCGACATAACATGTCGTTATTACGACATCGCTATGTCGTTATTTCGACATAACATGTCGTAATAACGACATCACTATATATATTAAAGAATATGTATTATCATTGCCAAGAGAATAAATGACACAGAAATTAACAACTATATGTTATCATAATGCCCCCAATAATTAGAAAAGCCCCCGCATAGTCAGCTATAAAAGAGGGACGAAAGATACCAGAGGGAGAGGCCCCGAAATGCTGTGTGGCAGACAGTGTTAACATTAATTAATTATTAGCTCCCTTGGTAAAACTCCAAATTTCATATTTAAAGTATTTCATTGTTGATTAATTTACATGATGCTTAATAAGTATATATTTGTTATTTGCATATCTTTTGCTATTTGAATTCATTGATTAAAGATATTTATTCATATTGTAAAGTTTAATATTTGTATCGTTGCAAAATCTTTGGTCACCTTCTTTGGTTACCTTCTGTGAGAAACTTGTATAATTTATAGATCGTAATTAAGGAGATACAGACTAAGTGTGATAAACTCTGTACTTGTTTGAACTAATATGTGAGGAATTATATGAGGACTGACATACATCCGACCTATAAACCAGCGCCCAACTACATGCCTTCGTGTAATAAGGGTGAATTGAAATATATTGATTGCTCTCTTTCTACTTACAAACGTTGGACACGATGTTTCTACAACCTCTAGTATTTAAAACAGAATCTTCGAAATTTCATCCGCAAAACAAAATAAAAATGTTAGAAAACACGAACCAATATTAAAGCAAATTCAATATATGTTTCAAATTATGTTTTTACAGCTCTTGATCATATACTAAGTAATATCTAGTATATTTGATGATTATATTAGCAAAGCTATGTGAAAAAAACCGGATGTCCAACGTTACATTTATGAAAAACTGTTTTAAATCTTATGTATAGTGATCCTATTTCTTATTCTCTGATCTTCTTGATACTTGGCAGGAACAACGACAGATGTCGGTTCTTTGTGGCGTTAAAGACGTTATTTTTGCCAAATTTTATTTGACTCGGTGGCTTTATATTAAGCGGGAATAAGAAAAATGTCCAACGACGTTTTTCGTTATCTCAACGACTGAAAGTGAATTTTGTAAGTAGCAGAAAATGAATAAAAATAGTAAGACAATAATAATATCTAACAAAAGTACAAATATTTGCCTCATTGTTCGTGAGTTCAAATATTGCTGATTCAATAAAATCTTCTCTACACAGTCGTTTTTCAAACGGTAGCCATTTTGTCCAAGTTGATATTTCATTTTTCAAAGCAGTTAACGCGTATTTTTTATAATTAATCAAAACAAAAGTTAGATACACGAAGAGTAAAAAATGACAAGATTCTTTTCTTATTAACTACATGTTTGGGTCTTAAAGGAATAAAATGCTTCCACACATTACAAAACAGTAGCAAATTTGTCCAAACGTCGAAAGTTCGAAAGACGCTAATTTCCGTCGTTACATGTGCTTAAGTTTCAATTAAATGTTCATGATAATTAAAACAAATCGTGTTGTGAAATTTGGAAAAACAGGTTGATGATTGCTGCCGAAAAAAAAGAATAGCGCATGTTGCTATAGACTCCACCCGGGGACATAGGTTCGACACAGGTTAAATTTTGCAATTTTTATTAATCGTTTATAGCTTTTAACGATTTATTTAAAAGAATGGTGAAATGGGGAAAAACATCTCATTTCATGAACTTCGTCCAACTTTTGCAAAGACAATTTTTAGACACCAAGACAATCCTCTAAATGTAAAATTCGAATTGAAATTTATATTGTGGAAGTACTCCATAGATCATTTAAAGTCGTCATTTCAGTAAGGTGCACTCACCAATAATAAAAGACTTATACCAGTTCACGGAGTGTTTTACTTCGCGATTTGTCCTGCTATTCATGTTATAACTGTCGTGATGAAATTAATTCCTGTACTAGCGAAGCCGGAACTTTTCGTCAATATAAACTTGTGCATGAAATGGAGGTACTAGTAATTGAAAGACAAATCCCAAACAGCGACGAAAACCGTTTCATCGAATTTTAAAAACCCGGGATTATTTAAGCCGTTTTCGCGGACGATCCAGGAGTAGATTACTATATTTTAAAATGTATATCAGAAATTAAACACTATAGATGACTTGCGGAAATAATTCTCAAGCCAAGGTTCAAGTTTTTGAAGGGGTGTATTTCGACAACTTATGTACACGGGAAAATACAATTCTATTCAAATTTAACCAAGGGTAAAAATGTTCGATTTACTTGCAGAGTGTCAGATATATTTGTATTGGGGTTGAGTTAAGATTTAGAAATTTTACAATGACAGATGATATGCACCTTGAAAGTTAAACATCATATGATAAAAGTTTCGTACATCTAAAAAAAAAATATCTTTTTTACGGAAAACTGTACCACATCTGCCTATATCTACTTCTGTCCCATCTTTCTTTCCCACATTACTTGCGACAGTAATGCATTTTTAGTTGAAATAACTTAAAGGGTAAACATTATTAAATAGATTTCCACAACTTGAGGTAATTTATGATAAAATGACATCACAAAACGAACAGAACCAGAATCAGAAATTTTAAAAATTTTGTAATATAATTAATAAATCAACCAACATATAAAAAAACGAATAAAACTCGCAAAAATTAGTCAAAAACCCTCTTCGACGCCGCTTTTTATGTGTAACGTCGTGTTTTAGGAACATCGTGCCCTTCGTTTGACAGTAAATACACAGCAATCGATACGTTCATTCACCCTCATTACCACAAACCACGGAGTTGTGCGCTTCTTTAAAGAAAGGTGTTAGGCTTTGCTTGCCTTGATAGGACTTTATGTCAGTCGGCTTAGTCCCCGGTCGGTTTCTTATTACTTTCGATTAGGATCTATAAAATATATAAGTTTCTCACAGAAGGTAACTAAAGAAGGTGACCAAAGATTTTGCGACGATACAAATATTAAACTTTACAATATAAATAAATATCTTTAATCAATGAATTCAAATAGCAAAAGCTATGCAATTAACAGATATATACTTATTCAGCTTCATGTAAATTATTTAACAATGAAATACATTAAATATGAAATTTGGAGTTTTGACAAGGGAGCTAATAATTAATTAATAACACTGTCTGCCACACAGCATTTCGGGGGCTCTCCCTCTGGTATCTTTCGTCCCTCTTTTATAGCTGATTATGCGGGGGCTTTTCTAGTTATTGGGGGCATTATGATATGACCTACAGCTGTTAATTTCTGTGTCATTTAGTGTCTTGGCAATCATAATACATATTCTTTAATATATATAGTGATGTCGTTATTACGACATAGCTATGTCGTTATTACGACAAGTTATGTCGAAATTACGACAAAGCGATGTCGTTATAACGACATATTATGTCGAAATTACGACATAGCGATGTCGTTATAACGACATGTTATGTCGAAATTACGACATAGCGATGTAGTTATAACGACATATTATGTCGAAATTACGACATAGCGATGTCGTTATAACGACATGTTATGTCGAAATTACGACATGCTATGTCGTAATTACGACATAATTTATTTTTTTTGAATGGCCCTTATCGGCTTCCGTAGCATAGAGTGTTCATGTATCTCCTTGTTGGTACGATATTCCAGGGTTTGTATGTCCTATTACGATTTCCTTGTTCAGTGTCGGATTTACCGGGGGGCACAGGGGCTCGTGCCCCCCAGTTCAGGTCACCAACATATTTTTCTTTCATAACTGTATTGCAACTGAATCTTCTTATCTAGAGCGGAAATCAATCACAGCTTGATTTGACTTCTTAAACTGGTGTTTTTGAAGAATATACATGAACAAACATATGTTTAATGTCGATATAAATGTTGGTATACGGCATCTATATTTGGGTATCTCTTCATTCCAAAAATACAGTACGCACAATAACATTTCTTGTGAATTTATTTTTTCTCTTCAAAACTGTGAATTAAGTCATCAGCAAATTAAACAATTTATTTTTAATACCATACAAGTTTGTATTTTTAAACGGAATGTCGTATTTCCATCCCTCTTATTTTCTCCCTTTTCCCATTTTCTAATAAATGCTATCTATAAAAGATCGCCTAGTGGCAATTATTTGAAGCATGTTTTAGACGAATATAATAAAGATCAATTTGAAGGAAAATAAATTATAAAGTGAAAAGTAAAAAAAAAAGGACAGAAACGTTGACCTGACCCCCCCCCCCCCCCCCCCCAAAAAAAAAAACCCCACTCACACTCGCATATAAACATCTCTAAAACAATATATTAAATTTAGGTTTCATGGTGCCCCCCCCCCCCCCCCCCCCCGACATAAAAGTTCTAGATCCGCCCCTGTTGTTGGAGGGTTACTACTCACACGGAAGCTTTTTAACCAAGATTTTTAAGATTTGATATTGAAATCATCCCTTCGTAATTTTTACGGATGTTTTTACTAGTCGGTTGACCTTTATGGAATAACATTCTGTTTTATAGATGCCGATGGACATGTTCCCTTTGTCGAAACAAACGATCCCACCTCCCCCGAGTCGCATAAAATTCCATTATATTGACAACGATGTGTGAACAAAACAAACAGACATATTAGGTTAAAATGTCAATAATCATGATAATAGGGATACAGCAGTCAACATTGTGTTATTATCTTATTCACTGTAAAAACAAACAAATATATTAACAATCATTAATAATGGCAGAATAATACAACGACGGGATTTATCTGTATCTGTATTTCCCACTTCTGTAATATGGATGGGTACGTCACAGATTCCTTTCGAGCCACTTCATATGTAAGAAAGAAACACAAAAAGGCATATAGCTAGGCATTTGCATATTAGCAAAAATGAAAGACAAGAATACATGTACAGAAATTATAAAATAGTTACAACAGGATCTGCATACCCGTCCAGGGCACCTGAGAACCTCAGCAGTTTTTTGGTTGGGTTCGTGTTGATTAGTCTTTAGTTTTATATGCTTTGTTTATATGCTGTTGTTTGTCATTTGGTCGTTTCTTTTATTGTTATGACGTTGTCAATTATTTTCGACTTATAGGTTTGAATTTAAATTTGGTAGCTATATTGTCTCTTGTGAACTTGCATTAACAGAATCACGTACACTCCAATATGTTTTGTTTGAAATTGACTATTTTAAAGAGTAAATTTTTGAATTTAAAGATACCCCAAAACCATTAATTTTACGCTTTTAAGCTAATTTTGAGTGTCTTTCCTTGCATAGTGGAAAGACCTTAAAAAGAAACATTAAATATAATTTGTATAAATATTTCGGATAACAGATATCCTTAATCAGTATGATTTTGATGTAAAATGAAATATATGATATATTCTGAATTTACTATAACAATTCTAAAAGTTGATACAATTAAGCCGAACCCACCAACTCTTGTACAATTTTAAAATTTAAAAAATGGCGTAGGTTAGGTATTTACAACAGAGACTGCATAGGCTACTTACAAAGACAGTAATGTGCATTTACATTCTGACGTCAAACACGCGACTCTTCACTAGAGTTGATGTGAACCTTGCCATTCAGTCACAGGACTTCCAAATATTTCAATCTTTTATGGGTTGATTTAAAATACATATATAAGTAAGCAATGGATGTGGTTGTAAAATTTGATAGATGCTTTTTTGTGCTTCTTTGTTAAATATTTGTTTGTTTTTGTTCTAATTGAGATTGTGACACGGAGATGACTACTTTACCCCTTTATTGACAATCTTGCCTATTATGTCTGTTTTGTTCACGCATCGTTGTAAATATAATGGAATCTGATGCGACTCTCATACAAGTGAGAGGTTCAGCGCTATAAAACCAGGTTCAATCTTCTATTTTCTACATTTGAAAATGCCTGCACCCAGTCAGAAATATTACAATTGTTGCCCGTTCGTTTGATGTGTTTTATCATTTGATATTGCCTTTGATTAGGGACTTTCTGTTTTGAATTTTCCTCGGAGTTCAGTATTTTTGTGATTTTAGTTTTTTCTAAAATTTCTAACATTTGGAAAATGATAAAAAAATAATTAAATCAGGTTCCTTTATTCTTATAAGGCTGACTTCATACAAAAAACTTCCTAGTAAGATAGAAAAGACGTTAGCAATCTCCTTTAAATATACTTTCAGCTATTTAGATGTTTTTTTTCTCACTAAAAAATTCAAAATTTGGTGCCTATATGTTGAACTCATCTATCCAATCGAACTAGAGAAAAAGAATAAAACAGATATAGTTAAGTCTACCTTATATCTTGACTTACATCTATAAATTGACAATGAGGGTATAGGTTGAAAACAAATCTCAACGACAAAAGAGATGTTTCAGCTTCCCAATGGTGAATTGTTCATTTCTGTGTAGTAGCATTTTAGCAGCACCTGCAAACGGTGTATATCTCCCATTTGATACGATATTCCCGGGCTTATTTCCAATCATGATTTCATTGAAAAAGGATTGCTGCTCACATAGAAACTATTAAACCAAGAGTTCCAAATGGTGAAGTTGAAATCATCCCTCCCTAAATTTTAAGGACGCCAACACGAGTTGGGTGACCGTTACGGAAAATCCGCGTTTCACGTACAGATGATATCGGATATATATATTCCGAATGTTGTAACTACAATCCCGTTCCCTTTCCATGAATGTGACCGGCTACCGAATTAGAATATTTATAATAACATGAGCAACACGACGGATACGTTCCACATGACCTGCAGAATGTGCTTACCCTACCGAATCACCTGAGTTCAACCCCAGTTTTTTGTGGGGTTCGTGTTGCTTATTCTTTAGTTTCCTATGTTGTGTCTTGTGAACTACTGTGTTCTGTTTGTCTTTTTCTTTTGTTACCATTGCGTTGTCAGTTTAATTGATCTATGAGTTTGAATGTCCCTCTAGTATCTTTCGCCCCTCTTTTAAGTATATAAGGAGGACATACTCAATTAAAAAAACCTTTTCGGAAGTTAAGCTTTTAATTTTTTTACTTTCTGACACACGTAAGTTCATTTTCAAGTTGATTAATTGATGACGACATCCTTAGATGCAAAATTTTACAAAAACACGTCGTGTAATTGTGTTTCAAACAGCTTTATAACAGCAACATGTAGTGTTGTATAAATCATTTTGATTTTATCAAAATTATTTACAATTGCTTAATTTTTTTCAGTATATGTTATAGACCATTTGATATTCAATATTCAAATTCCAGTAGAACCCTTCAGAATCAGTTTAATCGACACACTGCATATAACAATTATAATGAGATGATCAGAGCAGAAGAAAATTATGAAACGATTCAATATAGCTTATTGTGCAGTTCTATCTATATATCGACAAGACAATTCTTTTTTATTCAAAGAAAAAAAAAAAGTCAATGAAATAAAATAGAAGATCGTTACAGGTGAAATTACCTCAAATTGGGTTGAATTTAAGGTAACGTACGTCATACACGAATATCTTTTACGTTTTATACCTATAATGTTCATGTTTTTGAATCGGAACAATAAATTTCAATAGAGGTCAAGTATATTGAAATGATCGTTTGTGTATTTCATGGTTTAAAAACCTTCATAATAGGTAAGTTAAAAAGTAAATTGCAACCAAACTATTAGCAATCTATTTTAATATCATTCAAACAAATTATCTTCGGATTCTTGTTTATCGTAGTGAGTGAACCTTTCAATCATGAGGTTTTGTGAACTAGCAGTAATTTATATAACGTTTATCAGTAATATACAATTCAGCCTCACTGCCTCACATTCGTCCGTAACCTTGCTGTACGACCGATTGACTACATACAATTACAGTTATATCAGACCAGAATCAGATCTTAATACAGCAACAACAGTTGGGTTCAAGTTCTTTCTTGTGAACCTTCAAGATCTAGATGACAACAACAGCAAATTTTCTGTAACAGGGTTTTTTGAAATAAATTGGAAGGACAATAATTTAACATGGGATCCAACATATTATGATAACACAGATTCAATCCGTATTCCGTCGGGATACATGTGGAAACCTCATCTGCTTATTGGAAACCCCTATGCAGATGCTATTGTGATATCCTTACAGCAATCTACAATCCGTGTTTACTCTGACGGTTCAGCGTACTGGTACCCTGCCGATAGTTACCAGATGTCTTGTGATGCTGATGTGTCTTATTTTCCATTTGATTCTCAGACATGTGAGATCTGGCTGCTACCATGGGAGCACGATGCAAGTGAAATAAATGTGACCTTGAAACAAACCACAGTAGACTTGTCTTCTTACAATCAAAATCCAACGTGGGATTACGTTTCATCAAACGTGTATACACAAAGTAGTACAAACGGTGTCCATTTTACCATGAAATTCAAAAGAAGACCTACATTTTTTATGATTAACATTATATTTCCGATTATACTACTTGGAGTGTTGAATATGTTTGTGTTCGTGTTACCTGCTGACTCTGGAGAACGTGTCGGATTCAGTATAACACTCTTGCTGTCAATTGCCGTTTTTATGACAATCATAGCAGATTCACTGCCTAATACGTCTTCTCCAAGACTATCATCAGTGGTCGTTAAATTGAGTGTTGACCTAATAATCAGTGCATTAATGATGGTTTGCACTATCTTGGGACTAATTCTTCATCATCGAACTGATAATGTTCCTGCAACAGGATTCTGGAAGTGTTTTGTGAGGTTTCGGCAATGTTTCTTGGATTGTAGAAAGTCTAAAACGAATGCTGTACATGCCGAAAAAAACAAAATCCCCAATGGAATAGCACTTACAGATTTTGCAAATAAAACTAACGAGAATACATATGGTAAAGATGAAAAACAAGATGACGTCACATGGAAAGACATAAGAGGATTCTTAGATAAATGTTTGATTGTCTTATTCAGCAGTATTTTGATAATAGCTAATATTGGATTCTTTATGGATATCGTTGCTGGTATCAATTAGGTTCCTTGCTTTCGTTATTACTAAGTTAATAAAATATGTATTTTACTTTTGTTTGTACTAAATATGCAATGTTACACTATTGTTGTAGCTGTCTAAAATGTGTTGGTGATTTGTTAATTAGACTTTTACAAACACACCAATTCTCACGAGGGACGAGTTCATAAGAGAAATGATTTAGTTTAAATAAAACTGAACTATTAACAACTGTCATACAAGTGGGAGTTTTAGCTAGCTATAAAACCATTTTCGACCCATGCATTCTTTTCTTCGGTAAATGATTGTACCAAGTTTGGAATATAATAATTGTTTTACAGACGGATAGTCTGGAAAACAACTTTCATATTCCAGTTGGTTGATATAGTCGGAACTTGTTTTATTTTACTTCCCCATAATAGGATGTATCTTGGAGGTCAGTACTTTTGTAAGTAATTTTTAAATGTAATGCATAAATAATTCATAAAAAGGAATGATAGGAATTCTAAACTTTGTTCACGCATCTTTGTCAATATAATGGAATTTGATGCGACTGTCGTACAAGTGAGAGGTTTAGCTCTATAAAACCAGGTTGAATCCACCATTTTCTACATTTGAAAATGCCTGTACCAAGTCAAGAATATGACAGTTGTTGTCCATTCGTTTAATGTGTTTTATCATTTGATTATGCCATTTGATTAGGAACTTTCCGTTTTGAATTTTCCTTGGAGTTCAGTATTTTTGTTATTTTACTTTTAATTTTACAGTACAGAATGGGTGTATAATATTGCTATGCATCATTTAAATTCTATGGTACATATCAGACAACAACAGCGATTCCTACGAAGAAATACTAACAACATACAAGCAATTAAAACAAAGATAGTCTGACTGTTTACAGTCATTAGGTGGTGAATATAAAAAAGAAGATGTGGTATGATTGCCAACGAGACAACTGTCCACAAGAGACCAAAATGACACATACATTAACAACTATAAGTCACCGTACGGCCTTCAACAATGAGCAAAGCCCATACCGCATGGTTTACAAATATTAAGAAGTTGTGGTATACACAAATAACTGACTGACATGCTTGTTTAAAGCCATAATATGATTTTATGTATTAATAATGTTCTCACAAACTATACCACTTTATTGTGCACACAAATCTCCCCTTTTCACTATGAACGATTATTTGTTTATCAGCTTGAGACGTAATTTTGTTACAAACTGGTCACATTTAGTTTTTCATTCATATAATTTTGTTTCTTGTCCCATTATAAAATCCACTAACAATAACTATTGTTATTTTTTCTAAAGTTAGCTACCAAAGTAACACTGACTTCGTGGTTTACTCTGCAAACATCAAGCTTAGTCTTTATCATATGTACACACTCACGTATATATACTGTAAAACATCACTTCCCGCTCGTATTGGTCGATGCCAAAACGTATAAGAGGATACAGAGGGTGATTAAAAACAGGCAAACAACACAATTGATTCAGAATAGATTCTTGAATAGTGTATAATATCAGGCTGATATTGATACAAAAAGAGGGGCGAAAGATACCAGATGAACAGTCAAACTCATAAATCGAAAATAAACTGACAACGCCATGGCTAAAAGCGCAAAAGACAAAAGACAAACAGACAAATAATAGTACACAAGAAACAACATAGAAAACTAAAGACTGAGCAACACGAACCCCACCAAAAACTGGGGGTGATCTTAGGTGCTCCGGAAGGGTAAGCAGCTGTAAGAAAGAATGGCTTTATGCAATTGATACGACAAACATAAAAAAGAACACAGAAAATACATTGCGCATACTAGTAGTACTATATACAATAAAATAGTTAGAGAACAAGCAACAATTTCAGGTGATTAAAAAGGTCTTTGTCGATTATTGTTCATCTTTCGTTTGTAATGCCTTTGTCGATTATTGTTCGTCTTTCGTTTATAATGCCTTTGTCGATTATTGTTCGTCTTTCGTTTGTAATGTCTTTGTCGATTATTGTTCGTCTTTCGTTTGTAATGTCTTTGTCGATTATTGTTCGTCTTTCGTTTGTAATGTCTTTGTCGATTATTGTTCGTCTTTCGTGTGTAATGCCTTTGTCGATTATTGTTCGTCTTCCGTTTGTAATGTCTTTGTCGATTATTGTTCGTCTTTCGTTTGTAATGTCTTTGTCGATTATTGTTCGTCTTTCGTTTGTAATGCCTTTGTCGATTATTGTTCGTTTTTCGTTTGTAATGCCTTTGTCCTGTTTTTGTTATTTGACTATTCTTATTACCTCTTGGTATCATCCTACCATAACGTGTTGATGTTTGACAGCATCTCGAAAAAAACATTTTAATCACACGATCGTGTGGCTTGTTCTTTAAGGATCGTATTGTATGTACTTTGTACAATGTCTTCTCTGTATTTTGGACGATAGTATACACTGTATAGAATCTATGCTGATCCAATTACCAGGCTCAACAACTTATATTTCAATAGCTGTTTTGTAATCTAAAACCATCTTTCAAGGAAATCATGATAGGAAATGAAAGCTCTGAAATATCGTATCAATTCCGCCCTTCGATTAAATATTTTTTACGGTGTTGGTTACTGTACAAAAGCGTTTCAGACATACTGATTCATCTCATCATTTTTATTCACTTAAATTTCTGATATACTTTGAATTTAATTGTTTTAGGGGGAGGGTAGGTTTGGTCATCCGATCATTGAGTGATAATAATAAACCGAGTTCAGTTATGTGGGCATTGATACTATACTAGTTTTTAACATTTAATTTTTACATAAGTATATATATCTTTAACAATAAAGAATACCGGTAACAATGTCAACTCTAACAAGCCTGTTTTTCATAATTTTATATATAATATAAATACAAAATACACTTGAAGCGCAAATTTTTATTTTTGTTTGGATTTTAAATTTTGATATATGAGTGCATTTAATTGAATAATTTATTTGGGAATAGTCAATATTAGTACGGTTCAAAACAGTTGAATAAGAAATAGAATACATTTATAACAAAGAACTCAAATCAGGTGGTATTTAAAATTTTTATTTAAAATATTTAAATGTTCAGTGTAAAAGTAAACGTTTTCATATCTATTTTCCACAATTAAAAATGAAGTATTATACACTGATTTTCTCATTGGTAATTTTTGGAACGATTAATCCTGTATTTACGGCTTCATTTGCAAATGTGTCTTCACTTTACGACGATCTTGTAAGCAGAAGTTACAAATATATTCGTCCAGAAACAGACCTTAATACGGCAACATCTGTTGGATTCAAATTCTATCTCACAAACCTTCAAGATTTAGATGAAAATACAGGACTATTTTCTGTCGCAGGATTTTTTAATATCAACTGGAGAGATAATAATCTTGTTTGGGATCGGAATTCGTACGGGGGTGGTGATATACATATGCATATGCCCACAAAACACATATGGACCCCACATATTATTTTAGGAAATCCGTACAAAGAAGGAGTTGTTATTACTTTGGAAGGTTCAACGGTATCACTTTATGAGAATGGCGATGCTACCTGGAGTCCAGCAGACAGTTTTCAGATGGCATGTGACGCCGACGTGTCTTATTTTCCTTTTGATTCTCAGACATGTCAGATGATGGTGCTACCGTGGCAATATGACGCAAATGAAATTCGTATACTTATACAATCTTACACAGTTGACACAACCTACTACAGTGAGAACCCACAATGGGATTATGTTTCCTCTACGTTATATAATGGAAGCAGTGTCAATGCCTTGTATATTTCGATGACTTTCAAAAGAAAACCAACATTTTTCATGATCAATGTAATATTTCCAATCATTCTACTTGGAATTTTGAACATTTTTGTGTTTGCTCTGCCGGCCGATTCAGGGGAGCGTGTTGGTTTTAGTATAACTCTTTTATTGTCTATTGCCGTTTTTATGACGATCGTTTCTGATTCGTTACCATCGACATCATCACCACGATTATCGTCAGTAGGAATAAAACTCGTCGCCGATTTGACCATAAGTTCGCTGATTGTTGTTTGCACGATTTTAGGTCTTGTCATTCACCATAGAGATGACGCAAAGCCAGTCACATCGATGTGGCGACGTCTTGTTAACACATCAAAGAAATGTCGGCCCTGTAAAAAGCGTCAAAACAATGGGATTCAAATCGGACATGCCGAAGGCGTCAAGGAAACAGAAAAACTCGGTATTCCTAATGATGATAAGGATGACGTTTCTTGGAAAGATGTCAGTAGATTTTTGGACAAATGTTTTATTGTAATATTCAGTGTCGTTTTATTCTTTGCTAACCTCAGTTTCTTTATGGACATCGTTGCTGGGGTAAACTGATCAAATCTACAGTACAATTGTGATATGAAGCTAATATCAATTATAGAGTAAGCGAACGTCATAAATAAATTATGAAGAGACATAAAATGAATATGTTAAAAGGAGAAGGAAAGGAATAGTTTGGTCTCATTCAAGCCTTAATATTTGTCAAAGATTAGTTATTGTGATAAACCACAAAAAAAACCACCTTATATTTAAAAAAAATGAAAAAAAACAATCTTTCTCTTTTGAAATATCAAAAAGTTTTATTTTTTTATAATGCTTTATTAACACAAGGAATAAGTTCAAATGTTGATTTAATCTTTTGAAATGTTCACTAATAAAATACCGTTATAATTTCTTGTAACCTTCTTGACTTTCATCTTGAAAACATCATATATATACGTTCAGGCATTTCACATCCAATCTTTTATGGTAATATTCTTTTCAAAGCACAAAAATGTCAGTATTAACCTCAAAAACTTACAAAACCTTTAAACAGACTTATAGTAACGATACTGTTGTCAGGTCATTTAAGATTGAATATTTTGGCTTTAATATTGATTCACTTATAGGGTCTTTGCATCGGAACAAAAACAATTTATTTATTAAAATACAGTTGTTGGCATGACACGGGTTATGTTCTTCTCATATATTTTATGATAGTATGATACTAAACCCCTAACGGGAGGGATTGTGTCTGATATTCATATGATGAAGACATAATCTTTCAATCAGTTGAATTGAGGTCTGGAGCTGGCATGTCAGTTAACTGCTAGTTGTCTGTTGTTATTTATGTATTATTGTCATTTTGTTTTTTTTCTTTTGTTACATCTTCTGACATCAGACTCGGACTTCTCTTGAACTGAATTTTAATGTGCGTATTGTTATGCGTTTACTTTTTTGCATTAGCTAGAGGTATAGGGGGAGGGTTGAGATCTCATAAACATGTTTTACCTCGCCGCAATTTTGCGCCTGTCCCAAGTTAGGAGCCTCTGGCTTTTGTTAGTCTTTGTTATATGATTTTTAATTTTAGTTTCTTGTGTATAATTCGGAGTTTAGTATGACGTCCATTATCACTGAACTAGTATACATATTTTCAAGGGGCCAGCTGAAGGACCCCTCCGGGTGCGAGAGTTTCTCGCTACATTGAAGACCCATTAGTGGCCTTCGGCTGTTGTCTGTACTATTGTTGGGTTGTTGTCACTTTGACACATTCCCCATTTCCTTTCCCAATTTTATGATAAGAGATAATTTATCATGTTTAGAGAAACTGTACACAACAAAAAGAATCAGCAGCTTGAGATTCACAAATAACTTAAAGTCATAAGATCGAAATCGTAATTCGAGTCCTTATAGGAGTAATTACCCTTACATGCTGATTTCCGTTGTACTCATTTCGTTGGTTTTATCTCATTCCTCGAATCATTTGAAAGATAGACTGACATTTTGAACAGAAACACTGGATCTTCAAATAAGTCGAATAATTAAAATCCATGGAGATAAATATTAAAGTTTGTTTTTTCACTTTTTTTCTGATATCTTTGGGAAAAAATGTCAGGAAAAATAATCAGATTTTTGCCCACACAGGTTCTATTCAACTTGCATATTCCTAATCGCTGGCATAAATTTTAGGCAAATTTAAGCAGCAATAAGCGATCATTCAGAGCAATACAAGTACAGAATGCTGACATACCGAGACCAAAGGCAAATCAGATTGTTTGAAAAAACTAGGAAAAAGAGAATGATACATCTGTTCTTAGAAAATTGCATCAATGTCAATTGATGATTGAATATGTTTGAAATGAAACGAATAGTACAAATTCTTGTTCATGCGTACATGTATTTATGGCGTGTTAAACGTTGCAACTTTCACAAAAAATAAAATATATGTTTTGATTTTTTTTAAATACATATACGACAATTAACATAATCAAACATATTTTCAACCTTCTTGTAATTGAAAACCTCTTTTTTTTTTTTATCAGCCATAAGATTTAATGTAACTTTATAAGATAATTCAATTGTATAGCTCGATATAAGCAATACATGAATTTTTTTTCAGGTTTAATTTTTTAGTCAGGTGTTTTAACATATTGTAACATTAAAAGGTCTGTCTTATGGTCGTTGTCAAAATATTTACTCTGTTTATTAGCAACATATCACGATGGACAAACAAAATGTCGTCAAATACTGTTCAAAATATGTTTTTAAATAAAGAATGGCACTTATTTATTTGGAAAGCATGAATAGAAACAAATGTGTACTGATTAACAAAATGGTTTAACTTTTGAAAAAATTAAGAAAGGGTTTCAAAATATTGTTTTTGTTTCTTACTTTGGATCCTTGAAAGATCTAACATCTGTTATACAAATAAGTGTGCATTAACACTTTTTATTGAATTGTGATTACCCTTGGTTGTTCATTTGTCACAGGGATAGGAATTTAAAGAATACCTTAGACCAGTGAATTAAATTTAATCTCGGAAGTTGCTATTGTTCGGTCTCGGTCCGTACCTCGGACATGTAAGAAATGAAAATTAATGATTAAACAAAATGCATAATATTAAGGACCGATGTCCGTGTGATGTAGGCAAAATAAAGACGAACACAAGTAATGAAAAAAAAACATTATATAATTCGAGGGGAAGCTAAAAAAACCGAGGAACAATCTATAATCGAAGATGCAGAATTGTTTATATTTTTATGATAAGATCATTTAAGTATTGCTCTACAGTTCGACATAAAGATAGTTATTCTTAAAATCATTTCATTATTGTCCCCAGGAGTGTCACATAGAAAGGTCGAAAATAACAAATAGGTAAAAGGTTACATATATAAGTTACACATGTAGCAATTTTAGTGCATTAAATGCGTAAGTTTATCCGTTAATGACGTGCTTTATATCTAACAAATGCCACTTGGAAGTATCATTTTAATAAAACAGACAGTTCAAACATTATCTAACACTTACAAGAGACTATCCAAAACGATTGCATAACTGATGATTCGTTCCAGTTCTGTAAGCATTAAACATTCAGAAACATGTCATAACAGTGTTCTTTTTCATAATCTTTTAATTAAAAGTGACTTACAAATGGTTGACTCTTACAGTTTTCTATGATCTTGATTTATTCCATTTGTAATATGTGTCTCGAAAACAATCCCAAAATACTAAGCACAAAACCGTGTGTGGCCATATTCGTATCAATGATGGTTCCCAACCTTTATAAAGTCCTGCTATTCCTTCACTTCTATATGTTTTTCTAAAACAATCAGAAATGCCTTTATAATACATTCCTTTTCCAGCTTCAGTTGTTCTTTGGTTGTACAGTCTAATGCAAACGACATCAAATGGGGTCATGAAAAATGCCAAACTAATTCCGCCAACCATACTTGCTAATATTGATATCATTATACTGTCCTCATCAAATATCTGAAAAGAGTAAAGCTCGAGATTCGAATGGTGGCAAATTGTAAATAAGTTACTGCAACATCGTTATTTGAGCTATATGTTTACTTATCTTTACATTGACCACTTAACTGACACTGACCCCTGAGCTTGAGGTGAGATATCATATCACTGAAGCAACACGACGGGTACCACATGTTTAGCAGAATCTGCTTACCCTTCCGGAGAACCTGAGATCCTCCAGTTTTTGGTGAGGTTCGTGTGGCTTATTTTTTAGTTTCCATTTTGTGTCTTGTGTACTAATGTTTGTCTGTTTGTCTTTTTCCTTTTAAGCAATGGCGTTGTCAGTTTATTTTTAATGTATGAGTTCGAATGTCCCTATGGTATCTTTCACCCCTCTTTTTAGAAGTTTTAAGTATGTTTCTTTTTGTTATGCCCATGTATTTAGAGTCCACGTATATTGCTCTGATGTTTCATGTTTTATCCTAGCTATACTGTTGAATCTACACATTATCATATTTTAAAAAATCTATTTATTTATAAATATTCGACTTATTTCTTGCCTGTTTAGAAATTAAATATTTTTTTGTTGAAGTGAAAGCTCCTAGTTGTGCCGCTGAGCCGATGAATCCTCGCAATGTTCCAGCATGTGCTCCTCTCCAGAGCCCCTTCACGCCATCTTGTCCAACAATTTCTTTGACTGCATGATACATTGTTTTATGAGTATGTTGAAAGCCTACTGCTATCTTTGAATCGGTTTTACACTGGATATGAGTTTTGATCTGTGAATGGATAAAATATTGAGATAAAAATATACAACGACCCATATGGGTAGTAAATTAAGAAAAACAAGAATGAGTCCATAGTACACGGATGCCCCACTCGCATTATCATTTTCTATGTTCAGTAGACCGTGAAATTGGGGTCAAAACTCTAATTTGGCAATTACATTAGAAAGATCATATAGGAAACATGTGTACTAAGTTTAAAGTTGATTGGACTTCAACTTCATCAAAAACTACCTTGACCAAAAACTGTAACCTGAACGAACGGACGGACAGACGGAAGGACGGACGGACAGACGGACGGACGGACGGATGGACGGACGGACGGCCGGACGGACGGACGGACGGACGGACGCACAGACCAGAAAACATGATGCCCCTCTACTATCGTAGGTGGGGCATAAAAACAAAATACCAGGCTTATGATTTGGTACGCCAGACACCAGCATTTAAATTGACTCTCAAACATTTGTTTTTATTCTGAGACTCTCTCTTAATTTTGATTAATCATCTGCGGTAGAATTTTGACATTTTTTTGAGAAAACCGCTTATGCTAGAAAAATTCATAGGTATAAACCTGATAATCAAAAGCTAATATTTGTTCTTAATCTTGGGTGAAATTCATGAGCTCCTTAAACCCCATGAGAAATAAAAAATTAACCTATATATATATATATATATATATATAAGAATCTTAATTTTGCACATGCAGTTATTGAGTAAAATAAAATCGACGTTACCAGTATCTTACCTTGCAAGAAGACCTATTTGTGAAATTCTAATATCAAAGTGAAAAAGGACAAAGTTATTATCGTTGTCGGAATGTAAATGTTATAAGAAATATAAATCATATAACTCATTATAAGCTAATGTAATTCATGCATTCAAAAAACCTGAATATTCAAGAGAAAAGCGATGTCAAAATGAAACAGCTGTCAAAGCATGTCTCATGTTGTGGATCCTTAAATATACGAAAGGTAGCAATCCATGACAAACAAAATAGAAAAGATATACTTTCAATGACAATTGATAAAAGTTTGCAACATCTAAACTGTACCACTTTTATAAAATGCAATACGTACGTACATGACATTCCAAAGAAACAAATATTTACCTACCATGAAAAATGGGCTGCCGACGGCATTACTAACTGCCCCTGAGAGTCCCGCTGCCAGCAGAGTTCTAAGAAACCCACAGAAAGTGCAGTCAACACTGTCTGTTAGTCCCATGTCAACCATAATTTGAAAAGAACCAAGTCTGGTTCCATTCATAGATATCTGGTACCCCAATGCTGGGGCAAGACCACTCTGTATCCCTCGTAATCCATCGTATTTAGCCACTGTATATAACGCATGGAACGTATTCCGATAGAAGATTGTATATTGACCTCTAGCTTTAAGTTCGCCTTGTAACTGCATTCGTGTTTTCACTACTTCTAAAGGGTTTGTGAAACAAGCTGCACACACTGCTGCCAGTGCACCAAGACTAAATTCAGTTACGTGGTTCATTTCTCATATCCAGCTTTCAATTTATGTAGGTAACTGCTAGCTTCTAATACCAGATATAACTGTTAAACGTTTTTATAGTCACAAATACTACATGAACATTGAGGACATGCATATAATAAAGTTGAGTCCTCTCTAGTGTTGTATTAGACAATCATGTGATGGCGTCTATACAACTGTTGAAGGGATGATTTCAACTTTTCTTTTAGGAACACTTGGTTTAACGCGGCTTCCTGATGAGCAACAACCTATATCAACCTATATAAAAGAAATTATGATAGGAAACGCAAGCATTGGTATAGCTTATCATACCATATCTTATATTTTAGATCTTTGAGTTTGAATGTCCCTCTGTTATCTTTCGATCCTCTCATCCTCTCTTTTCAAATGGGAGCTATTTACTGCATATATGCAGAAATAATGCACAGAAAACTTGAAAGTTGACAATAGGAAAATTGAAATCTTATATGTGTTGACTGTACAATTTAGTTTTAACTAGTTACTAGTAGTCTAGAGGTAAGTCTTGATATTAAGCAGACTTAATAATGTTTTAAACGTTATGTCAAATTGGATATTTGCAATCACGATACTCTTCAAACACTAACCAATTTAGAGAATATCTATACATATAGTGGAACGTAAATTTAAAGGTTGCTGATAGCTGATTTTCGTCTGTCTCGTGAAAACCCTGTGTGCATTTTATAATATAAGATAATTTAAAACAAGTCGGTAAGAAGAGGGGCACAATTGGTTCCCATAGGAGAATCGATTGTCTGTTAGAAAAACACGTCTTTCAAACGTAGCACATGGTTACTTTTTTCAGTAAAAAATACTGTTTTAAATCAAGAATCAAGCAGTAGTTGTTTTGCAGTTTGTTCTCCTCATACTGTTTGGATTTTGATGTTGATGTAAAAAATAATTTGTACTTATATTTAGGTAAATGAAGAAGACAAAGCAAAAGGTTTCTAATATAATCTGCTTTTAGATATAAAAAAAAATGCAAAAAAAAAAAATGCGAAACATTGTCCATTGCGTTAATTTGTTGTCAATGCTTTATCTCATCCATTTTATTTTGTTGTATAACATTTTGTTTCATCATTCATATCTTTTATCATACACAGTTTAAAAGTGTGTCTTCAAGTAAAATTGATATACATAGAATAAATACGATAATTTCAAGACAATATATAAGAAGATGTGGTATGATTGCCCCTGAGACAACTCTCCACAAGGGACCAAAATGACACAGAAATTAAGTTCACTGTGTAAAGAAGTTGAAAATTAAACATGAATGAAAAAAATGCAGAAATAAAATAGACTCATAATAGATCATGAATTTAAACCGAACAATTCTAATCAATATTGACATACTTTACCGGTATATTTTTGTTGTTTGTGAGTTTCGCCATGATCCAAATCTTGACCTGACAGCTGTACATATCTCCGAGTCGTTATCTATTCGTACATTATATATGTATAAGCATGTTTACATCTAGGTAAATTAAACTGACCAGTAGCGGTATTTCATGTAAATACGTACATTTTGTTTTGTCTAAAATTTTACTGAAGCCATATGGAAGGGGAGTTTCCCGAAACGCCGCTTTCCTGTTTTATTTTTGGTGCATAAGTAAATGTTGGATACTATTCATTAAAATGCATTCCATTGTGGTTGGTGATGATTTTTTAAGTACCAATTATATTTGTATCCATATAACAAAAAAAAATGAAAAGGAATAATTTTGCAATACCTTTGAATACTATAATTTTTTAGATATTTAGACTAATTAAGTAAATGTTGATAATATCTGCTTGACATGCTTGAAATTCTATCAGATTACTTTTGGAGCAGTTATGAGTCTTTGGGGCATGCTCACAAAGGTTCTTTTGGTGAAATCTTTTTCATATTGGTCAAAATTTTTCTTTACTTCGACCAGCTTTGGAGGAGATATAATCAAAGAATTGATATAAATCAGCACAGAGGTTTACTTCCTAGCTCATTTAGCCTCAAGCATCATGTCAGGCATTGTCATTACTAAAAACAAATAAATGTATTCTAATCTGAGGAACAGTTGGACATTTTAACAAAAACAATTACTAATGATACTAACGATCCACCACAAAGTAATATAAATAAAACCATACTAATAGTAAGCAAATACATATAAAAAAGGTGTGGTATGATTGCCAATGAGACAATTCTCCGCAAGAGACCAAATCGACACAGAAATTAACAACTACAGGTCACTGTACTGCCATAAACAATGAGCAAAGCCAATACCGCATAATCAGCTATAAAAGGCCCCAAAATGACAATACATTGTATAAAACAATTTAAACGCGAAAACTAATGGCCTTATTTATGTTAAAAAAAATAAACAGAAAACTAATATGTAACACTTAAATAAACGACAACCACTGAGTTACAGGCTCCTTATTTCATGTTCTCAAATCTAGATATCATCTCCCATTTAGAAAAAAAACCACGTGAAAAAATGAACCGGCCTTTTATGTGTTGCTCTCCTAGCTACAATATGTATCCAAAGTCAAAGATGTAAACATATTCTATCATTACCACTTGGTAACTAATGTAATTACTGTCTCCTCCATAGATAAAGGCAGATGTGGTGTGAGTGCCAATGAGACAACTCTCCATCCAAATAACAATTTAAAAAAGTAAACCATTATAGGTTAAAGTACGGCCTTCAATACGGAGCCTTAACTCACACCGAACAACAAGCTATAAAGGGCCCCAAAATTACTAGTATAAAACCATTCAAACGGGAAAACCAACGGTCTAATCTATATAAACAAAACGTGAAACGAGATACACGTATATATTACAGAAACAAACGACAACTACTGTACATCAGATTCCTGACTTAGGACAGGTGCAAACATTTGCAGCGGGATTAAACGTTTTAATTGATCCAAACCTTCTCCCTTTTTCTGAAACAATAGCATAACATCACAACATAGAAAAACATACGATAAAATATCAATTGGCAGACTTAACTCAATCAAAAAATGCCTGTCTTAAATAAATAACACTCCTAATGCTCAGATCGGTTGTCACTGTGCAACAGTGTTAATAACACCATATAGGAATAACATAGAACTCCTTTTGTCATAAGACACTGTCAAACATCCAAACATACTATCCACACTCATCTGTGTCCACACTTGTTTTTTAAATAAAATATTTTTTTAAAATAAAATGATTTTTCAAATAAAAAATATGTCAGTTGTAAATAAAAATGATGATGCCGCTGAATATTTTATAGTAATTCGAATATTTATATATATTTATACCGCCGTGCGTCGTAGCGATGTAAGAATAGATTACCGATTCTGCTTAGTGTTATGAAAGCCATGTCCATAATTTCAATATGACTGAGTGTCAGACAGTTTGCCCTGTCCCATGGTGTTTTCATTTAATAGTCAGTACCAGTATAGTATAATCCGGCTGTCAATATAAATTATGTCCCATAAATAGGACTCTTAGGCCGAGTTCACTTGAAACTCTACAATCGACTTCAGAGTTTCACGTGAACGCACTCGATTTGATATTCGGAACAGCTCTAAGTAACTCTAGGGTAAGGTCCCGACCAAGCATAGAAAATAAGATATTCTCATTGGTTTGATGTCATTCAAGAGTTTCTCGAGTTTAACCCTGGCTCAGTGAGGGTTGGAACCAGATACGAGGGGTTAACTCGAGTGGTTCAAGTAAAATCGTATTGTTATAACCCGAGTAAGTAAAGTTAACTCGAGAGTTTCAAGTGAACTCGGCTGTATAGGCCGCCGGTTACTGAACAATAAAAATATTTAGAAAAAAGAAGGGCCTGTCAGCCTGTTACTGGAAAGGTTAAAGTTTCCTTTTGCGGTTTGGTCACTTCTGATGTATGTAAATGTATTTATCTATAATTCCATTCTCATCTTATACTAATACCTTTTTTTTTTTTAAATAATTGATATAATTGATTTTTCCGGATTATTTCATTCTAATTCCGAAATCGACTTCATTTTACAGTGGCCAAGTTTCCCGGATGTAAATGTTTTCATTGGTTTCAAAATGGAGTCAAAACAAGAAAATGCATGAAATGTAGATGCTAAAACCACATTTACTATTGAAATATGCAAATAACGTGTTGATACAATATAAAACAAGTTCCAGTTCACCAAGTTACACAAGAGTAGGTCAACCAAACAATAAACTCGAAATTGTTGCCACTTAAAATGCTAATCTGCATAAAATTAACACAAATTTTAGTTTGTACAGTCCCTGCCTCATGAAATGATGAATCCCTACTTCGAAAGTATCATAGTTCAATACTGATGGCAGACATCTCCTTCTTCTTAGATATACATATAGTAGTTAAACTCAATAATGAGAACTCAATACTTGTGCGTTTTCAGATTCAGTTATTGTATCGGTACCTCGAATGACCGAATAACACTGTTATTATCCGAATAACACTTGTAATGACCGAATAACACCTGAAATTTTAATATTAGCACATTTTTGGTGACTTTTAAACATTGATTATTAATTATTAGTATATTATCTATGTATTTTGTAACTTAAAAATGATTTACAGAAAGCAGATAAGTTCATAAAAAACTTAAAAAATTTAGTATGTATAATGTAGATCCAATATGATGACCACGGAAATCACAATGGCCGCCAAGTTCGATTTACACACTAAATTTAAAATGATCTTTATGAACTTATCTGCTTTCTGTAAATCATTTTTAAGTTATTAAAAATACATCGATAATATATTATTATTCAATAATCAATTTTTAAAGTCACCAAAATGTGCTAATATTAAAATTTCAAGTGTTATTCGGTCATTACAAGTGTTATTCGGATAATAACAGTGTTCGGCACCCATGTTAGATTGGTTTAATATATACTTTTAACAGTATTTTAAGCAAAAACAGTAAAAAGAAAAAGGAATGGGCTGTACAGAATTTTTTCAGTATGTATGCAAGAAGAGTTAAATAAGGAAGGGGTTGTCCAGAAATATTCACATTTTTGGGGTTGATGTATATATTTTTTTCTCTCAACTAAATGTGTATTTTTTTTTTTATATATATATGAGGTATTGGATATTTTTTATGCATTTTTTAACCAGTTGAGCATTTTGCAGGATCGTTGGTTTAATGCTGTTTAAACTTTCTTGCTAATTATTTCATGAAGTTTGAATTAGTGTAAGGGACTCATAGTTTTCCGTTTTATTGCTTCTAATTGTCTCATTGTTAATTAAACAACACCTTGGGGAAGGGCTTTGTTGTTTCTTGTGAAGTTTTTGAAGAATAAAACATCAATAATTCGATCTACCTGTAATTCTGTTGAGTTAAAACAAACATATTAACTATGTACATGTACATGTACTTGATTAAAGTTATTAATTAATTGGAAAGAAAACTTATCAAAACATCAGTCCTATAATGTTGGGAAAACTTTAATAATTAACTTTTGTATTAGCATGATTAGTACTAGTTTTTATATATATAACATTATTTTACAGTATCCATAAAATCTAAATAGAATGGTACTTGTATTTTATATTTGAATATTGTCTCTTATATTGTGTATATACAGTCATGACAGTACTCTATGTACTGCAATATTAATATTTTGCAAGTAGTGAGACTATAATAAAATTTGAATCTGTATTCTAACTGCTTGATGCTTTTTAATGATGTAATGCATGATAAAATCTAACGCCAAAATAGATCATAAATTTTTAGAACTATTTATATATACATGTATTATATCAAATTTTATTGGATGCCAAATTGACTTTAAATAGGTGCAATTTGAATAGATACCGATTTAACCAGGTGCCGATTTGACTTGTACCAGAATGATCATCAACCCCTTGTATCATGAAAACTTAAGCACAGTAATATTACTCAATGGAAATGATAAAATAACCAATTAACTCATCAACTATGTAAAGTCTTATCATTGTTATGTCTTAACTATCAAGTCGACCCAATTTTTACAACTTTATACTTTTACTACCTCTCTGGTACTTTGGAAGAGTAGCATAGATGATAGGACACTACATGTATATCATAATCATAATCATGATACATGTAATATAAGATACATTGATGAATTGTGTAGTGATTAAGCATCACACATCAGCAGATTTGTACATGACTTTTATCCATCCTTACCAAATTGATAATTAACCATCAGGTGAGTAATTAATGTTCTCACACTGAAACTTTACAGACTAAAGATTTGAAATAGAAACACATTTTTCATAACAGGGACCTACTTGTAGGTATAGAAAAGACTTTTAGCCATATTAACAACACAGGGATTGAAGAAAAAAAGCACAAAGAACAACAAAAAACCCTTAAACCAAAACTAGGAGTGATATCAGGTGCTTGGGAGTGGTAAGCAGATCCTGCTCCACATTTGGCGCTATGGCCCTTAAGGAGGCTCATACAAGAACAATATAAAGAATATTTATTTTTGATTACGGTATACAAATTGAAAAAATAATAGATATGTTGATTTCAAAGTATGATTAAAAAATATATTTTAATAATGGATCATTAGTCTACATGTAAGAGGATAATAACCTTCCGGGTTTATTATAAAACAAACATAATATAAAAAAATAATAAGACTTATGATATATATTATATTTAACAGAAACGGAATGAAAACAGATGTGAATATGTCAGAGAAAGAAACCAACAACCAGGAGATGTTTGAACACTATAACCCACAGTATCCTCTTCCCGAAGAGATCAACAAAATGGAGAGAGACGAGACAGTGTGTAAATACTGTGGTGTCAGTTACCTCATACATAATGAGATTAAAAAGTTAGAGGAGAAACTGAAAGCTACAGAAAAGGAACTGGAACATTTGAGGGGATGTGAAGTCAGAGAAATTCAACTAAAAGAACAAGTTACTCAATTAAAGTCAGAGATTGCAGATCTACAAAATATTATTAGTGATAAAAGTTTAATGTAAGTTTTAATAATTTTTTCATTTTTTTCTGCAATTGATATTGCTGGTAATTTGATGCACATGCCTTTTGAGATTATATTCTATTACAGAAGCCTACAGCTTCTTGGTTAAAGATGAATATCTTATTCTACAGGCTAGTAACGACCTTGTTTTACAGTTGAGTGATTTAAAATCATAATCACCTGTACAAATCCACTCATGCGTGCATATATAAACCCGTGCACACCTGTATTCTGTCTCATTTTATTCTAAGGCTAGAACGAGTAAAGTAAAGTAAAAATAAAATTGCTGAATCAGCAGACACGACTCGTGTCTATACTTTATAATGTCTAGTACGGAAGACTCCGACTCTGGTCTTTCCCAATCCAGCCAAGTGGCGGCGGACATTATGTCCATTCTAGCGTCGGGTGACGAAGCTAGTTTCTCTGGGTTTTCTGCAGTGGCTGATGAGTCAGTACACTTTTCACCACCACCCAAAAAGAGACAATTAAAGTCGGTCGTGGTCCCCCCAGAAACTGTTAAGAAATTAAAGAAAACTACCGCAAGTAAACAAAACAATGAAAGAGGCCCGGGTAAGGGACCCGGCAAGAACAAGAAGGGAAAAGCTCCCGTAAAACGGGGAAACAATGTAACACCTTCAGATAAAGATAAAGAAAGAGAAGATGAATTCAGAAGAATTTATTCTAAACTAGAACTTTTGTTAGACAGGCAAAATAGTAATGCCGACAGATATGAATTAGCGAGTGCATCGGAACACCCGGCTGCACCGGAAGAAGACGAAGGTGAAGGTGAAGTTGATTTTAGTCAATATGACATTTTTGGAAATGCAGATGATGAGGTTGAGTCAGAGGAAAACAACGAGGAAGAGTTCGCTTATGCTATACCAAAAATTTTTGAAGATGATGACAAGTTTGGTGATGAAACACATAAGAGTATCGCTGCTCTTGTAAACGCTGTGACAAATCGTAAGTCTGTTATTACAGAAATAGCTAAGGATTATAAAGTTCCTTCAAATAGCAAGTCGTTGGCACCTCCTAAAGTTAATCCTGAGATTTGGCATCTATTGAATCGCCAAGCCAGAAGTGATGATCTGTCCTTTCAGACCATACAAAGGATCCTGGGTTTTGGCATTGTACCAGTAATACGTACTGCAGAAGCACTGATGAAACCAGATGCAGTAAAAACGGTGGCTAAAATGAGGGTCAACATTAATAATGCCCTGTCAATGCTTTGTGCAGCATTTTTTGAAATATCATATGTTAGACGCATGACACTGAAAAACAATATGGATCAGAAGTACCATCAACTGTGTACAAGACATTTAGACGTTACCGAATATTTGTTCGGAGATGATGTGTCCAAGAAAGTAAAAGATATTAATGATGCCCAGAAGATGAAGGGAGTTGTAAATACAGCTACTTCAAAAAACTGGAGACAAGGGGGTTGCAGCTATGGTTGCCCCCCAGGTATAAACAGGGGCCGAGGAAGATACCAAAACAACAATTATGGCCAAAGAGGCATGAGAAACTCCCGCAACAGAGGGAGAGCGGGTTACAGAAACCAAAGAGGCAGGAGATATTAGAGGTAAATAATCTATCTCCCACTTTTATAGCTGGGTCTATTCGTTTTGGTTTACATAATTGGGAAAAAATATCATACGATCCTTGGATTCTTAATCTAGTTCAAAACGGTTATGAAATTGAATTTGAGAATAAACCGGTTCAATTTTTTATGCCAAAATTTATGAATTTTGACAAAACTGAAATAGAACTAATTGATAATGAAATTCAAATTTTATTGTCAAAAAGTGCAATACAAATTTCAAACCCTGAGAAAGATGAATTTATATCAAATATTTTTCTTGTTCAGAAGAAGAATGGGAAATATAGGCCTGTAATAAATTTGAAAGGTCTGAATCAGTATGTGAAATATTTTCATTTCAAACAGGAAAATTTACAGTCTGTCCTTTTGAATATTAGCAAGAATGATTATTTTACATCAATAGATTTATGCGATGCATATTTTTCAATTTCAATGAACAAAAAATGTAGAAAATATTTGAAATTTGTTTGGAAAGATCAGATTTATGAATTTACTTGTCTTTGTTTTGGGTTAGCAAGTGCACCTAGAATTTTTACAAAACTTATGAAAGTAGTTTTTTCTCATATAAGGAACCAAGGAGTAGGGTCTTTTTTCTACATAGATGATTCATTATTACATAGTCCCTATGAGAACATTTGTTATGAAAATACTGTCATGTTGAGAAATCTGTTACACTCTCTAGGGTTCTTAGTAAATAAAGAAAAATCAGTATTCATTCCAACACAGAGAATAATTTTTCTAGGATATTTGATTGATTCTGTGCAATTTAAAGTGTTTCTGACAGAAGAAAAAATACAAAAGATTTTGAAAAGTGCAAACAAAATCTATAGTTTATATAATCCTGTTATCAGGGAAGTAAGTTCTTTAATAGGTTTATTTACTTCAGCTTCATGTGCAGTTTTATTAGCACCAATTTTTCATAGATATTTAGATATTGAGAAAACTTTAGCTCTGAGCAAAAACAATGACAATTATGATGGTATCATGAGTCTCTCTGAGAATTCAAGAAATGAAATTTTATGGTGGATTAAAAATGTAGATAGGAATGAAGGGAAAAGTATAAGCTTTGGTACTCCTACTGAGTATATTGAAACTGACGCTTCTAAAATTGGATGGGGAACCGTTTATGGAAAAAATAAGACTCAAGGAAGATGGATGAAATCTGAAAGCATTTCACACATTAATATATTAGAACTTTTAGCTATAAAATATGCATTTTTTTCATTAGGAAAAAACATTTCAAATTCTCATATTTGCATTAAATCTGATAGCTCTACAGCAGTTCAATATATAAATAACATGGGAGGTAGTGTTGTAGCATTGTTGGAAGTAGTAAGAGAAATATGGTTCTGGGCTGCTGATAAAAACAATTTTATTACAGCAGTCCATATTGCAGGGAAAGATAATATTACTCCTGATCAATTGTCAAGAAATTTTAGTGACTCTTCTGAATGGAAGTTGAAAGAAAATATATTTAGAAATATTTGTGGGCATTTCTTTCAACCAAATATTGATTTATTTGCTTCTAGACTTAAAAAACAGTTAAGTAAATATGTCTCATGGTTTCCAGATCCAGATGCAATGGCTTCTGATGCTTTTTCTTTTTCTTGGAAAAATTATTTACCATATGTTTTTCCTCCTTTCAGTATCATAACAAGAATTTTGAACAAGGTAGAAGAGGAACAGGTGAGAATGGTTTTAATGATAGTTCCAACATGGCCATCCCAACCTTGGTTTCCAAGGTTATTGAATTGTTTGGTCGATTATCCTGTTATTTCCCTTTTTGTCAAGATCTTTTAAGACTTGTACACAACAATCAAAAGCACCCGCTAAACATGAGAAAGTTATTCCTAGTCGCTTGTGTAGTATCAGGCATTCCCTCCAAAAGAAGGGAATTTCAAAATCAGCTAGAAACATCATCACTCAGTCATGGAGAGTCTCTACCTCGCGACAATATGAATATAGTTGGCGGAAATGGTATTTTTGGTGTAATACACAAAAAATCAATACCACTTCACCAAATGAAGTACAAGTATTAAATTTTCTCGCTAGACTCTATGATGATGGCAAATCTTATAGTTGCATTAATATGAATAAATGTTCTATTGGCCAGACTCTGGCATCAATTGGCTGTAATACAGTAATCAATAGTAATCTCATTTCCAGATTTATGAAAGGAATTTTTAATGCAAGACCACCTTTGCCTAAATATTCCATCACATGGGATGTTGGTAAAGTTGTTCGTTATTTAGAAACTTTGTTTCCACTGGAAAGTTTAAGTCTCAAGATGTTAACTTTAAAAATTGCAACCTTATTAGCTTTAACTACTGCTCAAAGAGCTCAAACATTGACAAATTTGAATTTGAATTACATGGAAACATCTAGTAAAACTGTCGTTTTTACTATGAACTGTTTACAAAAAACAGACAGAATTGGTAGGATTAACCAGAACATAACTCTGGATGCATACAAGAAAAAAGAACTTTGTCCAGTATACACATTAAAATATTATTTGAAGGCTACCAAAAAATTGCGCAAGGATGATTATCTCCTGGTGTCTTTTAGAACATGGCGTAAAATATCAACCTCAACTTTAGCTCGATGGTTAAAAATTGTCTTGACTTCATCTGGTATTGATGTTACAAAATTTCAGGCGCATTCTTTCAGAGGCGCCTCTACATCTGCAGCTTTTAGTGCTGGTATCACTCTAGATACAATTATGAAAACAGCAAATTGGAAATCTGCAAAAACATTTAAGAAATTTTATCTAAGAGAGGTTGAAGCTAAAAGAGGTGTTAAGACATGTAAAAAGAAATATATTAATGCTGTTTTGTCTGTTTAATGACAACCTAAATAATATTTTACAGGAGTTCCATTCTTTACAGAAACCGGTAACATTGTGGATTGACCAGAGCTGTCGATTTTTCCAGGATAGTGTTGTGTTGGATATATGAATGAACTTTATGGACTTTGTGTCATGATGGAAATGTGAAGAATTTGATAATGTTGATGGAAAGATGAACTTTTCTTTTTAGATGTTTCAAATCTTATATTTGTGGCCATTTTTATCTCATTTAATTGATTCTTTTTGCTTTAAAGATTCATCTTTAACCAAGAAGCTGTAGGCTTCTGTAATAGAATGGACCATCATCCAAGCATCCATAGGATGTGATGGATGATGGACATTCTGTAAGGAAGCCGAAGGCTTCGCGGGTTAAAGACCCGCCCTTGATTTATGGCCCACCCATTTTATATACAATTAAATGAGTTTTTTCGCTCACATCCTTTTTCGGGATACTTTAAAATGAGACAGAATACAGGTGTGCACGGGTTTATATATGCACGCATGAGTGGATTTGTACAGGTGATAATGATTTTAAATCACTCAACTGTAAAACAAGGTCGTTACTAGCCTGTAGAATAAGATATTCATCTTTAACCCGCGAAGCCTTCGGCTTCCTTACAGAATGTCCATCATCCATCACATCCTATGGATGCTTGGATGATGGTCCATTTTGTTTGATTTTAATTGACAAATTAAATTTCAACTTGATATTGATGTAAATGTAGATAAACATGTTTTAAATTAGAGAAAGATATCACCATTAAGAAATTGAAAAACCTTTTTGAGTCCTTGCAGACACTTTTTTAGAAGGCTCAGAAAAAAAACCAAGTTACATACTTTTTGAAAAGATTGAAACTGTTATTCCAATTGTTTTCTAAGGCCATGAAGGCACTGAATTTTATTTTTTCATTTTTGTATTTGTTTAAATTTAATTTTATATTCTTTTTTCAACTGTAGCAAACATTTTTTACACATGCCAAAAAAAATAATCTGCTACAGTTCATGTTGATATAGAAATTAACAACAGCCTAAACATCTACTTTGTACTTTTTTGTAGGGTAACAACATTACAAGAGAGTTTAGAGAATGAATCAAATATGACAATTAAGTTACAGAATCATAACCATGAATTAGTGAAGAATCTAGAGAACACAACAAAAGTCAAAGATGATTTACAACAGAAACTCAAGTAAGACTTTGAAACAAGTTCAAACAACAAATACATAGAACAACAACTTAGGCTAGCATAAAAACAGAAACAACAAATGCAAAGAATGCTAGGAGAAGAGTTTACTATATGTGTATTAGCTGAAAGTCAAAAAGGAAAATACAAGTCCTGATTCTGACTAGGTACAAGTTCTAACCAAAGTGTCCAATAAAAGATTTGATGATTGATTGATTGATTGCAACACTACTTTCAGTATAATTGGCTATATTTTGGCGATCAGTTTTCAGTGATTAAGGAAGCCAGATTTCCAGGAGAGACTTAAACTTTTTTAATCTTTAATTGTTTGCACTTACAGTCTTTCTTTTGTAAAAAAAAACCCACCTAGTTTATTTCTATTTATCAGGGAATAAAATTTATTGGTATAAGTTTTTTTAAAACATACTCTTTCATATAATATGATACTGTCACAATGACTGTACATCTTAAGTGTTAAATGAAATTTACATGTTTATGAATGATCAGATTATTGTAGTTTAATGTTTAATATTCATGATGTGTGTATTTCAGATCAAGAAATGTAATATTTGACAAGCAGCTGCCACTGATAAGAAAGAAGATACAAGAACAGAAGACAGAAGTGACAAATGTCCATCAGTTTGTAGAAGAAAGAAATAAAAAGATAAAAGAAGAAATGATGTTAATGTTTTCTGATTTGAAACAAATTTGTCAACAAAGGGATAATGGTACATTGATATTTTATTATTATTATTATTTATAATATCATGAATCAATATAATCTGACATACATTTTTTTTTACCACTTTGTAAATGCACTGCTGGTGACTGTTAACTGTTTCCTCCAAGATGGTATTGACATGGAATTTCATTGAACTTTTTGAACTTTCAATGCTCTTTAATCTTTTTACTGATTTGGCCTTGTTCTGTTTTTATTTAAGCTGAAACTTTCTGTAGACAAAACCAGGGTCTGTGGTTCTAAATTATAAGTCTAGTATCTTTGGTAATTTTTTTATATGCTGTTGGAGGCTCTATTGGTCAAAAATGCTATGGATATAAATTCACTCTAAATTGTCTAGCTTTTTACATTTTTATAATGTTAAATCTGATGATGATCAAAGTCGCAGTTGTATTTATTTCGTGCAGTCATCGACAGAATTAGGCCTTGATCGTTTTAAAAATCTAGATTTTCCACGTCAGTTGTCTCTTTTGTTTACCTGTTCAACTTGTAAATCACAAGTTGTCTCCCTTATACCACTAAGTTGTCAATTGGGTGGCATGTTTAAGAGATTTTCAAAATTCTTTGGGGACTTAAATCTTCATTTCGCCTGCAAGATTATTGCCTGAATGTTGATTCATAAATATAATACCAGTATCGGTTGTTCTCTTATTCCTTTTCTGACTTTTCTTTACCCAAACAGAACATTCTATGGGAGACAACTCAATCTAATTGTACATTTTTTTCCTATTTAGAAAAGATAAAACTACAGGAAAAGATTAGTTCATTGGAAACTGAAAAGGGTGAGGCGCTGTTGACAAGTGTAGCAATGAAGGAAAAGGTTAAAGGTCAAGAACAAGATTTACAGCAACTTTCAATCTTAGTGGATGAAAACAACAAACTACAGCAACAGTTATCAAATATAGAAACAAAGACTAGAGGTAATACAATGAGATATACACCTTTACAGAATTTATCAGTACCTCCATGTAAAAGATATTTCCTACTTGTAGGGGGCCTCTGTGGCCAAGTGGTCAAAGTAGTTACTACTGAAATCACTAGCCAGTCGACACTGAGGTTGTGAGTTTGAACCCTGCTCGTGCCGGTGCACTGGACTCTAATCTTAATTGACTAGGATTTTCAGTTTTCCTATCGAAGGTCAGTGGTTTTCTCTGGGCACTCCAGCTTCCTCAACCAATAAAAACTGGCTGCCACGAAATAGCCTAATTCAATGCTAAAAGTGGCGTTTAAACAACAAAATTCAAAATCAAATCTCCTACTTGCAAGGGTTTTGGTATCTTAATACACCAAAACACTCTTCATCAATTCTGGATTTTGATTGGGAGAGAGGACTAATCAGCAGTTAGTTCAATTGTATATAGATAGGTAAATTGATGTTGAAAAAATGCAGGTGGATCCCATAAACCCAAAATTTGGTAAACAAATTGAACAAAATTAATTCTTAACTATATAATGTATTCAAGCTATTTTTCTAGTCAGTCTCTGTGTCTTCATAGCATGTAAAAACTATTCTATATTCTGTCAGCCAATCAAATTCTTGCAACTTATGAAATGCCAATTCAGGCAGTTCAATCATTTGGTTTTTATACACATTATTTAGTATTTAAGGGTTAATATATAAAAATGTTTTTGCTCAACAGATTTACAACATAAATTAGACGAAGCAGTATCTAAATGTAGAAGTTTAACAATGGAATCTCAACAGTTCAAAGATCAATTAAGGTAAATATTCAACTCATAAAAACAGACAGGAAAAGATACAAACCAGAACTCTCAGACATGTAGATTTTGCTTTTGCACATATTAAAAAGAAGATTTGGTATGATTGCTAATGAGACAACTCTCCACCAGAGACCATATGACACAGAAATTAACAGCTATAGGTCACTGTACTGAATTCAAAAATGAGCAAAGTGCATACAGCATGTTTTAACAGACAAATCTTGTAATTATGATATCCATTGAATGATCCTACCAGCAGCTTTCTTTTTATGTATTTATTGACAATATTTTATTATTAGAACTTTTAGGAAAACTTATGACAAGTTCAAAAATTGAGAAGGTTGAGATAAAAAGTATGTTGAAAATTTCTTTACTTTAGATTTGAAGTATCAAAATCAAAATGGGATTCATTGCATTATCTTTTCTGTCAAAATCACTGTATTTAAAAGAAAGACATCTCGTTAAAAGAATAAATTCACTGAATAGTTTTTTACTTGATTGCAATTTTTATTATCATTTTCTTTTCAGGAATAAAAATCAGGACATGGAGGATCAGACAGCCCAGATCAGACGAAAGGAACAAAACTCTGAAATGACAATACAAAAGTAAGTATTCTCACTGTGTTGAAGCCCCATTGGTGGCCTACGGCTGTTATCTGCTCTTTAGTCGGGTTGTTGTCTCTTTGACATATTCCCCATTTTCATTCTCAATTTTATTACCATATATTAATGATAGCTGATAGAGTAAAATTCTTAGATAAATTTTAAAGGAAAAATGTATAGTATAATGGTGATATTATTTATATATTTAATATTGATTCCCAAAATTATTTATATATTTAATAATGATTCCCAAAATTTCTGCAGCATTAAATCTGTCTTAAAATTGTAAGAAAAAGTTTACAAAATCGAATTAAAAAGCAATTAACATTTTACAATGAAATGAAATGAAATATACTGTTTTTCAAATACATGAAGAATGCTGTTATATTTTTTTTTCAATTTATTTGAAATCATTAATCACATACACAGTTTAAAATTGTAGCCATGTACATGTAGCTAACACTTTTAAATTATAGATTACAAAGTGAATTAGGAAAGAAACAAGCAGAACTTGCCACAAATTTGAAAGATTATAAAAACTTAGAAAACCGACTTCATGAACAACAGAGAAAAGAAGAAGAGATTCACAGAAAGGCTACTTTTACTGTCAGTAAGTATGGGTACAAATATGACTACATGTCAATTAAATGAATTATGATAATTTATAGAGTCAGCAGCCCAACACCACAAGTTCACTAATATAGACATAAATTGTCTTGAGTCTTATTGTAAAGGAATTTTATAACAGCTGAAATTTGATATCAACAATAATTTCAGAATACAAGTATACATATTTTGCAATATCATTTCTTATAAAAAAATCTATCATTTGGTCTCTGGTGGAGAGTTTTCTGATTTGCTATCATACCAAATCTTCTTATTTTTATGTTAATTTTCATCCAAATCTTTAACAGATTCTCATTGGTAAATCCAGTGTCATGACTTTGGGATGTTCAAATTGCTTATTTTGATTTATTGTGATCTGATCTGACAATAATACCATAATACTCTTCTTGGTTTAACTCGATTGCTTTGACACAATGTGATCCTATCTACTGTTGTTAAGCTTTATACTTCATTTGATAGGTTGTATTTTGTGATAAGCAGCTGACAATTTACAATTAATAATAAATTTAAATATTTAAGTCCAAGTGATTTTACTCTTTCAATTATTTTTTTAATTGAAGAGACACCAATCTAGAACAGATTCTTTGTGTGTATAAATATTTGTTTTTTTACCTTTTTGTCTCTTATCATCGCAACTGTATTCAAATATGTAATCATGTATGTTATGCTATTTTTAGCGGAAAGTAGGGAACTTAAAGATGTATTAAACCAAGCAAAGGCAGAGATAGAACAATTAAAATCTGAAAGGTAAAATATTTAGCATAGGTTTAGAGATTCATGGATGAGGAGAACTTCCATCTTCAGGGGAAAAAAAGAAATACAGTTTATTTTAGATTCATAGTGGAATAAAAGAAATTGCCTTATGCCCCTCTGATATCCATCAAACCGTCATTTTGAGATGGCCCCTACTCTATATTTGATGTAAATCAGTGAAAATTCAGAAATGAATGCAGGATTTGTACATGTATTAAAAAAGGCAAAATTCTATTTCTGTTCTTGATTCTTTTAATTGTTAAAAGTACATAAAAAAGTAAAACAACACTTCAAAATCAAGCTGACTCTTCATTGCACTAGTTCCTATAATGTGCTTGCTACGCTTAACAACTTTTTAAGTCTCCATACATTTTTTTTTCTGTATATGTTGTTTGGATATTTTTACTCAGGATAGCTTCGGCAAAACAAGATTGATCATATCAAAAATTGTTATTAATGAAATAACTTTCAAGAGTAACCAACCTGTGTTTTCATTATACCATGGTTAGAAGTTAAATACATTGTTTCTATCTGTACAGAGAAGTAATGATAACTTCCCATCAGAACAGAATAGAACAACTGAGACAAAGCTTCCAAAATAAACTATTTGAGGCAGATAAATGGCCAGAAAAGGTATGTTGTATATTTTGAATTCATTTATGTAATGGAAGTGTTTAATCGTGCTCCACTGATCCAGGGATGGGGTAATCGTAATCTGTAATCGTAATCGATTGTAATTGACTACATTTTTCCCAGGAATCGACAGTAATCTGTAATTGAAGACATTTTCGATTACATGTAATCGTAATTTACTCGATTACAGCAAAAATCATGATGTAATCATCGATTACTTTTGATTACATTTCAATTACTTTAGAGAAATAGTTTGATGAATTATAACCTATTTCAAATGAAAACATTTGTATGTAGTACTGATATGACTTAAGAGTTTATCAGCTACCTTTATATTTCTATCTATTGTCTCAAGCTGCAATATAATCACCCAGATCCCCTACTATAATTTACTTTATATCTAGCTTTTGAAACAAATGGATTTATGTGCTTGTCAATAAGTCAACTCCTTTTATATTAAAAAAAGAAAATAGATTGGAAATAAGAAAATGGATTTAAAATAATAAATGTGTTTTAAGTTAAGTTCTGTACTTCCTTATAGTAGTAAGCTTATTTGTATAAAATTTCCTAAAAGCATAGTTTTCAATAAGATTTAAGATTAGAATAGATAAACAGTTAATTTCTTATAATGTTATGATATACATGTATGTGAAAAGTAAGAAGGTACACAAATTCTTTTGACAATGAACCAATGCCTATGCATTGAAACTCTTTTCAGAAAAAGATACATGTATCCCTCTTTGATACTATAAATATATACTGTTTATAATTTTATTAGAGAATGAAAAAAATCTTAATAAACTTTCTTGTCTTTACTAATCAGATGATCAAAGTCTTCTAATCACTATATAAGACACATACTTTGTTTTTATTTCAATTACTGTTTGTCTAATTATGAAGGAGATTTATATTATTTTGCCCCAGGCTATAAATTGTACTCCATTGGCAGTTTTATAACCTATAATTAGGGTGGTTATCCAACAAAAGAATTAAATCATGCCTGTCATTATAATTATAAATTTTAATCTTTAAAATTAGCTGAACTAATTAATAATTCTATTTATTTTATATTTTCTTTAGAGAAAACTTCCAACATTGTAAATAACTATGCTAAAATATACCTGCTTTTAATGAACAAAAACAAAAAAACTTATATAATTCAGTAAGAAAGCAAAAGTATTGAAAAAAACTTAAACATATATATACTTGATTGATGGAATGTGTTGTCATCTCTAAATGTTGAAAGTCAAAATTTCAAGATTTTTTTAATATTTCTGATCCTCAGTAAGAGATTCCATCTAGATAATAACTGTCAACTTATAATTTGGAAACAATGCTTCAAATGCTGTGTTTTGGTAAAGTTCTAAATTTCCACTATACAATCGTTGAGCAACATAATTGTGCTTAACTTACTATACTTTTAAAAAATTTTTAAAGCATGTAATTGACAGTAGTAATCGAAAAGTAAAGTAATTACTTTTGATAAAGTAATCAATTGCAATCCATTACATACGAAAATCTGAGTAATTCATTATTAATCGATTGCACAAAATACCTTCATGTAATCGATTATTAATCGATTATATTTGTCAGTAATCGTGCCCATCCCTGAATTGATCACTCATTATATTCAAAACAGAAAGGAGCGTCTTTTTAGAAAAATATATAACAATAATACCAATCAAAATAACTGTTGTCACAAGACCTAAATCTAAGCTTGTGCATCCTTAAATAGACCTGAGATGGATTTCACATTTTGTTTTTGATTCTTCAAAATGTTTTAGTCATGTTTGCTTCTTATCAATATATATGCAACTCTATCAGAATACACTAAGTTTATGATGTCCTAGAACCAAGTCTAACTTTTAATCTTTGGAAAATGAGACGGTTTTCTTTTCAGGGACTTTTAACATCATGGTAGTGTGATGCTATATTGCTTGAATGTGATGATTTCTTAAAAGATTTTCTAATAGATTATGTTATGGATATGATGCTATTATTTTTATAAACAAGATAGTATAACAAATTCTGTGTCTACCATGATGCTATACACTAGTAAACATATATGAAACTTGTGGAAAATCACAGAATAAGAATTCCATCTGCTAACTTTTTCAAATACCTTAATTTTCGTAATTTTTATTTAGTTATGCATTTAATTTATTCAGCATATGTTAAAATTAAAAAAAGTAGGATTCAAATAAGTTAAGAAATTACTATTTATTTTTTTCATTTTACATTTCAGTTAGAGGAAGCTTTGCGGAAAGAGAGAGAGAAACATCAGACAGCTTTGAAAGGTTTGGAAGACAGATTAGTAGAAAACTTTGTCATGGTAAGAACTGTTCATATAACTGATCTTCAAACATGATATTGTAGAAGTGGAATGCAGTTTTAAATGCCCAATTTTTTAGAGTCTTCAAAAATATTATCCAGATTTTTGAAGGAAAACTAGGTTACTGATTTAGGGATATATGGCAAGTGGGGGTCAGTCAAACAGTGTCCATGTTTTTACTCAGGAACTGTTCAACCAAAACTTTACAAATTTTAATATGATGTTACTGATGACAACATGGAGGTCTAGTTTAATATTGACGATTTTTACTTCACCATTCAAGAGTTATGGTTCATGAAAGATTGAAAAATGGTGTTTTTAGTTGTTTTGGTGTATTTACTCATGGACAGTTCAACCAAAGCTTTTCAATTTAATATGTTGCTACTGATGACAAAATGGAGGTCAATTTCAATTTCAATGATTGTCCCTTTTATTGCTCAGGAGTTATGATCTTTGTAAAATTGAAAAATTGTCAGGACACAAATAAATGATAAACAAGAATGTGTCCCTAGTACACGGATGTCCCATCTGCACTATCATTTTCTATGTTCAGTGGTCTGTGAAAATGGGGTAATAACTTTAATTTGGCATCAAAATTAGAGAGATCATATCATAAGGTACATGTTTACTAAGTTTCAAGTTGATTGGATTTCAACTTCATCAAAAACTACCTCGACCAAAAACTTTAACCTAAAACTTTAAACTGAAGCGGGACAGACAGATGAACGAACAGAAGGACGAACAGATCAGAAAACATTATGCCCATAAATATAGCATAAAAATCTGGTTTGCTATCACTCTAACGGCCTCTTGTTGATGTTGTATGTATTGGAAGTGTCTTAATTTATAAAAGTTTTGAAGTATGTATGTTCAATAAATCCATTTATAAAATACTATTTCCCTTCATTATTCAATATTTTTGGAGCAAACCACTTCGTTGATGTTGTGTAAGTGTGCTTGCATATTTAAGTAGAGAATGCTATAGGTTTGAAACCTAGCTTTTTCAATTCAAAGGTTTTAAACATATAATAGTTGCTTCTCTGCCATAGGATTATTTTTTATGCCCCACCTACGATAACACCTACAATAGTAGAGGGGCATTATGTTTTCTGGTCTGTGCGCCCGTCCGTCTGCTCGTTCGTCTGTTTGTTCGTCCGTCTGTCCTGCTTCAGGTTAAAGTTTTTGGTCAAGGTAGTTTTTGATGTAGCTGAAGTACATTGAACTTGAAACTTAGTACACATGTTGACTATGATATGATCTTTCTAATTTTAATGCCAAATTAGACATTTTATCCCAATTTCACGGTCCACTGAACATAGAAAATGAAAGTGCAAGTTTCAGGTTAAAGTTTTTGGTCAAGGTAGTTTTTGATGAAGTTGAAGCCAATTCAACTTGAAACTTAATACAAATGTTGCCAATGGTATGATCTTACTAATTTTGATTCTAAATTAGATTTTTTACCCAATTTCACGGTCCATTGAACATGGAAAATTATAGTAAGAGTGGGGAATTTGTGTACTTTGGACACATTCTTGTTTTTTTTTTTTTATCAAAAATGAATTTAAATGTTATCATTTTAGTTAAAAAAATAAATTTCTATCACAGGAAATGCAGATAGAGAAACAGAAATATCAAGAATTATTAGAAAAATATCAAGGTTCTACTAAAAACCAGGAATCAATGGTAAGAATTTCTTTATGTATACTAAATGATTTACTATTCAATTGTTGAAAAGTAGCAATAAAGATTTCAACAGTTTAGATACATGTAAGTAAACAGATTTGTATGTCATAAGGTGTAATAATTTGCATGTGAACTGTTTGTCTACATGTATATAATTTTTTTTTATTGATCAATTTATGCTGCGTGCAAGTTTTTCACAATTTTTATGCATAAATATATAAGGTTTATAAAAAAAGAATTGCAGTAAGACAATTTGGCCCATATTTCTGAGTTTTTACTTTTTTATTATACAAAATAGGATGGTTTGCAGTTGACTGATTTAGACCATTTTTACTGTTTTATCATTTTATATCATTATAAAATTGAGAAAGGAAATGGTAGTCCTGCTGATTCGTGCATATTTTCTAAAGAATTGTGGGTTTGATGATAAAAGCATGTAACTTTGCGCAAGGGTAAACATGTATATTGTGGTCAATTTAAGGCCAGAGGCTCCTGACTTGGAACAGGCGCAAAATTGCGGTGGGGTTAAACATGTTTATGAAATCTCAACCCTCCCCCTATACCTCTAGCCAATGTAGAAAAGTAAACGTATAACAATATGCACATTAAAATTCAGTACAAGAGAAGTCCGAGTCTGATGTCAGAAGATGTAACAAAAGATCTAGAGAATAAATAGAATGACAATAATACATAAATAACAACAGACTACTAGCAGTTAACTGACATGCCAGCTCCAGACCTCAATTAAACTGATTGAAAGATTATGTCTTCATCATATGAATATCAGGCACAATCCCTCCCGTTAGGGGTTTAGTATCTTACTTTCATAAAATATATGAAAAGGACATAACCCGTGTCATGCCAACAACTGTTTTTTTAAAAATAAATGTGTTTAGTTCCGATGCAAAGACCCTATAAGTGAATCAATATTAAAACCAAAATATGCAATCTTTAATGACCTGACAACAGTATCATTACTATATCCCTAAGTCTATATACTAAGTCTGTTTAAAGGTTTTGTAAGCTTTTGAGGTGAATGCTGACATTTTTGTGCTTTGTAAAGAATATTACCATAAAAGATTTGATGTGAAATACCTGAACCTATAAGATGTCTGCATGTTGAGTTATATTTACGAATTATTTCCTTATACCGATGACAAAATTCAGTAAATGTTTTGACTAGTTTGTGATATTGAAAACCCTGGTGTAATAATTTTTCACTTATACACAAATTTCTCTCGCTAAAATCTAATACATTTTTCATATCATTATACCTTTATGAACATCTTTCAATGATTCTTTTGCCATGGGATTTGTTTTCTTGTAAAAATAGAGCAGAATTAACCAGTTGGTATATTTCTTTTTCACTTGATATATATTCACAAATGTCTGCATGCTTTCACAATTCACATTTTATTTTAAGTTAAAATCACAGCTAAATGATGTGGAAAATAGGTACAAAGCTGAAATCAGGGATCTGCAGAAACTCTTAGCTGATAATAAAACTAGAGCTAAGGAGACAGAAGAATCTTTGAGAAGAGAAATTGAAAGTTTAAAATCAATTATTAGAGATTTAGAGGATAGATTAGGTAAAACTATATTCTTAAGTACTTATTATTGCTGCATTTTCAGGGTTGCATCTAGCCATTTTTAAAAGGAGATTTCATAACCCAGGTGGTGGTTCTTCCAACTATACATGTATGTCCCCATTGAAATATATTGATCGTAAAAAAAAAAGGGGGAGGTTTCTAACCCCTGACCCCTCCTTCCTAATCTGCCAATGATTTTATTTTGACAATAAAGCTTAGCTGAAATAATCCTTTATATGAGGTTATTATAATTAAGGTCAGCCTTCCATTATGAAAAATCCATAAAGGATGCACCAAGTCTAGTTATAAATTGTCATGACTGCTGAACGACAATTCATTGTCAAGGTATGATGAATTTTCTGCTACATTTTTAGCATTGAAATATGTATTTGAAAAAAAAGTATAAGTATTGATGACAATAACATATTGTAATTATAAAAATTTCGATATTATGTATTTTATATATTTTTTCATTACTTATTGATGCTCAACACAGATATTAACAAATACACCATAGAAACAGTTATGGAAGAAGAAAAAATTATTTGTCTAATTTTTGCTTTTTTTTCAAATACATATTGATTAAAATATTATTTAATTTAAATTATACAGCTCGGTTAGATCATGGGAGCGATGAAAAGATGGCTGACCTGAAAATACAGCTCAAAGAAACTCATGAGGAGTTAGAGGAGGCTAGAGAGGAACTTACTCAAAAGTCTGATTTATTAAAAACAACAAAAAATGAGGTATGTGGAAAATATCAGATTGTTGATTGTACAGATAGCTACATGTATGAATAAAATGTGAAATTTGTTTACCACGAATACAGTTCTAACCTAAAACTTTTTTGTTTTTTATGTCAAAGATACAAGTGTGCTTTGGTATCATGATAATATTTCTTTCTCTTTTAGTACATGGTCAGTAATTGTTGAGAAAAATACATGCACTGTGGATTAAGAAATATTAAAATGTAGAAATGCATGAATATATTAGAGTATTGATATAAAAAAAATATTATTCAAATATACTAGTTAAACTTTATAATTACATTTGGTGGAATTGCATGTCCGGTTTTTGTTGAGCCTACGACTTTAGTCAAAAAAGCGAGACATAGCAATCCTACATTTCGTCGGCGTCGTCCACAAATATTCACTCTGTGGTTAAAGTTTTTGAAATTTTAATAACTTTCTTGAACTATCCTGGATTTTTGCCAAACTTGGACAGAAACTTGTTTATGTTCATAAGATAGTATCCAGAAGTAAATTTTGTAAAAATAAAATTCCATTTTTTCTGTATTTTACTTATAAATAGACTTAGTTTTTCTGCCAGGAAACATTACATTCACTCTGTGGTTAAAGTTTTTAAAATTTTAATAACTTTCTTAAACTACCCTGGATTTTTACCAAGAAAATAATATGAATAGCTTTGACAAAATCAATTGCAAATAGAGTTTTGTTTTTACAGGTGAAGTTTTTACAAGAAACTGTACAAAGGGAAGTGGAGGAAAGGTTTGAGTTGACAGAAGCACTGAGTACTGCAAGGACAGAACTTTTGAAACTAAAGAAACCAGCAGGTAGCTCTTTAAAATTTGACACTTGCAGGGTCCAGCAAATAATAAACATTTTCCCTGTTTTATTGAACCACGTTATCAGACTGAAGTTAAATTAATATTGAATATTCATGTTTAAAGATTTGAAGTAAATGTTAATTATGCATATCTTGAAAAAATATATAAATCTTTTTGTTTTAACAATGTAATCATTGACATTTTACCAGGGAAAGATTGATTAAAATTTAAATTGTCATTGCTAAGGAAGAAGTTTACTCATAGAAATTTTCCTTCTTGACTGCCAATGAGACAACTCTCCACAAGAGACCAAATGACACAGAAATTAACAATTATAGGTCACTATACCGCCTTCAACAATGAACAAATCCTATATCGCATAGTCACTATAAAAGGCTCTGAAATGTAAAACAATTCAAAAGAGAAAACTAACAGCCTAATTTATGTAAAGCTGCATAGAGATATAAGTATTAGAAATCAAAATAAGAATTCTTATTATTACAATACTTATATTACCTAATCTCATGTTTTGCAATAGTAAAAAACGCTAAAATAATTTCTGAATTTACAGTATATAGATGTTTTGTAAGATTAGTAGTTATAGCTATTTGAGGAGACAACATACAGTATTCACTGGATTAGCTTTGGCAGATAATTATCTTACACAACTTGGACAGATAAGCATATTTTTTGTTCCTTCAGATTCAAGATTCTTTATTTCTTAAACACCATAAAGATACAATGGTACAAAGAAGTTCATCAAAAGTCATATAACATAACACAAACACACATGACAAGATGAGATGAAAATATCAAATAATACATGATAAACAGTATAGTAAAGAAGAGTGGTGATTAACCAGGAAGACTCACTTGAAAAGTTATAACCCTGATAAATTTGCACAGCTTTTTCAACTTATTTTTAATTTTTAACTGAAATAGTTTTTCAAATTTTAGTATGTTACATCTGTGCAAGAAAAAAGTATCCAAATATTGTGCTCGAAAATTTGCCAAAGAACTACACTGCAAAGTGTAATGAAATTCATCACCAATCTCGTTACAATGACATAAGTTACAATATCTAAGGTTTCGCTCAATCTTATTCCATCTACCAGTTTCGATGGGTAACTTATGGTTACCCGTACGAAATCTACAATATGTTATTCTATCTTTATCATTTAAAATATTCAGATATTCCTCAAATTCAAAATTTTGTTTATACAATTTGTAGGCCAAACCTTTTGGCGAACAGTCAATATCAGCTCTCCATTTCTGTTGAAACTGATCAAATAACTTTTGTTTTAAACTAATACCCAACCACTTAGAATTAAAATTTCCTTGTGACAATCATATATTGCTGTATCCTAATTTATCTAATATATCTTTAATGCATTTCAACCAATCTGACCTAAATTGGTTGTCCGAATTTTTCAAGAACACGTATTTGTATAGTATTTTAGCAATCCTGTTATCATCCCCATTAACCATTTTTGACCAAAAATTAACCATACGCAGCTGTATATATAAAGACATGGGATAAATACCAAGTTCACCATAAATCATAAAATTGGGTGTCGACTTCTTAAGGTTTAATAATAATTTACAAAATTTTAGGTGCACTTTTTCTATAATATCAGTATTACTGAAACCCCAAATCTCACACCCACACTTCAGAGTGTTTATATTGAAAATTATGCATTGTGTTGTATAGGTGGGTACAGTGGAGGCAGTAATCCAAGACAGTCTACTGCGGATAGTAACATGTCGTTGAAATCTGTTAGTACAGTGAATAACAATACATCAACTACAGAAAACATGAACAGTGCTAGAAACACTTCTGTTAGTGATATAAACAGTGCAAGGAGAACTTCTAATGATGATCTTAATAAACAAAATAATAAAAATTTAAATAGACAAGGGACTTACACATCATCATCGAAAAGTTTAAACCCACTGAAAACACCGCCAGTACAATCAAGAGAGATATCAACAATGAGCTCAGCAACGGTCAGCAGTTCTCATAGTTCGGTTTCATATGTTGGGGATGCTGCTAAGCCTCAAGGAAAAATGAAAGGTGGATCAATAGCAGACACTAGAAAAAGGATAGCAAACATTTTAGGCAGAAAATCATGATACTGTAATGTGATTACTAGTGGTATTTTAATTGAAATCCTGATAATGCTTTTACTCAGAATTGTTTAGCTGTTGGTACAAATATGAGAATGAAGTATAAATTATTTATTATAATATTGCCCAGTTATGCTAGTCAAATTTGTAAGTTAGTCCACACCAAATTAATTTATCATTCTTTGGATTTTTTTCTTAATTTGAAAGGTTAGATGTTGAATATATATCAGATCTCCATGTTACAGGCCAATTTGCTTGAAAGCCTCATTTGTGCTGTGTTTCTTTTGAAACTATTTGCTACTAAAATAAAGGAGGATATTATCTTAACATACTTTGATATTTTTATTTTTGATTGTCCCTTGTTAAAGCTTTAATATTTGCTTTAGGAATTAACATAAAAAATAAAACCAGTTTCCAGCTGTTTTTGTCACAAATCCAAAGAATGAAAGATTAATTTAGTGTAAGCATATATATTTTTTATACTCATATGTGATATTTTAAAAGATGATTTATTTGCATTTACTTTTATAATTAATATATTTATTGATGTTGTTAGGATTCCTGCTTTTATCCTTACCTGCCATGAATGTCCTACAATTATAAATGTTAAAAAGATACCGATATTGATGTATATGTGTCTAATAAACTTGATACAAAGGGAAATAACTATCAGAGTTCTGAATAAAATTGAGAATGGAAATTGGGAATGTGTCAAAGAGACAACAATCTGACCAAAGGGTAGAAAACAGGTCAAGGCCACCAATAGGTCTGCAACACAGCGAAAAAAATCCTCACCAGGAGATGGGCAGCTGTCAGGCACTTCTTAATTGTTGGCTCTTTTAATTATCTTTGTAAAATGCTTCATTTGATGTGCAGCTGATGCTGTACAATACATTTTTATATTTTTTTCTTTCCTCTAATAGTTATAGATATATATATTGTACATTGAACTTATTTTTAAGTTTCAAGGATGACTCAAGTACAATATGAACTTTAGCCAAAAGTGAAGTAATTTTTTCAACTTTGAAAAAGATATGCGTTAGTTGGGTCTTTTTTTATGCAATGAAAAATCAAGTTATTTGTTTTGAAAATTATATCTTGATATTCAGGTGAATATACAAAGGTTTAGGCAGTTATATGAAATGTTTGCAAAAGAGCATTTTCTTGCTATTTACAGTCAATTTTATTGCCTTTGATTGAATGCCTTTTATAACATTTCATTTTATTAGTGCAACTAGAAGATTATTGCAACAAAGATTTTGTTAAGTGATCATTTTATTGAAAGTAATAAATGTTGAACAATGATATATTTATTTTTTATTGATGCCATCATTAATACACAACAAAAGTCACGTTTTTCCAAAAACATATAAAAATCTATGATGAATATGATGATAATGATTTTATATCCACCAATAGAATAAATTTTTCAAAACTTTATTTTGGATAGCACAATATATAAAGATATAATCATGTATTTGTAGATAAATTATAATATACTACATACAGCAAGTGGAGAATTATATTTCATTTACATAAAAAGGCCTGTAAATTATGCCGCAAGGATGATTAAGAATAAATTAAATATTTAAAAAAGAAGACACAAAAAACCCTAAGGTATGAGTAAAAAATCAAAGCGGGATCTGTTTCACTTATAAAATCAGTGCAATATCATCTGTAATTAATCCATAATTAAGGTTACAATAAACAGTGAAAGGGATGAGTATATTTTAATATTTTTCAACATGTGGGATACATTTTTTCAATTCAAATTTAACCCTCATTTCAACATTAAATAGTGTCAGAAATATTTTATTTTGAAAAAAGGATACCAAATTCAATAAAATAATTCCTAACTTCATCTATCTTTCTGTCATGACATAAATGACAATGTTTAGAAAATTTAAGAAAAATAGGTGTATTTTCTAAAATTTAAATACATAATTAAACAATATGCCTCACCATCTAATATCGTCATCTTAGGAAATTAGAATAAAAGAAAACCTCATGATATTTTAAGTAAATTGATATGAAAATACCCTTTGCCAACTACAACTATGATTTCATCTCTGGATTTGTTGAGTGAGTATATAAGTATACAAGTATACATATATTAAATCACAGTTGAAGGCAATACTGTGACATAAAGCTGTAAATTTCTTTGTCATTCAATCTCTTGTTGAGAGTTGTCTCATTGGCAATCATACCGCATCTTTTCATTTTTATATGATTGAATATTAAAGGAATGACTAATATTTTTTCTGTCTATTCCAAATAACATAAACAATGTGGTGCACACTTTAAAATATCCCGTGTAATAATTTAATTCTAAATTCAATTTTAAACCGGAGTAAACCATGAAAAAACATTGATGACGTCATGGTCACATGACAACATTATGTCTATGAGCTGATAAACAAAACAATGTCAGCCAATCAGAAGATGTGTTACATCCAAAATTAAATTATAAGAAAAAACATGCACAATTAAAATTTTGGGAGATAAATAATCAATAACAGAGTTTCAATGTCTCTTAATCTATTGTCCCATGTTTTCTGCAATAATGATTTTCTCTTCTCACATTTAAAAAAAAAAGATGAATCGTGAAATTAAGGTCTAAAGCATTGAACATATGTCAGGGGGAACTCCATAACATAAAGAATCTACATTAAAGGTATGAATCAACCAGGTGTTTTACCTTCTGAAAAATTAAGCTTTGTAGAAATAAACCTTTGAAAATGGTCTTATAAGTTCGACATGATAACATGAAGTTGTCTATCTTAAAGTTTAATACAGTTGCTATCACAACTTGGTTGAAACATAAAAAATAAAGATGTCACAAATAATTGTCACTAGCCTTTTAACGCTTGAGATTGAATCCTGCAAGTGGCAAGTGAGCTCTACTTAAATCCTACTCGAAAAAGATTGTCAGTTTTCCTTCCAAAGGTTGGTTGTTCTCTCCTTCCACTCAGGGATCCTCCACCAATGCAATCTGACTGTCACAACATAACTCAACGTAACTGATAGTAACGTTAAACACCAACCAATCAATCTGTCTTTTTTTCCGATCCTTTGAAATATAATTTGCGAAAGTGAGACATAGCGATTTTTACATTACCGGACTTTAGAGGGATTCAAGTCATGATTTAATTTGACTGACACTTTAGAATTGAAATGAAATTTTAAGCTTTCTTATATTTTACTTCTTTACATTGGAAGACTGTCTGAAAAATGGTGCTTACTAGAATAAAGCAAATTTGTGTTTTGTATTTATTTAAACTGACGAGAGATACTAAAGGGAAATTCAAACTTATATGTTGAAGACTAATAGTTTTCATTTGAATTGAAACGATATTGATACATTCATGTACATTGCCGTTTAATTGATATGAAATAACCATACAGTCAGACTTGTTTTGGTTTTGGTGTATAAACTAGTCCGTTACATAGTTATATTGAAAAACGTCACAAATAGACGTTTTAGACTTACAACACTCTGACGTTATTATTATTTAATGTTTTGTGGTATTTTTTTCACCTAAATAATGCACACCACTTTTGAATTAAATGATGTATACCGTAAAATCAAAGTTGGTGACCTTTTATTGCTTTACACTATTTATTTAAAGTTTTGACATTTTATTATCGACATTTGTATTAAAGTATTTGTATCAAAATGACAAACATGAGTGATTTATCTTTGAATAAACACCTAAGCTTACATGTTATATCATTTTCGTTTTCATGTACCCTGTATACCCCAATTTTATTTTGAAATTGAGGTGATATATTTTAATTTCTCATGCATTTCCCATAACTCATCAAGTATATCAATATTGACTTTTAGTCTGACAACTATATGGATTTCAAATGTATACATTGACACATAGTAAATACTGCAGGTCAAGAACATCAATTAGATATATATTTTTGAACCCATTTTGAACAAGACACACTACACTACGGGTGTGCTTATAGATAATGACTACCCATGTATGGATCGCAAGGTCGATAATGAACTGCAGGTCTTAAATATAATATGCTAGTTCACTACTTAATTGCAAAGAAGAAGTATACATGTGTTTGTAATTCCATCAGAACAATTATTGTAATTCAAAGCTGATCAGTAATTGCTATTACCTCTACTTCTGCGAACTCAACCAGGAACCAAACACACACCATCCCAGCCAATTATGCTTTTTAATAAATGTTCTCGCACAATTTTGTCAGTATAACGAAACTAAATACAATTGTGATACAAATGGGAGGTTTAGCCATCTATTTTGAATTCAACCAGGAGTTATGCATTTTTGTTACTGCACTATTCTTCTAATCTAGGATCTTTTGCGTCAAAACACCACTGCTAGTCTGCCACAAAACCATCGATGTGTTACATATATTTATGACTCGGAGGTGCGATGGGGACGCTGAAGTGCGATGGTCACGCTGAGGTGCGATGGTCTACGCCGAAGTGCGATTGTCCGTTTGCTGATGTGCGATGGTCTATCAAACGCATGATGGCGGATTTAAATTTATACAGATTATTTTGAGAAGTACATGTAGATTATATAATAGTTAGTAAATGTATATAAATCTCCATTCGTTATTAAGGTCTGTCCTTAATTACAGTTGCATACTAATTGAGAGATCGTCCACTTTGATTTTCTAATTCATGACTTTTTGGTGGACATTATAGTTCTAAATTAACATTCTATCTGAACGTTGTTCCTCTAATAAAATCGTCGTTTACAGTAATATTATAATACAGAGAGTATGTCTGCTAACCCGTATGTATTAAAGAATGACGTGCTCCACCGTATACGTAAAAGGGAAACTTATGTAGATTAAAAATAAAATCGCTACAGAAGGTTACTTTCCACCAATCCTCCCCGTTTGCTGTTGTTAATAAATTTTAGAAGCCCCCCAATTAACTTAAAAACCTGGAAAACTGCTTCTTGCATACAAATTGTCTTCTACATCGACAAATGTCATGTATGTAAAACATTGAAAATGTAGTTTTATAGACCATCGCACATCGGCGTTACTATCAACAAGATAGCGTCACAATGCCGCCATCAGCGTGATAAAAAAGGCACTTCAGCGTCAAACCATCGCACCTCAGCGTGTCCATCGCGGTTCGGAGTACCATCGCGGTTCAGAGTCCTACATATACATGTATATTAAAGATATGATGATGAACTGATTCCCTACATAATTACTACTGGTCGTCTGACACTTGATATGACTGCTGATAATTGCTACATTAATTCGATTGAATACTTAAATATGACAGGAGTTGAAAGAATATGCATGTCTTTTTTAAGGCCAAGGAAAATTTAAAAAGAATTGAAGTTTTGTCCTTAATTTGTTTCAGCAAAGGGGGATATTTTAAAACAAGGACATTTGATATTGGTACTGATCCTGAAACAACAAAAGACACCAAAGGTTTCCATTCTCAAAAAAAAAAAAAAAAAAATCAAATTTATGGTGTAATTTTTGTGGACTAAAAACCTCTCCAAAGAAACCAGACTTGAAATTGTACAAGCCAGACGTGCAGGTGTGTACAAAAGACTCACTAGTGACCCTTGAATCAAAAGTGTTAAAGGCCAAATAAAGTACGAAGTTAAAGAGTGTTTAAGACTATAAAACATGTCAAACACAGCGTAATCTATTCATGACATAGAAAATAGTAAAGCGATTAAGTTTTAAAGCAGTTAATTTATAATTATGAGAAAAAAATAATTCATGTCATCACAGTAGTGCTGACTACCGGGCTGTTGATTCCCTTGGGGAGCAGTCGGCTATTATTTTAGAAAAAATAAAACCACAAAAATACTGAATTTTTATCAAAAGTACCAGGATTATAATTTAGTACGCCAGACGCACGTTTCGTCTACATAAGACTCATCAGTGACGCTCAAATCGAAATATTGATAAAGCCAAACATGTACAAAGTTGAAGAGCATTGAGGATCCAAAATTCCAAAAAGTTGTGTCAAAAACGGCTAAGGTAATCTATGCCTTGCCAGAAGTAAGAAAATCCTTAGTTTTTCGAAAAATTCAAAGTTTTGTAAACTGGAAATTTATAAAAATGACCACATTATTGATATTCATATCAACACCGAAATGTTGACTACTGGGCTGGTGATACCCTCAGGGACAAAACGTCCACCAGCAGTGGCATCGACCCAGTGGTTTAAATAAGTATCAAAAGTACCAGGATTATAATTTAGTACGCCAGACGCTGAACTCAGAGGAAAATCAAATCGGAAAGTCTATAATAACATGGCAAAATCAAATGACAAAACACATAAAAAACAAACAAGAACTGTTTAGGTTTCTTTTTGGATATTTTGCTCTTAATATTTCTTAATATTTCTATGCATGTACATATATACATCACTGGCTTTCACAAAATATTAATTTTAGCACTTCCGATGAAAGTATACGTAACTAAATCAAGTTCTTTAGAATCTACTACTTATGTTGAAAAGATACTGTAAATGGATGAACCGTGTAAATAGTCATTATGTAACCAACGATATGCCTTAATGTAGTTTAGTGAAGTTTTAGTGTCTAGAAAATAAACCCACGACCTTATTTTAACGGTGGTTTATGCAAGTAAGATACATCCGAAAGTGTTTTAAATATACCAGTAGGAACATATCAAGATTGCCATAATGAAACAATCAACAACAAAAGACTAAAAGACCGAAATGTAAAAAGCAAAAATACCGAAGTACAATTATAAAAAGTCAATAAAAAACTGACATAATCAACGCAAGACTTTATCAACCATTTAATGAACGGAAAACATCTGTCGTTTTCCTAATTTGGTGCAAGAATTTTCCAAGGAAAATGGTTAGGGAACCTAGATTTAGAGCTAGCGTAATAGTATTAAAAACCTCCCACTTGAATAATCTTGTATGACAGTTGTTTATCGTTCTGTTACACTGACAAAATTAGATAAGCTGCCAACACTAACATACTTAATATGACGCTAATTTGGATTCTGCAGTCCAAACATACACCACAGACATGCAACACAACTGACTCAAATATTCAAATAAGCGTACTTATTTAACTCTAACATAGACGCCAACAAAAACGTTATTGTAGTTTATAGCAAAGGAGTAGGTCCGGTAAGGACCGATTTTGGCCTCAATTTTCAGGTTCATCTGACGAAAGATTTTGACCACTTTTTAAATACTTTAATTGTCTATTTTATTTGATCCATTTAGTTTATGTGAAAGATTTTAACTAATTTAGTCATTAAAACTATCTGATTCAAGCTCAAATATGAAAAATCTACAAAATATGCGGAAAAATGTCACTTTTTAGATGGTTTTCGTAAAAAATGAAAATGTCCTCATCCGTGTTCATCCTCAACCTTTATATATGTTATGTGTTATCATCAAATACAACTTACATTTCAATATTAAGGATGAACACGAATGCGGCCAATTTCGGTTTACTCAAAAACCGTCTTAAATTTAACTAGAATACTAGAATTGTGAAGATTTCAGTAAATTAGCATGATTTTATGGTGCTATTTGCCGATATACATTATGTATGTGCATTGTATTGTCAAAAAACAGCACATATTTATGTAGCAGAAGCATTCTCCTGTGCAATAAATAGCTAAAAGTTAACATTTTAACAATTTTGTAAAACTGCTATATTTTGGGGCCAACTGGGCCTTACTGGACCTATTCACGCCAACAAACAAGATTTTGAAGTTAATAGTACATCCAATAAATTGTTTACACTTTCTAGGTGATGTACACATTAATTGAAACATAAATACAAGTTGAAAACAACACTGTAAAAAACCTGTTGCTCCAAATCGCACGTCTGGACCAACCTACACTGTAAGGTCAAAAGAAAAATAAAATAAAAAAGATACCTAGATGCATGAATAACGTGTAACGTCATTAATCATACATGCAAACAAGTATTTATAGGTGAGACAACGAGCAATACTCATACTGTATAGTAATCTATACAAGGCCCCAGTATGACAAATACGTGAGACGATCCAAAAGAAGAAACCAACGGCATAATTTAAGCTAAAATCAATAAAGGGAAAAATAATATGAACAACAACATTCATCCACTGAAGTACTGGCTCCAAAGTGCCGATATAAGAGTACCCACAGTTACCAAGTGCTAACTCAAACCCATTGTTTACTTATAAATTCATCAGTGTAACTGGCAATAGTAAATATCTGCAAATGTTGATTTCAAATTTGACTTCCCTTGGGAGGTTTTTAAACAGTTGACAATATGTAATTTTGTTTGTATAAATGGGTAACAATCATCTGATAAAAGACTCATATTCTACGTATGACTGTCAGAAGTCGGTTGTTACTGTTCATGATATCTGCTTTGTTTGTACAGTTCATTCTATTGTTGTTCTGTAACATCTCTGTGTTAGGCTTACGAGTATAAGTTGACATCCTCTTACATGTTTACCCCAGGCACATTCCATGTGTTTCTGTCCAAAGTCAGAATTCTGTATTGAGTTGTTGTTATTTGTTACTGTTTATCAAACGTGTATTTCTTTCATTGATTTGTAAAGTTTATTCTTGTATTGTTCCTTTGCATATCTGTCCTAGGTTCAAATGGAGAGTTTGAAATGTTTAATTCGTTACGTTCTGTGTGTTCTTGTCCCATGACAGAAGGCTGTAACTCGGTGGTTGTAAGTTGGTGCTCTAGATCATTTCTATGTTTCGTTTTTTTTTCCTCATTTTTTTTTGTCCGGACCTTTATTGCTATGCAATATCGGTTTTGCTTAATGTGGATGTCCGTATGGTGATTTATAGTTGCTAGCATCTACACCATTTGTTCACTAGACAATGGTTGTTTCATTGACAATCATACCACTTCTAATCATATATACACCGTACCATTTTGTAGGAAGGTTGTTAATCATATCCTAAATTAACACTTCAAAACTATTTTGGGTTTATATACATAGCCCTTAAAATTTAGACAATTTGCAGAATTTTAGAAGGCTTATTTAACAGATCTTCTAACACCTCCAACAATACTATAAGGTTTGAAATATAACATAATAGTAAATGTTTGAAATACTCCCTAAGCTGTTGGGATTTTGTAACTTATCAAATCTCATGTTTCAATAACAGTCATGTTAATTTTGTTATGGATTTTGCTTTGATTTATGTACCAAATAACTTTTGAATATGTCCTTCTATTGTATCACCTTTGAAGACAAAATACATAATATTACATCTTTAAAGATAATTATCAATACTTACACTTATACTGAAAAAAAAGATTTTTGAAATTTTTTAATGTATTTGAGTGGTTATATTTCAATTGAATTCTAGAAGAAGCTTTCTCGAGATTGAAAAAATAGAATTGATCAACCTTGTACATGTTGTAGGTGGAATATATTATCATTCTATTACATAATTCAGAGATTACAACCGACTTGTCCGCATTTAAATTATCAGCAACAAGGGAGAACATTGCTCCTAGAAAACATTAATTTTAAAAAATGGACTCTTCAATAAGTCTAACTGATATTCTCATAGTCAACACTCAGCTATTGTTGCATTACTATCTATCCTCCATCTAACTCGAATCATGAAGAACAAATTGCCAAAACTAGTATCCTGTATACTGTTATTTGTATTTTTATTAAGGTTATTTTTGTCAATTGTGTTGTAAGGCTGTAATGTATGTTTATACAGTTGTGGCTGCTGGATTCCAATTATTGTTACATTTACCTATTACATCTTTTTCGATGAAAACCAAATTTTGTCAATAAAACGGAATAATAAAAAAATTATAATACAAGTGGTATGTTGGATGCTAGCTATACAACCATGCTTAACCCAACATTTTCTTCGGGAAATTTACCCAAAGGAAATTACTTTAAATAAATCAAATTTAAACGGTTATAACTGTCCTTTCCTATAGCTAGATTTAGATGTTTCAGTTTCAAACGGGAAACTCCACACTAAAATTTACGATATTGTTTCCTTTTTTGGACGTTGATGTTCCTTTGGCACCATCTTACAGTGTTTATATTTCACAACTCGTTCGATATGCCCGTGTCTGTTGTGACGTTTTTCATTTTAACGAACGTAATCTATTTATTACTGGTAAATTATTAAGCCAGAGATTTCGTTACCACAAATTACTTAAAACTTTTACTAAATTCTTTCATAGATATAAAGATTTGGTTTTGAAGTTTGGTTGTACCTGTAAAACACATCCTCATTTTTACAGAAATGTTGTTTACCGTGCCCGAAATTTTAGAAAAGATCCTGGTAAACTTATCGATCCTTCATATAATCTTATCCTAAAAGGTTACCAATTCAACACTGTAGTTAGATCAGTGAAAATTGTTTTATTGGTATTAATGTTTATTTTATTATCAGTAAATTAAAAGCAAACTAAATATTATTGTTATATACATATACACATTCGTAAATCTACAATCTGTCGATACCTGTATCTTGGCATTGCACAAGGTCGTGTTTTTCTCTGACTGTTTATAGCGTCTTAACACTAAATCCGTTGGATGTTGGATGGGTACTGATTGATAATTTAGTCTTAGATGCATGTTTAATTTTATTAGTTGTTAGTGGCTTTGAACTAGCTTTCAGTAACTGCGAGTTCTCGCAGATCTGTACTTAGTGTTTTTGTTGTTGTTGGGATGTACAAGTTCCCGGCCACGTCCACTGATTTGTAGTATTTGTATTTTTACCCATCTGATGAGTTGTGCCTTTTTCAAATGATTTTTATAGTGCGTTCTTATGTTGTACTATTACACCACCATGACCACAGTCCCAGGTAAAGAGGAGGGTTGGGATGCCGCTAACATGTTTAACCCCGCCACATTCTTTATGTATGTTTCTGTCCCAAGTCAGGAGCCTGCAACTCAGTGGTTGTCGTTTGTTTATGTTTTTACATATTTACCGATAGTAGAGGGGCATTATGTTTTCTGGTCTGTACGTCCGTTCGTCCGTTCGTTCGTCCGTCTGTTCGTCCGTTCGTCCCACTTCAGATTAAAGTTTTTGGTCAAGGTAGTTTTTGATGTAGTTGAAGTCCAATCAACTGAAAACTTAGTATACATGTGCCCTATGATATGATCTTTCTAATTTTTAAGCCAAATTAGAGTTTTGACCCCAATTTAATGGTCCATGGAACATAGAAAATGGTAGTGCAAGTTTTAGGTTAAAGTCTTTGGTCAAGGTAGTTTTTGATGAAGTTGAATTCCAATCAACTTTAAACTTATAACACATGTTCCCTTTGATATGATCTTTCTAATTTTAATGCCAAATTAGAGTTTTGACCCGAATTTCATGGTCCACTAAACATAGAAAATGACAGTGCGAGTGGGGCATCCGTGTACTATATACACAGTTTTGTTTGTACATAAATTAGGCCGTTAGTCTTCTCGTTTGAATTGTTTTACATTTTTATTTCGGGGCCTTTTATAGCAGACTATGCGGTATGGGCTTTGCGCATTGTTGAAGGCGGTACGGTGACCTATAGTTGTTAAGTTCTGTGTCATTTTGGTCTCTTATGGAGAGTTGTTTCATTGGCAATCATACCACATCTTCTTTTTTATATTAGTTACCCAGATCTACTCATTTTATTTGAAAAAATGATTTTGATGACAACATACAAACATGCTACATCAATGTCCCGTGCGTTGTCTGCGATTGACTAGTTGTCCCGTTTGCAATAACACCGGATGTTATTATGTTTATAAATAATTTTGTGCTATGGTTAATTTTTGTATTCTTGTGTTTCGTTTTTGTTAATGTTTATTTTGTGTTTCTTTGCTACATATGTTTTTTTATAGTGATTCAGATTATAACACAATGTTGACTGTTGTTCCCCTTACTTTTGACATTTTTACCTATTATGTCTGTTTGTTTTGTTCACACATCGTTTTCAATATAATGGAATTTGATGCGACTGTCATACGAGTGACGGATTAGCTAGCTATAAAACCAGGTATAAGCCACCATATTCTACACGAGAAATGCCTATACAGGAATATGAGAGTTGTTATCCATTCGTTTGATGTGTTTAAGCTTTTGATTTTGCCATTCATTTGAATGCGACCTTTTTGTTTTAAATTTTCATCGAAGATCGGTATTTTTGTTATTTTACAAAATAAATGTAATTTTAACATTTACTAAAATCCCCAAAATTAAGACCCAGTGTAGAAAATGTATTGTATGTCTTATTTAAAGGTAGGGTTTAAAAGGGCAAATTACTAAAGTATATAACTGATTATCCAAGCGTTACTAAAACACACCTTTAAATCATAGTATTGAACACTTATTTTGTTTATTTTACTTTATAATGATTGTTTTGGTTCTGTACACTTTTAAGCCGTGTAATTAAAGTATTAACCATGTTTAACATTGTTCTCCAAAACGATTCAAATCTTTCGTAAGAATATGGTTGGCTACTATCTATATACTCTATATATAAAGTATAAGTTTTGATCACAGACAAATACCGAACCAAACAGACACCTTTTGTAAAAGGCTTTAAAATGGTTCAACCTTAAAATAAAATATCAGGTGCAAAAATATATGACGCTTTAATTATAACAACTATAACAACTAAATCCCTTTACATGGAAGTTGTTGTTAACTAAGGAAAGTTACCTTTGTCATGGTACGGATGTTACAACTTCCACGTAACATCTTAATTTTTTTTTTATTAAAAATTTCGTTTTTTGTCCACAGCGGATATGTACTCTCTCCAGTTTAATATATCAACATATTCAATTTAATGTTATTAAATCTGTAAAGCAGAAAAGTAGAAGCACAAGTTTTGAAATTTGACTGTATTATCAGGAAAATATAGAATTAAGTTGATCGTCAAACGAGTTGATTAAACATGTAAAAAATAATGAGAACATAATGGAGGTATCACAATTGCTTGTGGTATTCATAAACGATATAAATGATTTTTGAGACGACAATTAATTTTACCTGTTTGTTTTGTTGTAAACTGTAAGAGTAGACAATTATTGAAACGCATAATATCAAATTCGTATTTTTAAATATATATTACATTAGTTCTAAAGATATACTATTTAAAAAATCAAATAACGTGTATGTATAGTATGGATCGGCGCTTTTAAACAATAATGTTATGAATACGTTTTGTATTAATGAAGATTGTACATATTTTGTTTGTGAGGGAAGTGTTTTAAATGTAAAATATACAAATAATATCAACATACTTCAGTACTTCATATGATCCATTTTTGAAGGCTTTATCAAGTTTTGGACTGATATGGATCTTTATTCAGTGCGGGTATTGCGTTTAATTCAATGTACAATTTAACCAACTGACGGAAGTTTTAAAAATATATCTAAACTGCAGAACACCAAAATAGGTAGTACATTATTATGATCGTGATATAATTTATATTTGTGATGGCAAATGAAGATGTAAGAGAATATGATTCCGACGCCTTTACCTCGCTGTGGATGTTACAAAATGTTTGTAAAAATTACGACATTTTGAGATTCAAAGAGATACCAGAACTTAGATATATATTAAACAAGCCTTATGTTAACATTTATTCAAGTACAGCTATTTCGTCCGAGGAAGCTACTATTTTTGTCAGTTCCAGCCATGAGGGTAGAAAAGTACCCCGGTCAGAGAAAATAAATCCAACGAAAACAGTCGAGAGACCATTTGTTATTCTTATTATACTGAATCCCTTAGAAAAAAATGGACTGTGCTACCTTAGTGAACATGTAAGTGTTTTCTTCTTTTTGATTTTGATGTATGTAGTTTATTTTGGGAAGTACAATCTTATGTATACCATTGTGAATACACCTTATCGCTATTTGTCCGCAATTGCTGGATATCATACAGGTTCCCGTAATATTTTGACGTCATAAAACAAAACATCTGACGCCACAATGGAAAAGTGATTGTTGTATGCGTCAACAGTTAAAGCGCCCGGGTCAGCCGGGATTAGCGATAAGGTGTATGCAAACCACCAAGACACGTAGAGAAAGTACCACTGATTAATGTTGTATCTTGTATCTTATTTTGACACCCACTTTCAATTATATATTTAAATAGTTTTATTTTTGGACATTATATATTTTATCCACATATTTAACCGTTCCCTTAAAGAGTGTGATTTTGATTATGGTTTTAAGGCGTTTTGTCCAATTGAATGACTTTTACCAAACTTAGGTTTTGCATGCATATAGGAATTCCCAATGTTAAAATGTAGAGTAACAAAGGGATACATGTTGTAAAATTATTTAGTTAGGACAATTTGTAATCTAGATAGACGTTGTAGTATGCCATAAAAATATGAGATTTTGAGTGGAATGGGTAAACTTGAATTTGACAGCTAATGCCCCTTTTAACTTTATGGGAATTCATCCTCTATACTGTTATTTTCATTCTTTTCCTTTTTGCTATGATGTTTTTATTCCCGCTTCGACTTCTTATTTTTGATTGCATTCCAAGGTACCTTGTTCTGTTACGTTGACTGCAGAAAGGTATATTTTTGTCAGGAGGACTTACTTTTATTACCATTCCTTGGTACCTTGTTCTGTTATACGTTGACTGAAGGAAGGTATATTTTTGTCACGAAGACTTACTTTTATTAGCATTCATTGGTGCCTTGTTCTGTTACGTTGACTGACGGAAGGTATATTTTAGTCAGGAAGACTTACTTTTATTAGCATTCTTTGGTACCGTGTTCTGTTACGTTGACTGAAGGAAGGTATATTTTTGTCAGGAAGACTTACTTTTATTACCATTCCTTGGTACCTTGTTCTGTTATACGTTGACTGAAGAAAGGTATATTTTTGTCAGGAGAACTTACTTTTATAACCATTCCTTGGTACCTTGTTTTGTTACGTTGACTGAAGGAAGGTATATTTTTGTCAGGAAGACTTACTTTTATTAGCCTTCCTTGGTACCTTGTTCTGTTACGTTGACTGAAGGAAGGTATATTTTTGTCAGGAGGACTTACTTTTATTAGCATTCCTTGGTACCTTGTTCTGTTACATTGTCTGAAGGAAAGTATCCTTTTGTAAGGAGGAACTCTGTGGCAAAGTGGTATAAAACAACACGTTTAATAATTTCTTGCGGCCCAAACGCTTTTCTAGAGTTACCTTCATCAGGAGTGTAGGTAGCTTATCTGCTGTATAATGTGTATCACTAGCCGGTTGTGAGTTCGATCCACACAAGTATCAGGAGCCCTCGATTCTAATCGTAATTGACTTGGATTGATAGTCGATCAACTAAAGGCTTGTGGTTTTCTATGGTCAGCTTCCTACACCAAAAAATACTTGCTACTTCGAAAATAGTCTATATTGGTGAAAATGCCACCACAAACATCAACCAATAAATCAATCTATCAATCCGTTTTCGAAGGAAAGATTCTTGTACTAATGCATTAATTGCTTTTATGGACTTTATATCTCGGACACTATGTGTGGACACGTCGATTCATATTCACTCTAACCTTTTACTCCACACTTAAAAAAATATCTTGTATTTCTGTCTATTTATATCGTCTAGTTAAACTTGATTATTTCTCTGTCAGTTGTCAGAATTGTCTTTTTGTCTCAAGTGTAAAATGTCGTTGAGATCGTTTGATAGTTGGGTCTAATTTAGTCAAACGAAACGAGTATTTGAGAAGACTATTAAACAAAAAAAAACAAGTTATATTCTACACAAGTATTGTGATGGCTGCATTGTAACACTGAAAAGCGATGCACAACAACTATATAATCAATAATCAATGATTTTCGTTTTCATGTCGATGAAGAAGTTAATTTGTTTGTTAAAACAGCTTTTCAGTAAGCTTTAAGTAAATTATCGAGAATATCATACTATTCAGGTCATAAGTATCAAAACTAAATCGTTGTTGTTTAGTTTGTAAATTCGGCTTCGATCAAACACATTAATGATCATACAAGAGTTCATAATATGGCAACAATTGACGCTATATATAAAGGTTATTGAAATATATTCCTTTATATTCGCTTTACCATGGTCCCATTAAAGACACCATTATACATCAACGTAATTAAAAAAATCATTTTACTTCAACGTAACCATCATACGTCAGCTTCGCACCTCCAAGTCCAACATATATTAAAAAGAAAATATATCACTATGCAAGTTAAGTTTCTTATATACTGTCATATTTGGATGCATTAGTAATTGTAGATTAGTAAACTATATATAAGAAAACTGTATAGACAATATTTTTTCTAAAATAAATTCTATAGGTTTCTGCGTGCGCACAGGAAAACACTCATTCCCATTAACTTGAGTCATTTAAAGGGACATGATCTACGATTTCGACAAAACGTTCAAATACGATTTCTTTTGTTTCAAGTATAACAAAAAGCGGAATTTTGAAATAAACTTCGTTATCAGCAGTGATGTCGGCCCAAATATTTCGAAATAAGATTAAAAATATCACTGATATTCTAATGACGTGCAAGTCAATAACTTAACATCATTGTATAAATGTTTTTTTCGTTTAGTTGAATTTTTCATATTCAACCTTTTTATTATGACTTAAAGACATATTGTGCATTAAAACTTACCTTAAATCATAATAAATAGGTTGGATATGAAAAAGTCAGCTAAAAAGAAAAACAAAATATAGTTACATCAAATTAAAAAATAATCTAACTAACATCATGAATTTAAACGGTAAGACGAAATGGAGGTTTTCTAAACTTGATGTTGATTTCCAGTTTTATTTAATATCTTGGTATACGTATATAATCAGAATCTTCCATAGATTTTATATCCAGTTTAATTTCTTTTAGGTGAATCCATGTCAACAATCTGCATTTATTTGTTATAAAATTTTGCAAAACTGGAGGAGGAAATTATGTCACATATTTCCACAAAATTTGACCAAAAGTAGAATTTCAATCACTTTAAAATTGCGTCAAAAACGTCGTGTGTTTGTAAACATTACCATTACATTAATTTATGGACCGATGACCGGTCTAGCTATGAAAATACGGAGAGCAAAAACAGAATTTGGCCATAAAACATGTAAAGAATAATCTTAATGTTCTTACAAACCATCTTTGAAGGCCAAATTAGTACTCAGCTGTCTAAAAATGAATTTTATTACACAATAAATGTCATATTTGAAAAATCCACCGGGGCCAAAATGTGAAACCAAACTCCTAACTGTGTATTGGGAATGGCTAATCCACAAATACAACTTAGCATTCTTTATACGGAAAAGACTAACTATCACAATTTATGTTAATAAAAACCAGTGTCTATGCTGGGACTCGAACCCAAGACCTTAAGTAGATCATCCCACAACCCAAACGACCAGGACGACTCGATACGATCCCAGTGTTAATTTAACATACTTAAGCATTGTGTCCGGGTTCATAAAAGGTATATACTATATAAAGTATATTATAAAAAATATGTGGCGCTCTAACTAGATTTTATGAAGTGTAAATGTTTTTTTAACTAATATAGAGCAGTTGGGATGTATTATAGTTATCCCATTCGGAACTGGTGTGTCAGTGTAAGAATTAACTCTGTCCTCCGGCCATCCTGATGACTTTACACCGAAACACCGCGTCCTCATGGGATAAATATTACTATGTGTAGTAAATTTTTATCTTGAATTAATATACCATATTTTTTTCTGTTGTATTGAATACATTACAAAACATCACATGTAAAAATGAAATAAACCAACGAACTCTTGTGAACGCAGTGTTGACACAGGATAGAAAGAAGATAAACGTATTCATTAATTTGTGTTCTGATGTTTTAATTTGGATACCATTATCATTTTTGTATTTAACCAAGAAATTTATAATGTTTTGTCTTAAACCAACTTTTTCTATTTTTCAGGACGGCAGGTTGGTGAAACAGAAGAGACATATTCTTCAAAACATTGATTACGTAGTTTTTGTTGTAAAAGGTAACTTTAAACATGTCAATGCATTGCAATATCTTAGCTGCGAGTTGCACCAGAAAATTCATGGTGATAAAACTCGAAATAGAATATTTCCGAAGATATATCGGTTTCCAGATGATCAAATAGAAATTCGAACTCGTGTAGGTCTTTGCGTTCATGCTAGTATTATAACCCATTTACAGTAGTCAGTAATAAAGTATCAGATATACAGCATCAAATGAGCCTGGAACGAGGAGTCTGGAGTAAACATCGTGCCAAATTCATTAGCTTTTTAAAGAAAATGCTAACCGGAGAAAATCTCAATGTTTGTACAAGTCCATTGAAAGAATCTAATCATAAGATATTCAAAGATTTATCACAAAATATGTTGGTAGAAATATCACACAGAAGACTTTTAGTAAGTACGTTGGTGTCATCTGATGTAGCAGCAATTGATAGAGTTTTTCAAATACTGAAGGAAAATCTCGACAAAGTATTGCTAGATAAGATACCAGTTTTAAAAGAATGTCAAGTTAAAAGAAATTCCACGGCGGCTACAGGCAAACAAAATGCTCGAACAACAAAACATCCGTATCACAGAGAGAAAACCTTGTTATCCAAGTCAGCATGTGCGTCGACCTCATCCATGACGTCAAATGAGCACAGGTGTACAGACAAATGCAAAATGGAACTGAATAAAACTGAAAAGAATAAAGCAGCTAAAGGAATATTCGAAGGAATCTTTCAACATGTTACCGAATGCGAAGATAATTTGTCGTCTTTTTCTAGAAGCCTGTCTGATGAGTTGACAAGAAGAGGAGATAGCATAATGCTTCACGAGTGGAAGACTGTTTCATTACGGTAATACATACTGTTAAGACGTTTTTTTCTGTAATTGTCCGTCGTCGCGTTTATAAATAGTTTTCAGGGATATGTTCAGTAAGAAACGCCGAATGGATTTTACAATGAGCTTTCTTTTTATCCAGTGTGAACAAAATGTAGGTTTATCAACTTCAATATTTGCAGATTGAAAAATAGAGGAATATTTCGAGGCGTACAAAAGACAAAGAAGGAAGAGATAATTATCTAATAACATGTAATAAAACAATATGTTCAAAACAATATTTTTCAAACTTAAACCAGTCTTCCTGTATTTCGTTGAGATGAATATGTTTACAAATAAAAGTTTCATGCCTTTTTATTCAAATTTTCAAGTAATACAATATCCAAAACTCAAAAAAATATACTTCGATAGCAACTAAGTTTCTGATAGTTGTCTACGAACAGACAAAATTGAGGGTTTATAATAAAACCCTTAAACGCAATATTGATGACCCTGCGATCACAGTTAAAGTTTCGATAGGTCGGAGGTTTGATATTTAAACAGGTGAAAATAAAGACCTGAAAATAAATATGTGCAGCTTTTCAATTAATCACGCGATATTCACGAGGAGTTAAAACATTCTGATAGGAGTCAGAATATTGTGTTAGGGTTTGAATGGTATAGTTTTACGAATTTCTGCGAACAGTGATGTTGTGATCTAGCACGTTTAAAGTTTAGCTCAGTGTTTATAGTTATCAATAGTACCAGGATTATAAAGCGATAATAAAAAAAAATATAAGGAAAATTTAAATCGCCTTTCGAAATTTTAGGGGTAAGGGAAACGTCTTTGTATGATATATTTTTTATGCTCCGCCGATGATAGTAGAGGGGCATTATCCTTTCCGGTTTGTGCATCCGTCAATCCTGTAACAGGTTCAAGATTTGGTTTAAGGTAACGCTAACTTAAAACATAGAATAAATGCATCTATATATGAAAACTAGTGTTTTGATCAAGATTTCACGGGTCAATAAACATGGAAATGCAATAGTGCAAGCAGGACATGGTGTAATAATCACACATATTATTGTTTTTAAACATGATAATATGCTTATCTGAAATAATTGCAAAAGGCAAATTAAATTAATCTAATGTTTTATTTATACACATGAATCGATGTATTTCTATATTACAGAAATGCAAAAGTCAAAGGTTTTGGATGTATGGATGATACAATCTGCCTTTACCTACAACAGGACAACGACAACGATAAAACTGAAGTCTTAAACTATATTATGAAATATTTTGATGATACCACTTTAAAATACAAAATCAATGTTGAATTTAGAAGTACAAAGATTACCTTGTTTACATCTTTACAGCAGGGAAGCAAAATCAATCCTGATATATCGAATGAAGGACAAAACAAATACGGAACAGTCGGATTGTTCCTACAAGATGAGAAAGGTACTTACTTTTTTACAACATGTGCTCATGTCATTGGAAAAAACGAAGAGGCATATTCTAATGTGGACAACGCTACGCTTGGTCGAAACGTTTTTACTCGGTACCCACATTCGCGAACACCTGGATCAAAATCAGAAGAACCATCACTTGATTTTTCTTTGGTGCAAGTGTCCCCCGATAAGACTCTGACGTGTACTTTTGGGCTGAAAACACAAGTCGGAAATTTCGTCAACATGCAAATTTTTAGAGATGATCTGTTCAATGTACGCCATCGAAATATTTACAAATGGGGAGCATCCGAACCAAACATGCAAATAGGTAGGTGTACCGGATGTAAGTATGATGGACCCTACGTCTATTTAAAGGTCGATAATAAAGACTTTGCAAAACCTGGAGACAGTGGATCAATAATTTGCATTGGAGACGCAAACTACCCAGAACAAAGTTTGGCAGCATTTGTTCTTGTGGGGGCTGACGAAGAATCTTATTTGGTGTATAAAGTTTCTGACGCATTGGAATTGATATCTGCTGTCAGAAAGGAGATAAAACCTTGCATAAGTCATTGCACGATGAATATTCCTATATCATCATGTCCACCAAGGCAGTTAGAATCACCTCAAAAACGGAAACGGGAAGATCGGGTACTTCAGCCAAGACCTAAAAGGCTTTTATCCAGCAAACGAAATTAAAAGTTGTACGATTTGATTTTGTGCATGTCGTATTTACAATTCGATATTTGGACTACCATGTATGTTTTAAATTAATTTTTCATATCAGGTTTACAAATTTCGTACATCTGTGTCACAATAAAACGGCATTATTAATACTTTTTGACCTCAAATCATCTATTTTCAAGGTTCTTTGGAATCGCCAAAAAATAAAAGATTCAGCAATGCATCAGGCATACTTGTTACAACAGTGAATCGTAATCGTATGTCTACAGATTTCGAATTGAATTACTTGAGATGTAGATATGTTGACAGTTGTATTTTGAAAATAGTAGAACATGTTAAGAATATGTATTGGATTTAAAGATATATTTGCAACAGCCTGGTTCTTAACTTATCGAGCTGTATTCCCTATAAGTATTGATTCTGAATTGTCATTTGGCAATATACAACGCAGAAATGTTTTCGAATTTACCCTTAGAATTCTAAAGATTTGACTAATTTAAGATACTAGATTGATGTCATCATACTTTTTGTGTTGATGTTCTTAATAATTTCGTATTTCAATTTATATTTGATTCTTTTCTATTTTCAATATTTGATCTCAATTAACAGTATGAATGCACAAATGGTCATTGCCATTTTTTATAACATTATTTTTTTTATTGATGTTATTCAATTTTAGAACAATAATAATTCCAAATACCTAGGTTATACATGTTGTAGTTAGTTACCTGCTTTATCTCAATTATTAGGTAACGCCAATGTATTTCTAGCACAAAGTTCCTTCCTTTTGATTTCATTTTGAAATCAAATGGTTATGTTAGCTTAGTGGAATGTATCTCTATCGTAATGTAACATCTTAGCAAATTTATTGTTCAACTTGGTATTAAATCAATATAGAGATCCATTTTGTTTCACCTTGTGATCAATTTAATTATTTGGCAATCGTCAATGGCAGTCATCAGGGCTTAAGAACATCATTTGTTCGACCTGTTAGTCAAATGCGTTTTGTTAAAATATATTTTGTCACTCTTTTGGTCTTTTGAAAAATGTGGTTTGTGCTGTATTTTGATCCCTTTACAATGTTTTTTTTTCTCCAAATAAGCTATGAAATATCGCCGATGAATTAACCACTTACAACAAGAGTAAATGATGTAATTGACTATTTTGATACACAACAACTAATTCTTATACAGGTTAAAACATTGATTTACGTATATTTTTTAACCTATTTGATAAAATCAAACAGATCTAGAAAAATCTAGTTGCACGAGTTTTCTATCTGTTTCTATTTTTATTTCTTTTTATATTTGGTTATATAATAGTCGGCAGTCTTCGGTGGTCACCTCGATAATTTATTAAATGGCTTCTAAAATGAAATACACACGAAATGCTTACACATATTATCGAGCTAATGCATTGTGAAGTGTTTGTTTGAGACTTTTTATAATTTGGATATACGTATTAGTATGTTATAAATCAAACATGAGTGAAATTAGTGAACATAACATTTAATATATAATGCCCCTTTAATATTTCTAATTGGTTGTTTGAGATATTGTTATATTTTATTGATATTTGTTTTGAAATATAAATGATCAATCGTCTGCAACATCGTTATTGATTTGTACTTTGAACTGTTTTGTTCAATAAATTTAAATAATAACTAAACATGCGTATGTCGTACTTAGTTATATACTAGCACAAAACAAAAAAAAGTAAAATCACAAAAATACTGAACTTAGAGGAAAATCAATTCAGAAAGTCCATAATCACATGGCAAAATCAAATAACAAAACACATCAAAAAACGAATGGACAAGAACTGTCATAATATTTTTGACTTGGTACAGGCATTTTCAAATGTAGAAAATGTAGGATTTAACCTGGTTTTATAGCGCTAACCCTCTCACTTTGATGACAAATTTTGACTTAAAAAATATGTATTCATAGAGTATTATTTTTATTATGTGGGTTCTTTTAACTTTTAATGTTTTAACCTTCAGGGACATTTTTTTTTATTAGATATATTATCTTTATTAATAAATAGTTTTTGTTGTTTGATTTGTTTTTATTCTATTCCTGGTCTTTAGTTTTGTAGATTGGGTATAGTTTTTCGTACTTTTTCTTTTTGGCTTATGTATTGTCTGCTTTCCTCCGATATATGGGTTTGATTTCTCTCTTTGTATCTTCTTACTTTTTTGTATTAGTGTATAAAATCATTTTGTGTCATATTGTATTTATTCTGTAATTGAAATTACGGTACATCATAGTTTTTACAGTACATTGTACTGAAATAGTTCATCATATTTTGACTGTTTAAATGCATTTGCAATAAGGTTTCATTGGTATATAACATTCTATCTGTAACAAAAGAAAGAGGTAGAATAAGTCAAAATTGAAAGCAATGTATAATTTGTATAGCTTTGAGGTTTCTTGGACTTTATCCTTGCTGACCCAGAAAGTTATCATGTTAACTTTACGCAGTTTAATCCATAAATTTTAATAAAAGTGCAGTGTTCTGATCTATGATATACTATCATTTCTTTTTCCCTATCATAAAATTGTGTACTCTTTGATTCTTGATTCGCACTGCAGTTGAGTCATGCATAGCAAAAAGCGTTCATGTTAGAATTTAAGCGATATAGATTTTTTCTTTTAGATTGTATATCTCGATTTACGAGTTTTGATTATCACAAAGATAACAGACCCAAAAGAATATTGAAAAAAATAATCTCACAGCAATCGTCATGAAACATGTGGAAGCGAGTGAAGGTTGCCTGTTGTTTTTAAATATTCCTCATTTTCGCTGAAGACTATAAGGGGTGACTGTGTGACCGGTATTATTACATTTCTGAAACAGATGGCAAAAACATCTTCTCGTGATCCTTTATTATCAAACAGTTTAACATCCTGACCATAAATCTACGCGATCGATATCTTTTATACTGCAAAACAAACTGAATAAGATGCGTACTTTTCCTAATCATTATGTTGTGGTGTCATTGTTGGAACAAATGCGCCTAATTCGGAGAGTATGAGTGTAGATGTTTGTTTTGAAAAGTGACATATTTCTTTAGGCTTGACATATCTATCTATCAACAGAATACTTGTAGTTCTGTTGGAAGTTTAGATAAGTGCTCTCAATTAAATAAGGTGACACAAATGCAGGATTTATTATGAAGATTTTACAAAACGCTGCAACAATACTAACATGAAAGTGTAAAATTAAATGTTTGCGAATAGTGTTGCAGTTATAATACATAACACAATTTTCCGAATAACAGTTTCCTTTAGGTGAATGATACAGAGAGACAAAAGTTGGTAATATGGTACTTCATGTATAAGTTAAATGATTTGAATTGAATGCATCTCATTTAATATACACGTTGTCAGTGCAATTAAATAAAACATAAGTAGACAAGGAAAGGTGTGGAAAATGTGATTCATCAAGAAAGAGCACCACAGTGTAAAGAACATATTTATCTTTGTATGGTGTTGATGTGGTTTATGTTTAGTAGTATTTAATTTATGTCACTGTAGTATGAGTTTATATTCAGCTTATTATTTTGAATAATCATATGGGATCTTTCGCCTCTCCCTTTCTTGACAAGAATTTTAACACGAAATGGCTCAAATTATGATACATTTCACAGATGATATCGGATATCAACTTCAATCCCTTTCCCTTTTCATTAATGTGACCCACTGAATTAAACTATTTACCGGGTTTGTAATGACATGAGCAATACGACATGTGGAGCAGGATCTGCTTACCTTTCCGGAGCACATGAGATCACCCCCAGTTTTTGGTGGGGTTTATGTTGCTTAGTCTTTGGTCTTCCATGTTGTGTCTTGTGTACTTTTACTTGTCTGTTTGTCTTTTTTTCATTTTTAGCCATAGCGTTGTTATTTTATTTTTAACCAATGAGCTTAACTGTCCCTCTGACATCTTTCGCCCCTCTTTTATATTAATACAACATTTGTAGGGCATTGTATCAAATATCTTCGCATTTAAAACAAAGTATAAAGATGATGAGTTATGGTTGCCAATGAGCCAAATATCCAACAAAGTTCAAATAAAGTTCAAATAAAGTGGATGTGATTGTCCGATCAATTTCTACTATACTACATACAAAGTAGGTGATATTACTTCCCCTTATCACTTTAATAGAAAACGGCCACTGGAAATTTTAGTTTTATGGCATCGTTTGTGTATAAAACGTTATCCTATAGAAATGCGTATTAGGAGCTTATATACGTTGCATCGAAAAAAAAAAATATTTTCAAGAAAAAAACAAGATTATTTTCTAAAACATCTCGATTTGACGCGTTTGATTCTGTCCGTTTTTGTTGACTTTCTTTTTCCGAATTTGACTTGGAGGTCGGTATTGTTACTTTACTTGCCTGGTAAACACTTCACACACATATCCGTGCAAGATTGATTGAAATTTATTGATCAGAAATTAAATTAAATTTTCTTAGTTTCTAAACCCTGTGTTATATCTTCTTGCTTTGGTTTTGAACTTTGGCAATATGGCTATGTTGTCTCTGGTGTACATTTCCAATTCTACTTTAAGTCAAGTCGTCAAGAAACAGAGCTTTGGTTTAAGTTCGAAGAAAATATTCAATATTCTACTGATTATACAATGTTATACATTGATATAATTTGAAGAAGACTCTTTGGAAAATAATAATACATGTTGTAAATATACAAAGACAAAAACAAGGAAAAGCATATGACTTGACCTAGTACAGGCACACAATATAGTGGTGTTAATCTTGTTTTACACAGGCAATTACTAAAATGAGGAAATCAAATATAGCCTATAATAAAACAAAACGAAAAAAACAAACGCAGATCAACATGTGCTCGTTACCATCAGAACAAAACCAGGGTAGCCACACGTATCGATTGAATACTTCCCTTAAGAAATTAAATTGAAATCTACAGTATTTGTGAGAGGTCAATAAGTTTTTTTAATAACTTTAAAAGATCATCATTCCGAGTTAATTACATATTTCAGTTTTGTTTGTTTTATTTACGACATACCGATTCCTGGACGAATACGAACTATAGTGTAATACCAATGTGTTTTTCATACCTTTATCTCTTTGCTATTTCTCTTTTGCATTCAATACTTTAGGCATTGAGGGTAAATTGTTTTTGCACTCTATAAACGATATCGCAGTATAAACGCTACTCAAACTACAATGGTTTTTTCATTTTGAACGTTGATATATGCATTACGGTATTGTTCATGTTGTATTAATTATTTTATGTAATAACAAAAATGCATCTTTTGTCCTCTTACTATTTATGTAATATGAACAAGCGGTAACTTAAATTTGTTTATCCCAACACAAATTTTTATCACCATAGTCAGCATGTGCTTTACTTTGGCTCATGTTTGTTTTTTAATAAGACAACAGTAGTATACCGCTGTTTAAAAGTCATATATAATCGATTGAGAGAAAACAAATCCGGGTTTCAAACTAAAATCGAGCGAAACACATCAACAATAACAGGAAAACAAGGAAACAAAAGAACACAGAAGTGTAACAAAAACAAACGACAATGCAGCGTACATAGAAACAAAAACATACACAAATATATATCGAGGTAGTTGACCAAAAATTAAAATATGTATCATTATAATTGCCACTAGATAAAAATGTCAAGTATATACTAGTATCGATGCTTAATTTACAAAGCTTTGACGTCGTCAAATCAATTTCTCCAAGTTCTTCATGAAAGATACGCGCAGATTTAAGAAAACAAAAATGAAAAAGGATAACATGAATCATACTACATTTGGGAAATACAACAGCAGGATCCCATGACCCATCCAAAACTCAATTTAAAAAAAACCTAGAAAAAAACAAAGTAAAACAAAACTAACTGCAACGTACAAAACATCAGTTCGATTCGCGTCGACTGTTTTTTTTTTTTTTTTTTTTTTTTTTTTTTTTTTTTTTTTTTTAACTTACTTTGAAATTATTGTTATATCAAATTTCTTAGTCAAAATGTCCCTAAATGGTCTTATCTATCATTGACGAGTCTATTACCACTACACCCATGTCACCATTGATGGATAATTCGTTCCCGGTTCTGCTGATATAAAGACTCAAGCGCTGACAGTACATAGTATTGATATCACCCTTTGTTGAAATGTTAATTGCTATACAACATGTACAATGTTAAATTGATCGAAGCGCAATATGTTTTTCAACAAATAAAGATGATATTATTCAGATTTAAATTGAGTTGATGTTTTCAGTACCCTAATTGTTGGTACATGATTTCACCGCCATTGATAAATCATACGATGACAAAACACTCATCTGACGGACTTAATAATACTAGCCTGATATCTTTGAAGACCTTTGTTTGAATCATATTCTGATAACGCTAATAATTCCATACATTCATTTTCATTAAATATTTCCAATTCGTAGTAACTCAAAAGATCAATCATATAACATCCTTAATGTCTTAAGATTTAATTATACATTATTTATCTATATTTAATTACTCAACAAGCATGTCATCAGCAGCCACCAATGATTAAAAAAAAAGATTATCGACTATCCATAATTCATTGAAAATAATTGATAACGAAGAAATATATGACTTCCTAATGTATAAAACACACTTGAAACCGCTTTTTAATGGCAGAATTGGATACATTTACCAATTAAAGCTTTGACTATCATGTTATTTATATATAATTATAGAAATAGAGATAGAAATTCTTTGTTTGACTAATTAAAGATACTAGTGGGTTTCAATTTTCATACAACGATTTGTTTTATGACATTGTAATAATGAAATAGAACATAAAAAACAATGAATAGTTAGTGCATGTGCATGAAAAAGCGGACGTTAATAGGAGAGACCAACCATTGATATTATTTCCCTTTGAACAGTGTCTTATAAATTTTCCAAATTTTCAAGAAAAAAGAAGCCCCAACTAATTAAATATAATGGTAATTTTCTCAAATGTACACGCGCCAACTGATTAATTACAAAATATTTATGTATATAACATAGCACTCCCTAAAAGAAAAGTTCAAAAACTGTTGGAAATTCATTGTTTCATGAAAAAGGCTGGTATAATTTTTGGAGAACTTTGATAAAAAAATAAATCAATGAACATAAATCGTGAGTACATCATCCAAGTATTTGATGAACATCTAAAACAAAGAAATAAAAACCTTTGAAATCCCTAACGGTTAATTAAAAACGACACGTTTTACATAGCAAAGGCAAAATAATAATACTAGTAATAAACAATGAACACCAGAATTCAATAGACTTAACGGATTTCATCACAGTTTTTGTTTTTGAAAACCCAATATGCAACATTATTGACGTTTTCAGTGTAATGTACACCAAAATTAAACAATGTAAATAGCACGAGATATTTTAGAACAGATAGATGTCAGATCCTAATATCCTACATATGTTCATAAATTATGTCATTTATGTATTATTTTGAAAATAGTAGCAATATGTACACCATGAAAATATATCTCATATTGACTGTTAAATTACTGGTTTTTATTGCAGGTAAAGTCATAAAATATTTTTGTTAATTGTTATGTACATACTGTACTTGCTTTCATTTTTCTTGTTCTATTTTCTTTGAATCACCGAAATGTTGAAAAAAGTCATATTTTAAAATATACCGTAAATAAGAGGAAAGCAATCAATGAAGTCGTGTATACAATTTATTTATTTAGTTTGATCAATTGATCAAATTTTTATTGGTCTATTATAAACAGGGGATGCTGTTCTTACGTAACGCTTGTCCACTAATAGTTTTGACTTTAATATTGGTTGTCAAATGGTCACACATAGCATATCATAAACGCTTGCTTCTAAAGAAGTTGTTTGTAATTGTATAACGCTTCCAATTCTAAAGAGCATTACATGTTTCAGACTGCAACACATCATTTTATTATATCTACTATGCCACATGAGCAATTTTGGCTGATGGGGCATATTATATCTGTCATTTTGTTTAATAAATTTAAGTCTAGCAGTGAAGTAGCAAGTAAAACAAACTTGGTGTTTGAGAATCTGAAAGATTGGCATGTCAATGGCTAATTTCTATTGAATTAGGCATTTCTTATGGATTTGTGTTTTGGTATACGCATTCGGATTTTTAAGCTTGATGATATTGTATTTAAAAAAAAAATCATTTACTGATGTGATTCGTTTATAAAAAGATACACGGCGTACGTATATTATGAAAATAAAAATAACACATTCTCTTCTTTTAACTTTCAATACTTGTAGACGGGAAACTATTAGAATAAATTTAGTTTAATATTTCTGCATTATAATTTTACAGTGAATGCTAATAGGATACAGATTCAACAAAACATGATCAAACTTCATCCTAGTAACGAAAATTTTGATATCAAAGGTTGCACTATAAGCGGCGAGAAGCTTCTATTCACTGACAAAAGAAACAAAAGGATAATAATACACAATGGAGCTGGAAATCATATTGAGGACATCTCCCTTTCTAGTGAACCATTCGATATCGTGGCTATAGATAATGAAAGTGTTGCTGTTTCGTTTGGTAGAAGTAGATATATTGAAAAAATCAATATAAATACAAAAGTTGTCACCAAAATACCCTTGGAGGGAAATTGCTGGGGACTATCATATGACGGTGAATATTTGTACGCGGTCATCGACGGCTATGGTACTTATGTTGCAGTAATAACGCTAATAGGAAAACTAATCAAAAGAATTCCCGTAGGAAGCGAATTTGACCAAATTGAATATATAACAACGCACGGAAAGAATGTCTACTTCTCAGTATTTATTCCCAAGAATATTGTTAGCATTAATTTGAATGGTAGTGTTCAATGGCAGTTTCAGAAAAACATATTTAATCAGCCAAGGGGAATAACCTCTGATATCCATGGAAATATTTTTGTCACTGGATTTGCGTCACACAATGTGGTTGTTGTTGAGAATAATGGTCGTGATTGTAGTGAATTACTCAATAAGGGAAGTGGATTACACTATCCGACATCAATTTACTTTGATAAGACAAAAGAAAGGTTGCTAGTTAGTAATTTAAACGACGGATTTGCCTATCTTTATAACATCGTGTATGGTTGACCCTTGCTTAGTGCTAAATGAAATTGTTTATTTAACAAATGTCATCATCATTTCGTATCAAAAGATAAAGAACACAGTCTTGTTAAAATAAATAAAAAAAAAAACAAATTATATGGCAAGTAATATTATACAATTACTGTCTTTTAGTAAGGTAAATATACGAATTTATTGACTTTTGAAAAAAAATACGATATTCACCGACTACGACAGCCGAAGTGAATATAAGTTTTTCAAAAGTCCATTTAACCACATATTTACCGAAACAAAAGATAGTAATTGAATTATTCGGATCGATATTCCGAGAGAAAACAATGTATTCAATGACAAATATTTACTAAAACCAATTGTACGTCAACCATTTTACCAAAACGTTTCATTTGAAAGCGCGTGACGTTTAACGCGATGCATATGACTTTTTTCCAGGTGAATATGCTGTTTTATTCAAAATCTAGTTCTTCGAAAAACCTATTATAATAGAAGTTAGTAGTATGTGTAAAGGCCAACCGTGAAAGACCCTTATGGGTAGTTCGTTAACATTCCCCCGTTGTCGTATATGTGAAAGGGTTAAACAAAACATTTTGAATGAATTAATATGCTCAATGTATTTTCGTAATAAAAAATTGTTAAGACGAAGAGTATTTAGTACGTTTTTCTTTCATTGTAACCTTTCCATATCGTTCGCTTAATACAATGGGCATCGCAATTCAAACTATATGATGGTGTTCGTGTATTACATTATCTTAACGCTGTCATTGTTTATAATTTTATTTAAAGTTTCAATGTATATGACTAAAAAGTGTCAGAAGATTTAAAAGAAAGGTAGGGTACAGCAACAGTAATAGAGGGCCTGTGTTTAAAGGTCTTTGTGTCCATCACTATTTTAGTGTGGAGACCTTTAAGTATACACTTTATAAAGTTTTAACTTTATATTTTAAGTAACACTAGTCAGTTCGTTGTTTAACTTTAGGACGACACCTTTATATATAGAATTTATTGTCTTACTACGAAAGGGTGTGTTTTATGACCAAGGATTGCAAAATTTCGGAGAATGTATCGCGCAGTCATTATTTGGATGCATCATTCGGTAGCTAAGTAGACATGTCGTTGGGAAGCACAATTGTGATACACTGACTGTGTCTGTAAAGATTCTATGCGCAAAATGGCAATAGAGTTACGTCCCTGCTAAACTGAAGTCTGTAGGTTTCAGCTCTGGAGTTCCCAGTGAAGACATATTTTTTTTTTTTTTTTTTTTTTTTTGACAAACACACATTTTTTAAGATTTACAGTTACTAAATAAAACAAAAGTTGAAATCTGTAGTACATCTTGACACAAACTCGTGTGCTTACTTATTATGAACTGCTTAATGACATGAAATATAAAGTCATTCAGACACATGGGAAAAGTCGCACTTTTAAAACAACGATTTTTACGCTGATTAAGTAGACAGAGTTGCCTTTCATACATTTTTGACACTTCATCCCACAATGCAATCCGAAAAAGTTCAAATTTCAAGAAATGATGATACATATCACTATCAAACAAATAACTTATAATGTTAAGCTATACATTTTCAAATAAAAGACACGGTATACTTATAGTTTACATTCATAAAACTGTCAGGAACTATATTTATAGACAACCAATATACGAGTGACCAAACAGGTCGTTTTTGAAGAAAGAAAAATATCCTTGCTTTTTTTCTTCTATTAAGTCCTTTGGTCTTCTCTTCTGCATTTTCTCACTTTATTATACATATGCAATAACATTTTTAACTGCATGTTTGCAAATATATAGTGTGCGACAAACAGATTGTGGGGTAAACGTCAATGAGACAGCAACCTAGCGACAAAAATATGCAAACGACATGTGCACGCTGAACGGAGAAAAGGAGATGCGGTCATTGTTTATAATTTTATTTAAAGTTTCAATGTATATGACTAAGAAGTGTCAGAAGATTTAAAAGAAAGGTAGGGTACAGCAACAGTAATAGAGGGCCTGTGTTTAAAGGTCTTTGTGTCCATCACTATTTTAGTGTGGAGACCTATAAGTATACACTTTATAAAGTTTTAACTTTATATTTTAAGTAACACTAGTCAGTTCGTTGTTTAATTTTAGAACGACACCTTTATATATAGAATTTTTTGTCTTACTACGAAAGGGTGTGTTTTATGACCAATGATTGCAAAATTTCGGAGAATGTATCGCGCAGTCATTATTTGGATGCATCATTCGGTAGCTAAGTAGACATGTCGTTGGGAAGCACAATTGTGATACACTGACTGTGTCTGTAAAGATTATATGCGCAAAATGGCAATAGAGTTACGTCCCTGCTAAACTGAAGTCTGTAGGTTTCAGCTCTGGAGTTCCCAGTGAAGACATATTTTTTTTTTTTTTTTTTTTTTTTGGCAAACACACATTTTTTAAGATTTACAGTTACTAAATAAAACAAAAGTTGAAATCTGTAGTACATCTTAACACAAACTCGTGTGCTTACTTATTATGAACTGCTTAATGGCATGAAATATAAAGTCATTTAGACACATGGGAAAAGTCGCACTTTTAAAACAACGATTTTTACGCTGATTAAGTAGACAGAGTTGCCTTTCATACATTTTTGACACTTCATCCCACAATGCAATCCGAAAAAGTTCAAATTTCAAGAAATGATGATACATATCACTATCAAACAAATAACTTATAATGTTAAGCTATACATTTTCAAATAAAAGACACAGTATACTTATAGTTTACATTCATAAAACTGTCAGGAACTATATTTATAGACAACCAATATACGAGTGACCAAACAGGTCGTTTTTGAAGAAAGAAAAATATCCTTGCTTTTTTTCTTCTATTAAGTCCTTTGGTCTTCTCTTCTGCATTTTCTCACTTTATTATACATATGCAATAACATTTTTAACTGCATGTTTGCAAATATATAGTGTGCGACAAACAGATTGTGGGGTAAACGTCAATGAGACAGCAACCTAGCGACAAAAATATGCAAACGACATGTGCACGCTGAACGGAGAAAAGGAGATGCGAGTTTCCCTCAATGAGACAGCATCCCAACGACTACAGATATATATGAATGACATATTCACTTTGCTGATGCTACCATTTGTTTGGGTTTTTTTTCAAGCTGTTTTTTTTTTTGCTGATAAAAAAAGCTGTCCGCAATGACAAAGCCAGTGGTGATGAAAGTGGCATTAAACACCAAAAAAGCAATAAAATAAATCAGGGTTTATCAAGACCCTTTCCTACACCGTATTTGGTTTGGTAAACAAGAATCCGTTGAAGGGATTTTAAATTGACTAAGGCAATGTTTTGCAACACATACATGTATTATGACTGATATATTTGTCCCTGGACATGAAGCATATTCATCGATGATTAAAAGTTCTTCTTGAATGCTTTGTATGATCTATTAACTGGAGTTTTAAATTAACTAAAGCAATGTTTTGCAACACCTATATGTTACTATCTTTTTTGAAATGTGACTGATATATTTGTCGCTGGACATGAAGCAGCTACATCTAATAAAATGTGTTCATCAATGCCTTGTAGTATTAATTGATTTATTAAGAAACATAAATTATAATATCAGTTTGTACTTTTTGAAACAAGTATATGACTAAGAAGTGTCAGAAGATTTAAAAGAAAGGTAGGGAGGGTACAGCATCAGTAATAGAGGGCCTGTGTTTAAAGGTCTTTGTGTCCATCACTATTTTAGTGTGGAGACCTTTAAGTATAAACTTTATAAAGTTTTAACTTTATATTTTAAGTTACACTAGTCAGTTCGTTGTTTAACTTTAGGACGACACCTTTATATATAGAATTTTTTGTCTTACTACGAAAGGGTGTGTTTTATGACCAATGATTGCAAAATTTCGGAGAATGTATCGCGCAGTCATTATTTGGATGCATCATTCGGTAGCTAAGTAGACATGTCGTTGGGAAGCACAATTGTGATACACTGACTGTGTCTGTAAAGATTCTATGCGCAAAATGGCAATAGAGTTACGTCCCTGCTAAACTGAAGTCTGTAGGTTTCAGCTCTGGAGTTCCCAGTGAAGACATATTTTTTTTTTTTTTTTTTTTTTTGACAAACACACATTTTTTAAGATTTACAGTTACTAAATAAAACAAAAGTTGAAATCTGTAGTACATCTTGACACAAACTCGTGTGCTTACTTATTATGAACTGCTTAATGACATGAAATATAAAGTCATTCAGACACATGGGAAAAGTCGCACTTTTAAAACAACGATTTTTACGCTGATTAAGTAGACAGAGTTGCCTTTCATACATTTTTGACACTTCATCCCACAATGCAATCCGAAAAAGTTCAAATTTACAGAAATGATGATACATATCACTATCAAACAAATAACTTATAATGTTAAGCTATACATTTTCACATAAAAGACACAGTATACTTATAGTTTACATTCATAAAACTGTCAGGAACTATATTTATAGACAACCAATATACGAGTGACCAAACAGGTCGTTTTTGAAGAAAGAAAAATATCCTTGCTTTTTTTCTTCTATTAAGTCCTTTGGTCTTCTCTTCTGCATTTTCTCACTTTATTATACATATGCAATAACATTTTTAACTGCATGTTTGCAAATATATAGTGTGCGACAAACAGATTGTGGGGTAAACGTCAATGAGACAGCAACCTAGCGACAAAAATATGCAAACGACATGTGCACGCTGAACGGAGAAAAGGAGATGCGAGTTTCCCTCAATGAGACAGCATCCCAACGACTACAGATATATATGAATGACATATTCACTTTGCTGATGCTACCATTTGTTTGGGTTTTTTTTCAAGCTGTTTTTTTTTTTGCTGATAAAAAAAGCTGTCCGCAATGACAAAGCCAGTGGTGATGAAAGTGGCATTAAACACCAAAAAAGCAATAAAATAAATCAGGGTTTATCAAGACCCTTTCCTACACCGTATTTGGTTTGGTAAACAAGAATCCGTTGAAGGATTTTAAATTGACTAAGGCAATGTTTTGCAACACATACATGTATTATGACTGATATATTTGTCCCTGGACATGAAGCATATTCATCGATGATTAAAAGTTCTTCTTGAATGCTTTGTATGATCTATTAACTGGAGTTTTAAATTAACTAAAGCAATGTTTTGCAACACCTATATGTTACTATCTTTTTTGAAATGTGACTGATATATTTGTCGCTGGACATGAAGCAGCTACATCTAATAAAATGTGTTCATCAATGCCTTGTAGTATTAATTGATTTATTAAGAAACATAAATTTTTTTTTTTTTTTTTTTTAAAAAATTTTTTTTTAAAAAAAATTTTGGGGGGGGGAAAAAAACCCAAAAGAAAAAAAAAAAGTTTTAAAAAAGGGGGTTTTTTTTTAAAAAAAAAGAAAAATTTTTTTGGGGAAAAAAAAAAGGCTTTTTTTTTGGGTTTTTTTAATTTTTTTTTTTTTAAAAAATTTTAAAAAAAAAAAAAATTTTTTTAAAAAAAAAAAAAATTTTAAAAATTTTTTTTTTTTTAAAAAAAAAATTAAAAATTTTGGGGGGGGTTTTTTTTGGGGAAAAAAATTTTTTAAAAAAAAAAAAAAAAAAAAAAAAAAAAAAAAAAAAAAAAAAAAAAAAAAAAAAAAAAAAAAAAAAAAAAAAAAAAAAAAAAAAAAAAAAAAAAAAAAAAAAAAAAAAAAAAAAAAAAAAAAAAAAAAAAAAAAAAAAAAAAAAAAAAAAAAAAAAAAAAAAAAAAAAAAAAAAAAAAAAAAAAAAAAAAAAAAAAAAAAAAAAAAAAAAAAAAAAAAAAAAAAAAAAAAAAAAAAAAAAAAAAAAAAAAAAAAAAAAAAAAAAAAAAAAAAAAAAAAAAAAAAAAAAAAAAAAAAAAAAAAAAAAAAAAAAAAAAAAAAAAAAAAAAAAAAAAAAAAAAAAAAAAAAAAAAAAAAAAAAAAAAAAAAAAAAAAAAAAAAAAAAAAAAAAAAAAAAAAAAAAAAAAAAAAAAAAAAAAAAAAAAAAAAAAAAAAAAAAAAAAAAAAAAAAAAAAAAAAAAAAAAAAAAAAAAAAAAAAAAAAAAAAAAAAAAAAAAAAAAAAAAAAAAAAAAAAAAAAAAAAAAAAAAAAAAAAAAAAAAAAAAAAAAAAAAAAAAAAAAAAAAAAAAAAAAAAAAAAAAAAAAAAAAAAAAAAAAAAAAAAAAAAAAAAAAAAAAAAAAAAAAAAAAAAAAAAAAAAAAAAAAAAAAAAAAAAAAAAAAAAAAAAAAAAAAAAAAAAAAAAAAAAAAAAAAAAAAAAAAAAAAAAAAAAAAAAAAAAAAAAAAAAAAAAAAAAAAAAAAAAAAAAAAAAAAAAAAAAAAAAAAAAAAAAAAAAAAAAAAAAAAAAAAAAAAAAAAAAAAAAAAAAAAAAAAAAAAAAAAAAAAAAAAAAAAAAAAAAAAAAAAAAAAAAAAAAAAAAAAAAAAAAAAAAAAAAAAAAAAAAAAAAAAAAAAAAAAAAAAAAAAAAAAAAAAAAAAAAAAAAAAAAAAAAAAAAAAAAAAAAAAAAAAAAAAAAAAAAAAAAAAAAAAAAAAAAAAAAAAAAAAAAAAAAAAAAAAAAAAAAAAAAAAAAAAAAAAAAAAAAAAAAAAAAAAAAAAAAAAAAAAAAAAAAAAAAAAAAAAAAAAAAAAAATTTTTTTTTTTTTAAAAAAAAAATAAAAATTGGGAAAAAAAAGGGGGGGGGGGGGGGGGTTTAAAAAAAGGGGGTTTTTTAAATTTTTTCCCCTTCCTTTTTTGGGGGGAAAATTTAAAAAACTTTTAAATTTTTAATTTTTTTTTTTCCCCCTTTTTTTTTTAAAATTTCCCCCCAAAAAAATTTTTTTTTAAAAAGGGGGTTTTTTTTTTTTTTTGGGGGAAAATGTATCCGCCATCCCAATTTTTTTGGGTGCATCAACGGTAGGGTAATAGACATGCGTTTGGGGAAACACAATTGTGATACACTGACTGTGTCGTAAAGATTTTAAAGCGCAAAATTTGGGAATAGAGTTAAAGGGCCCTGCTAAACTAAGTCTGTAAGGGTTTAGCTCTGGATTTTCCCCGTGAAGACATATTTTTTTTTTTTTTTTTTTTTTTTGGGAAAAAACACAAATTTTTTAAAATTTTCAGTTACAAATAAAACAAAATTGAAATCTGTAGTTTCATCTTGACACAAACTCGTGGGGCTTACTTTTTTATGAACGCTTTAAAGACATAAATATAAAATCCCTTCAGACACATGGGAAAAGTCGCACCTTTTAAAACAACGATTTTTTCCCTTTATTTTAAAAAAAACAGAGTTTTTCCCCTTTCCAAAAATTTTTGACACTTCATCCCACAATGCAATTTCCCAAAAATTCAAAAATTTAAGAAAAGATGATAAAATATCACATCAAACAAAAAACTTTTTAAAAGTTAAGCTATACATTTCAAATAAAAGACACATATACTTATAGTTTACATTTAAAACTGTCAAACTATATTTTTAAAACAACCAATATTCAGGGACCCCAAAACATCGTTTTTGGGGGAAAAAAAAAAAATATCCTCTTTTTTTCTTCCATTAAGTCCTTTGGTCTTCTCTTCTGCATTTTTTCACTTTATTATACATATGCAATAACATTTTTAACTGCATGTTTGCAAATATATAGTGTGCGACAAACAGATTGTGGGGTAAACGTCAATGAGACAGCAACCTAGCGACAAAAATATGCAAACGACATGTGCACGCTGAACGGAGAAAAGGAGATGCGAGTTTCCCTCAATGAGACAGCATCCCAACGACTACAGATATATATGAATGACATATTCACTTTGCTGATGCTACCATTTGATTGGGTTTTTTTCAAGCTGTTTTTTTTTTGCTGATAAAAAAAACTGTCCGCAATGACAAAGCCAGTGGTGATGAAAGTGGCATTAAACACCAAAAAGCAATAAAATAAATCAGGGTTTATCAAGACCCTTTCCTACACCGTATTTGGTTTGGTAAACAAGAATCCGTTGAAGGATTTTAAATTGACTAAGGCAATGTTTTGCAACACATACATGTATTATGACTGATATATTTGTCCCTGGACATGAAGCATATTCATCGATGATTAAAAGTTCTTCTTGAATGCTTTGTATGATCTATTAACTGGAGTTTTAAATTAACTAAAGCAATGTTTTGCAACACCTATATGTTACTTCTTTTTTGAAATGTGACTGATATATTTGTCGCTGGACATGAAGCAGCTACATCTAATAAAATGTGTTCATCAATGCTTGTAGTATTAATTGATTTATTAAGAAACATAAATTATAATATCAGTTTGTACTTGTTTGAAACAAGTATATGACTAAGAAGTGTCAGAAGATTTAAAAGAAAGGTAGGGAGGTACAGCATCAGTAATAGAGGCCTGTGTTTAAAGGTCTTTGTGTCCATCACTATTTTAGTGTGGAGACCTTTAAGTATAAACTTTATAAAGTTTAATTTTATATTTTAAGTTACACTAGTCAGTTCGTTGTTTAACTTTAGGACGACACCTTTATATATAGAATTTTTTGTCTTACTACGAAAGGGTGTGTTTTATGACCAATGATTGCAAAATTTCGGAGAATGTATCGCGCAGTCATTATTTGGATGCATCATTCGGTAGCTAAGTAGAATGTCGTTGGAAGCACAATTGTGATACACTGACTGTGTCTGTAAAGATTCTATGCGCAAAATGGCAATAGAGTTACGTCCCTGCTAAACTGAAGTCTGTAGGTTTCAGCTCTGGAGTTCCCAGTGAAGACATATTTTTTTTTTTTTTTTTTTTTTTGACAAACACACATTTTTAAGATTTACAGTTACTAAATAAAACAAAAGTTGAAATCTGTAGTACATCTTGACACAAACTCGTGTGCTTACTTATTATGAACTGCTTAATGACATGAAATATAAAGTCATTCAGACACATGGGAAAAGTCGCACTTTTAAAACAACGATTTTTACGCTGATTAAGTAGACAGAGTTGCCTTTCATACATTTTTGACACTTCATCCCACAATGCAATCCGAAAAAGTTCAAATTTCAGAAATGATGATACATATCACTATCAAACAAATAACTTATAATGTTAAGCTATACATTTTCAATAAAAGACACAGTATACTTATAGTTTACATTCATAAAACTGTCAGGAACTATATTTATAGACAACCAATATACGAGTGACCAAACAGGTCGTTTTTGAAGAAAGAAAAATATCCTTGCTTTTTTTCTTCTATTAAGTCCTTTGGTCTTCTCTTCTGCATTTTCTCACTTTATTATACATATGCAATAACATTTTTAACTGCATGTTTGCAAATATATAGTGTGCGACAAACAGATTGTGGGGTAAACGTCAATGAGACAGCAACCTAGCGACAAAAATATGCAAACGACATGTGCACGCTGAACGGAGAAAAGGAGATGCGAGTTTCCCTCAATGAGACAGCATCCCAACGACTACAGATATATATGAATGACATATTCACTTTGCTGATGCTACCATTTGATTGGGTTTTTTTTCAAGCTGTTTTTTTTTTTGCTGATAAAAAAAACTGTCCGCAATGACAAAGCCAGTGGTGATGAAAGTGGCATTAAACACCAAAAAAGCAATAAAATAAATCAGGGTTTATCAAGACCCTTTCCTACACCGTATTTGGTTTGGTAAACAAGAATCCGTTGAAGGGATTTTAAATTGACTAAGGCAATGTTTTGCAACACATACATGTATTATGACTGATATATTTGTCGCTGGACATGAAGCATATTCATCGATGATTAAAAGTTCTTCTTGAATGCTTTGTATGATCTATTAACTGGAGTTTTAAATTAACTAAAGCAATGTTTTGCAACACCTATATGTTACTATCTTTTTTGAAATGTGACTGATATATTTGTCGCTGGACATGAAGCAGCTACATCTAATAAAATGTGTTCATCAATGCCTTGTAGTATTAATTGATTTATTAAGAAACATAAATTATAATATCAGTTTGTACTTGTTTGAAACAAGTATATGACTAAGAAGTGTCAGAAGATTTAAAAGAAAGGTAGGGAGGGTACAGCATCAGTAATAGAGGGCCTGTGTTTAAAGGTCTTTGTGTCCATCACTATTTTAGTGTGGAGACCTTTAAGTATAAACTTTATAAAGTTTTAACTTTATATTTTAAGTTACACTAGTCAGTTCGTTGTTTAACTTTAGGACGACACCTTTATATATAGAATTTTTTGTCTTACTACGAAAGGGTGTTTTATGACCAATGATTGCAAAATTTCGGAGAATGTATCGCGCAGTCATTATTTGGATGCATCATTCGGTAGCTAAGTAGACATGTCGTTGGGAAGCACAATTGTGATACACTGACTGTGTCTGTAAAGATTCTATGCGCAAAATGGCAATAGAGTTACGTCCCTGCTAAACTGAAGTCTGTAGGTTTCAGCTCTGGAGTTCCCAGTGAAGACATATTTTTTTTTTTTTTTTTTTTTTTTTGGAAAACAAAACATTTTTTAAGATTTACAGTTACTAAATAAAACAAAAGTTGAAATCTGTAGTACATCTTGACACAAACTCGTGTGCTTACTTATTATGAACTGCTTAATGACATGAAATATAAAGTCATTCAGACACATGGGAAAAGTCGCACTTTTAAAACAACGATTTTTACGCTGATTAAGTAGACAGAGTTGCCTTTCATACATTTTTGACACTTCATCCCACAATGCAATCCGAAAAAGTTCAAATTTCAAGAAATGATGATACATATCACTATCAAACAAATAACTTATAATGTTAAGCTATACATTTTCAAATAAAAGACACAGTATACTTATAGTTTACATTCATAAAACTGTCAGGAACATATATTATAGACAACCAATATACGAGTGACCAAACAGGTCGTTTTTGAAGAAAGAAAAATATCCTTGCTTTTTTTCTTCCATTAAGTCCTTTGGTCTTCTCTTCTGCATTTTCTCACTTTATTATACATATGCAATAACATTTTTAACTGCATGTTTGCAAATATATAGTGTGCGACAAACTGATTGTGGGGTAAACGTCAATGAGACAGCAACCTAGCGACAAAAATATGCAAACGACATGTGCACGCTGAACGGAGAAAAGGAGATGCGAGTTTCCCTCAATGAGACAGCATCCCAACGACTACAGATATATATGAATGACATATTCACTTTGCTGATGCTACCATTTGATTGGGTTTTTTTTCAAGCTGTTTTTTTTTTGCTGATAAAAAAAACTGTCCGCAATGACAAAGCCAGTGGTGATGAAAGTGGCATTAAACACCAAAAAAGCAATAAAATAAATCAGGGTTTATCAAGACCCTTTCCTACACCGTATTTGGTTTGGTAAACAAGAATCCGTTGAAGGGATTTAAATTGACTAAGGCAATGTTTTGCAACACATACATGTATTATGACTGATATATTTGTCCCTGGACATGAAGCATATTCATCGATGATTAAAAGTTCTTTTTGAATGCTTTGTATGATCTATTAACTGGAGTTTTAAATTAACTAAAGCAATGTTTTGCAACACCTATATGTTACTATCTTTTTTGAAATGTGACTGATATATTTGTCGCTGGACATGAAGCAGCTACATCTAATAAAATGTGTTCATCAATGCCTTGTAGTATTAATTGATTTATTAAGAAACATAAATTATAATATCAGTTTGTACTTGTTTGAAACAAGTATATGACTAAGAAGTGTCAGAAGATTTAAAAGAAAGGAGGGAGGGTACAGCATCAGTAATAGAGGGCCTGTGTTTAAAGGTCTTTGTGTCCATCACTATTTAGTGTGGAGACCTTTAAGTATAAACTTTATAAAGTTTTAATTTTATATTTAAGTTACACTAGTCAGTTCGTTGTTTAACTTTAGGACGACACCTTTATATATAGAATTTTTTGTCTTACTACGAAAGGGTGTTTTTATGACCAATGATTGCAAAATTTCGGAGAATGTATCGCGCAGTCATTATTTGGATGCATCATTCGGTAGCTAAGTAGACATGTCGTTGGGAAGCACAATTGTGATACACTGACTGTGTCTGTAAAGATTCTATGCGCAAAATGGCAATAGAGTTACGTCCCTGCTAAACTGAAGTCTGTAGGTTTCAGCTCTGGAGTTCCCAGTGAAGACATATTTTTTTTTTTTTTTTTTTTTTTTGACAAACACACATTTTTAAGATTTACAGTTACTAAATAAAACAAAAGTTGAAATCTGTAGTACATCTTGACACAAACTCGTGTGCTTACTTATTATGAACTGCTTAATGACATGAAATATAAAGTCATTCAGACACATGGGAAAAGTCGCACTTTTAAAACAACGATTTTTACGCTGATTAAGTAGACAGAGTTGCCTTTCATACATTTTTGACACTTCATCCCACAATGCAATCCGAAAAAGTTCAAATTTCAAGAAATGATGATACATATCACTATCAAACAAATAACTTATAATGTTAAGCTATACATTTTCAAATAAAAGACACAGTATACTTATAGTTTACATTCATAAAACTGTCAGGAACTATATTTATAGACAACCAATATACGAGTGACCAAACAGGTCGTTTTTGAAGAAAGAAAAATATCCTTGCTTTTTTTCTTCTATTAAGTCCTTTGGTCTTCTCTTCTGCATTTTCTCACTTTATTATACATATGCAATAACATTTTTAACTGCATGTTTGCAAATATATAGTGTGCGACAAACAGATTGTGGGGTAAACGTCAATGAGACAGCAACCTAGCGACAAAAATATGCAAACGACATGTGCACGCTGAACGGAGAAAAGGAGATGCGAGTTTCCCTCAATGAGACAGCATCCCAACGACTACAGATATATATGAATGACATATTCACTTTGCTGATGCTACCATTTGATTGGGTTTTTTTCAAGCTGTTTTTTTTTTTGCTGATAAAAAAAACTGTCCGCAATGACAAAGCCAGTGGTGATGAAAGTGGCATTAAACACCAAAAAAGCAATAAAATAAATCAGGGTTTATCAAGACCCTTTCCTACACCGTATTTGGTTTGGTAAACAAGAATCCGTTGAAGGGATTTTAAATTGACTAAGGCAATGTTTTGCAACACATACATGTATTATGACTGATATATTTGTCCCTGGACATGAAGCATATTCATCGATGATTAAAAGTTCTTCTTGAATGCTTTGTATGATCTATTAACTGGAGTTTTAAATTAACTAAAGCAATGTTTTGCAACACCTATATGTTACTATCTTTTTTGAAATGTGACTGATATATTTGTCGCTGGACATGAAGCAGCTACATCTAATAAAATGTGTTCATCAATGCCTTGTAGTATTAATTGATTTATTAAGAAACATAAATTATAATATCAGTTTGTACTTGTTTGAAACAAGTATATGACTAAGAAGTGTCAGAAGATTTAAAAGAAAGGTAGGGAGGGTACAGCATCAGTAATAGAGGGCCTGTGTTTAAAGGTCTTTGTGTCCATCACTATTTTAGTGTGGAGACCTTTAAGTATAAACTTTATAAAGTTTTAATTTATATTTTAAGTTACACTAGTCAGTTCGTTGTTTAACTTTAGGACGACACCTTTATATATAGAATTTTTTGTCTTACTACGAAAGGGTGTGTTTTATGACCAATGATTGCAAAATTTCGGAGAATGTATCGCGCAGTCATTATTTGGATGCATCATTCGGTAGCTAAGTAGACATGTCGTTGGGAAGCACAATTGTGATACACTGACTGTGTCTGTAAAGATTCTATGCGCAAAATGGCAATAGAGTTACGTCCCTGCTAAACTGAAGTCTGTAGGTTTCAGCTCTGGAGTTCCCAGTGAAGACATATTTTTTTTTTTTTTTTTTTTTTTGACAAACACACATTTTTGTAAGATTTACAGTTACTAAATAAAACAAAAGTTGAAATCTGTAGTACATCTTGACACAAACTCGTGTGCTTACTTATTATGAACTGCTTAATGACATGAAATATAAAGTCATTCAGACACATGGGAAAAGTCGCACTTTTAAAACAACGATTTTTACGCTGATTAAGTAGACAGAGTTGCCTTTCATACATTTTTGACACTTCATCCCACAATGCAATCCGAAAAAGTTCAAATTTCAAGAAATGATGATACATATCACTATCAAACAAATAACTTATAATGTTAAGCTATACATTTTCAAATAAAAGACACAGTATACTTATAGTTTACATTCATAAAACTGTCAGGAACTATATTTATAGACAACCAATATACGAGTGACCAAACAGGTCGTTTTTGAAGAAAGAAAAATATCCTTGCTTTTTTTCTTCTATTAAGTCCTTTGGTCTTCTCTTCTGCATTTTCTCACTTTATTATACATATGCAATAACATTTTTAACAGCATGTTTGCAAATATATAGTGTGCGACAAACAGATTGTGGGGTAAACGTCAATGAGACAGCAACCTAGCGACAAAAATATGCAAACGACATGTGCACGCTGAACGGAGAAAAGGAGATGCGAGTTTCCCTCAATGAGACAGCATCCCAACGACTACAGATATATATGAATGACATATTCACTTTGCTGATGCTACCATTTGATTGGGTTTTTTTCAAGCTGTTTTTTTTTTGCTGATAAAAAAAACTGTCCGCAATGACAAAGCCAGTGGTGATGAAAGTGGCATTAAACACCAAAAAAGCAATAAAATAAATCAGGGTTTATCAAGACCCTTTCCTACACCGTATTTGGTTTGGTAAACAAGAATCCGTTGAAGGGATTTTAAATTGACTAAGGCAATGTTTTGCAACACATACATGTATTATGACTGATATATTTGTCGCTGGACATGAAGCATATTCATCGATGATTAAAAGTTCTTCTTGAATGCTTTGTATGATCTATTAACTGGAGTTTTAAATTAACTAAAGCAATGTTTTGCAACACCTATATGTTACTATCTTTTTTGAAATGTGACTGATATATTTGTCGCTGGACATGAAGCAGCTACATCTAATAAAATGTGTTCATCAATGCCTTGTAGTATTAATTGATTTATTAAGAAACATAAATTATAATATCAGTTTGTACTTGTTTGAAACAAGTATATGACTAAGAAGTGTCAGAAGATTTAAAAGAAAGGTAGGGAGGGTACAGCATCAGTAATAGAGGGCCTGTGTTTAAAGGTCTTTGTGTCCATCACTATTTTAGTGTGGAGACCTTTAAGTATAAACTTTATAAAGTTTTAATTTATATTTTAAGTTACACTAGTCAGTTCGTTGTTTAACTTTAGGACGACACCTTTATATATAGAATTTTTTGTCTTACTACGAAAGGGTGTGTTTTATGACCAATGATTGCAAAATTTCGGAGAATGTATCGCGCAGTCATTATTTGGATGCATCATTCGGTAGCTAAGTAGACATGTCGTTGGGAAGCACAATTGTGATACACTGACTGTGTCTGTAAAGATTCTATGCGCAAAATGGCAATAGAGTTACGTCCCTGCTAAACTGAAGTCTGTAGGTTTCAGCTCTGGAGTTCCCAGTGAAGACATATTTTTTTTTTTTTTTTTTTTTTTGACAAACACACATTTTTTAAGATTTACAGTTACTAAATAAAACAAAAGTTGAAATCTGTAGTACATCTTGACACAAACTCGTGTGCTTACTTATTATGAACTGCTTAATGACATGAAATATAAAGTCATTCAGACACATGGGAAAAGTCGCACTTTTAAAACAACGATTTTTACGCTGATTAAGTAGACAGAGTTGCCTTTCATACATTTTTGACACTTCATCCCACAATGCAATCCGAAAAAGTTCAAATTTCAAGAAATGATGATACATATCACTATCAAACAAATAACTTATAATGTTAAGCTATACATTTTCACATAAAAGACACAGTATACTTATAGTTTACATTCATAAAACTGTCAGGAACTATATTTATAGACAACCAATATACGAGTGACCAAACAGGTCGTTTTTGAAGAAAGAAAAATATCCTTGCTTTTTTTCTTCTATTAAGTCCTTTGGTCTTCTCTTCTGCATTTTCTCACTTTATTATACATATGCAATAACATTTTTAACTGCATGTTTGCAAATATATAGTGTGCGACAAACAGATTGTGGGGTAAACGTCAATGAGACAGCAACCTAGCGACAAAAATATGCAAACGACATGTGCACGCTGAACGGAGAAAAGGAGATGCGAGTTTCCCTCAATGAGACAGCATCCCAACGACTACAGATATATATGAATGACATATTCACTTTGCTGATGCTACCATTTGTTTGGGTTTTTTTCAAGCTGTTTTTTTTTTGCTGATAAAAAAAACTGTCCGCAATGACAAAGCCAGTGGTGATGAAAGTGGCATTAAACACCAAAAAAGCAATAAAATAAATCAGGGTTTATCAAGACCCTTTCCTACACCGTATTTGGTTTGGTAAACAAGAATCCGTTGAAGGGATTTTAAATTGACTAAGGCAATGTTTTGCAACACATACATGTATTATGACTGATATATTTGTCGCTGGACATGAAGCATATTCATCGATGATTAAAAGTTCTTCTTGAATGCTTTGTATGATCTATTAACTGGAGTTTTAAATTAACTAAAGCAATGTTTTGCAACACCTATATGTTACTATCTTTTTTGAAATGTGACTGATATATTTGTCGCTGGACATGAAGCAGCTACATCTAATAAAATGTGTTCATCAATGCCTTGTAGTATTAATTGATTTATTAAGAAACATAAATTATAATATCAGTTTGTACTTGTTTGAAACAAGTATATGACTAAGAAGTGTCAGAAGATTTAAAAGAAAGGTAGGGAGGGTACAGCATCAGTAATAGAGGGCCTGTGTTTAAAGGTCTTTGTGTCCATCACTATTTTAGTGTGGAGACCTTTAAGTATAAACTTTATAAAGTTTTAACTTTATATTTTAAGTTACACTAGTCAGTTCGTTGTTTAACTTTAGGACGACACCTTTATATATAGAATTTTTTGTCTTACTACGAAAGGGTGTGTTTTATGACCAAGGATTGCAAAATTTCGGAGAATGTATCGCGCAGTCATTATTTGGATGCATCATTCGGTAGCTAAGTTGACATGTCGTTGGGAAGCACAATTGTGATACACTGACTGTGTCTGTAAAGATTCTATGCGCAAAATGGCAATAGAGTTACGTCCCTGCTAAACTGAAGTCTGTAGGTTTCAGCTCTGGAGTTCCCAGTGAAGACATATTTTTTTTTTTTTTTTTTTTGGCAAACACACATTTTTTAAGATTTACAGTTACTAAATAAAACAAAAGTTGAAATCTGTAGTACATCTTAAGACAAACTCGTGTGCTTACTTATTATGAACTGCTTAATGACATGAAATATAAAGTCATTTAGACACATGGGAAAAGTCGCACTTTTAAAACAACGATTTTTACGCTGATTAAGTAGACAGAGTTGCCTTTCATACATTTTTGACACTTCATCCCACAATGCAATCCGAAAAAGTTCAAATTTCAAGAAATATGATACATATCACTATCAAACAATAACTTATAATGTTAACTATACATTTTCAATAAAAGACAATATACTTATAGTTTACATTCATAAAACTGTCAGGAACTAATTTTAAGACAACCAAATAAGTGACCAAACAGGTCGTTTTGAAGAAAGAAAAATATCCTGCTTTTTTTCTCATTAAGTCCTTTGGTCTCTCTTCTGCATTTTCTCACTTTATTATACATATGCAATAACTTTTTAACTGATTGTTTGCAAATAATAGTGTGCGACAAACAGATTGTGGGGTAAAGTCAATGAACAGCAACCTAGCGACAAAAATATCAAACGACATGTGCACGCTGAACGGAGAAAAGGAGATGCGAGTTTCCTCAATGAGACAGCATCCCAACGACTACAGTATTATGAATGACATATTCACTTTGCTGATGCTACCATTTGTTGGGTTTTTTTCAAGCTGTTTTTTTTTTTGCTGATAAAAAAAACTGTCGCAATGACAAAGCCAGTGGATGAAAGTGATAAACACCAAAAAAGCATAAATAATCAGTGTTTATCAAGACCCTTTCCTACACCGTATTTGGTTTGGTAAAAAGAATCCGTTGAAGGATTTTAAATTGACTAAGGCAATGTTTTGCAACACATACATGTATATGACTGATATATTTGTCGCTGGACATGAACAATCATGATGATTAAAAGTTCTTCTTGAAGCTTTGTATGACTATTACTGGAGTTTTAAATTAACTAAAGCAATGTTTTGCAACACCTATATGTTACTATCTTTTTTGAAATGTGACGATATATTGTCGCTGACATGAAGCATACATCTAATAAATGTGTTCATCAATGCTTGTAGTATTAATTGATTTATTAGAAACATAAATATAATATCAGTTTGTACTGTTTGAAACAAGTATATGACTAAGAAGTGTCAGAAGATTAAAAGAAAGGTAGGGAGGGTACAGCATCAGTAATAAGGCCTGTGTTTAAAGTCTTTGTGTCCATCACTATTTTATGTGGAGACCTTTAGTATAAACTTTATAAAGTTTAACTTTATATTTAAGTACACTAGTCGTTCGTTGTTAACTTAGACGACACCTTTATTATAGAATTTTGTCTTATACAAAGGGTTTTATACCAAGATTGCAAAATTTCGAGATACGCCATATTATTTGATCACATCGTACTATAATGTCGTGAGCCATTGTGATACACGACTGTGTCTGAAATCGCGCAAAATGCAATGAGTATCCCAAACTGATCTGTAGTTCAGCTCGAGTTCCAGTAAGAATTTTTTTTTTTTTTTTTTTTGAAACACTTTTAGATTTACAGTACTAAATAAACAAGTAATCTATCATTAACAAACTCGTGTGCTTACTTATTAGAACTGCTTAATGACATGAAATATAAAGTCATTTAGACACATGGGAAAAGTCGCACTTTTAAAACAACGATTTTTACGCTGATTAAGTAGACAAGTTGCCTTTCATACATTTTTGACACTTCATCCCACAAGCAATCCGAAAAAGTTCAAATTTCAAGAAATGATATACATATCACTATCAACAAATAACTTATAATGTTAGCTATACATTTCAATAAAAGACACAGTATACTTATAGTTTACATTCATAAAACTGTCAGGACTATATTTATAGACAACCAATAACGAGTGACCAAACAGGTCGTTTTAAAGAAAGAAAAATATCCTTGCTTTTTTTCTTCATAAGTCCTTGGTCTTCTCTCTGCATTTCTCACTTTATTATACATATGCAATAACATTTTAACTGTTTTTGCAAATATTAGTGTGCGACAACAGATTGTGGTAAACGTCAATGAACAGCAACCTAGCGACAAATATGCAACGACATTGCACGCTGAACGGAAAAAGGAGATGCGAGTTTCCCTCAATGAACAGCATCCCAACGACTACAGATAATATGAAGACATATCACTTTGCTGATGCTACATTTGTTGGGTTTTTTTCAAGCTGTTTTTTTTTGCTGATAAAAAAAACTGTCCGCAATGACAAAGCAGTGGTGAGAAAGTGGCATTAAACACCAAAAAGCAATAAAATAAATCAGGTTATCAAGACCCTTTCTAACCGTATTTGGTTTGTAAACAAGAATCCGTTGAAGGATTTTAAATTGACTAAGCAATGTTTGCAACACATACATGTATTATGACTGATATATTTGTCGCTGGACATGAATCAGATTCATTGATGATAAAAGTTCTTCTTGAATCTTGTATAGCTATTAACTGGAGTTTTAAATAACTAAAGCAATTTTGCAACACCTTATGTTACTATCTTTTTGAATGTGACTGATAATTGTCGCTGGACATGAAGCACTACATCTAATAAAATGTGTTCATCATGCTTGTAGTATAATTGATTTATTAAAAACATAAATTAATATCATTTGTCTTGTTTGAAACAAGTATATGACTAAGAAGTTCAGAAGATTTAAAGAAAGGTGGGAGGTACAGCATCAGTAATAGAGGGCCTGTGTTTAAAGGTCTTTGTGTCCATCACTATTTATGTGAGACCTTATATAAACTTTATAAAGTTTTAACTTTATATTTTAAGTTACACTAGTCAGGTTGTTTAACTTTAGGACGACACCTTTATAATAGAATTTTTTGTCTTATACGAAAGGGTGTTTTTATGACCAAGGATTGCAAAATTTCGGAGAATGTATCGCGCAGTCATTATTTGGATGCATCATCGGTAGCTAAGTACATGTCGTTGGGAAGCCAATTGTGATACACTGACTGTGTCTGTAAAGATTCTATGCGCAAAATGGCAATAGAGTTACGTCCCTGCTAAATGAAGTCTGTAGGTTTCAGCTCTGGAGTTCCAGTGAAGACATTTTTTTTTTTTTTTTTTGGCAAACACACATTTTTTAAGATTTACAGTTACTAAATAAAACAAAAGTTGAAACTGTATACATCTTAACACAAACTCGTGTGCTTACTTATTATGAACTGCTTAATGACATGAAATATAAAGTCATTTCAGACACATGGGAAAAGTCGCACTTTTAAAACAACGATTTTTACGCTGATTAAGTAGACAGAGTTGCCTTTCATACATTTTTGACACTTCATCCCACAATGCAATCCGAAAAAGTTCAAATTTCAAGAAATGATGATACATATCACTATCAAACAAATAACTTATAATGTTAAGCTATACATTTTCACATAAAAGACACAGTATACTTATAGTTTACATTCATAAAACTGTCAGGAACTATATTTATAGACAACCAATATACGAGTGACCAAACAGGTCGTTTTTAAAGAAAGAAAAATATCCTTGCTTTTTTTCTTCTATTAAGTCCTTTGGTCTTCTCTTCTGCATTTTCTCACTTTATTATACATATGCAATAACATTTTTAACTGCATGTTTGCAAATATATAGTGTGCGACAAACAGATTGTGGGGTAAACGTCAATGAGACAGCAACCTAGCGACAAAAATATGCAAACGACATGTGCACGCTGAACGGAGAAAAGGAGATGCGAGTTTCCCTCAATGAGACAGCATCCCAACGACTACAGATATATATGAATGACATATTCACTTTGCTGATGCTACCATTTGATTGGGTTTTTTTCAAGCTGTTTTTTTTTTTGCTGATAAAAAAAACTGTCCGCAATGACAAAGCCAGTGGTGATGAAAGTGGCATTAAACACCAAAAAAGCAATAAAATAAATCAGGGTTTATCAAGACCCTTTCCTACACCGTATTTGGTTTGGTAAACAAGAATCCGTTGAAGGGATTTTAAATTGACTAAGGCAATGTTTTGCAACACATACATGTATTATGACTGATATATTTGTCGCTGGACATGAAGCATATTCATCGATGATTAAAAGTTCTTCTTGAATGCTTTGTATGATCTATTAACTGGAGTTTTAAATTAACTAAAGCAATGTTTTGCAACACCTATATGTTACTATCTTTTTTGAAATGTGACTGATATATTTGTCGCTGGACATGAAGCAGCTACATCTAATAAAATGTGTTCATCAATGCCTTGTAGTATTAATTGATTTATTAAGAAACATAAATTATAATATCAGTTTGTACTTGTTTGAAACAAGTATATGACTAAGAAGTGTCAGAAGATTTAAAAGAAAGGTAGGGAGGGTACAGCATCAGTAATAGAGGGCCTGTGTTTAAAGGTCTTTGTGTCCATCACTATTTTAGTGTGGAGACCTTTAAGTATAAACTTTATAAAGTTTTAACTTTATATTTTAAGTTACACTAGTCAGTTCGTTGTTTAACTTTAGGACGACACCTTTATATATAGAATTTTTTGTCTTACTACGAAAGGGTGTGTTTTATGACCAATGATTGCAAAATTTCGGAGAATGTATCGCGCAGTCATTATTTGGATGCATCATTCGGTAGCTAAGTAGACATGTCGTTGGGAAGCACAATTGTGATACACTGACTGTGTCTGTAAAGATTCTATGCGCAAAATGGCAATAGAGTTACGTCCCTGCTAAACTGAAGTCTGTAGGTTTCAGCTCTGGAGTTCCCAGTGAAGACATATTTTTTTTTTTTTTTTTTTTGGCAAACACACATTTTTTAAGATTTACAGTTACTAAATAAAACAAAAGTTGAAATCTGTAGTACATCTTAACACAAACTCGTGTGCTTACTTATTATGAACTGCTTAATGACATGAAATATAAAGTCATTTAGACACATGGGAAAAGTCGCACTTTTAAAACAACGATTTTTACGCTGATTAAGTAGACAGAGTTGCCTTTCATACATTTTTGACACTTCATCCCACAATGCAATATATGATGATACATATCACTATCAAACAAATAAATTATAATGTTCAGCTATACATTTTCACATAAAAGACACAGTATACTTATAGTTTACATTCATAAAACTGTCAGGAACTATATTTTTAGACAACCAATATACGAGTGACCAAACAGGTCGTTTTTAAAGAAAGAAAAATATCCTTGCTTTTTTTCTTCTTTTAAGTCCTTTGGTCTTCTCTTCTGCATTTTCTCACTTTATTATACATATGCAATAACATTTTTAACTGCATGTTTGCAAATATATAGTGTGCGACAAACAGATTGTGGGGTAAACGTCAATGAGACAGCAACCTAGCGACAAAAATATGCAAACGACATGTGCACGCTGAACGGAGAAAAGGAGATGCGAGTTTCCCTCAATGAGACAGCATCCCAACGACTACAGATATATATATGAATGACATATTCACTTTGCTGATGCTACCATTTGTTTGGGTTTTTTTCAAGCTGTTTTTTTTTTTGCTGATAAAAAAAACTGTCCGCAATGACAAAGCCAGTGGTGATGAAAGTGGTATTAAACACCAAAAAAGCAATAAAATAAATCAGGGTTTATCAAGACCCTTTCCTATACCGTATTTGGTTTGGTAAACAAGAATCCGTTGAAGGAATTTTAAATTGACTAAGGCAATGTTTTGCATTACATACATGTATTATGACTGATATATTTGTCGCTGGACATGAATCAGATTCATCGATGATTAAAAGTTCTTCTTGAATGCTTTGTATGAGCTATTAACTGGAGTTTTAAATTAACTAAAGCAATGTTTTGCAACACCTATATGTTACTATCTTTTTTGAAATGTGACTGATATATTTGTCGCTGGACATGAAGCAGCTACATCTAATAAAATGTGTTCATCAATGCCTTGTAGTATTAATTGATTTATTAAGAAACATAAATTATAATATCAGTTTGTACTTGTTTGAAACAAGTATATGACTAAGAAGTGTCAGAAGATTTAAAAGAAAGGTAGGGAGGGTACATCATCAGTAATAGAGGGCCTGTGTTTAAAGGTCTTTGTGTCCATCACTATTTTAGTTTGAAGACCGTTAAGTATAAACTTTATAAAGTTTTAACTTTTTATTTTAAGTTACACTAGTCAGTTCGTTGTTTAACTTTAGGACGACACCTTTATATATAGAATTTTTTTGTCTAATAACGAAAGGGTGTGTTTTATGACCAAGGATTGCAAAATTTCGGAGAATGTATCGCGCAGTCATTATTTGGATGCATCATTCGGTAGCTAAGTAGACATGTCGTTGGGAAGCACAATTGTGATACACTGACTGTGTCTGTAAAGATTCTATGCGCAAAATGGCAATAGAGTTACGTCCCTGCTAAACTGAAGTCTGTAGGTTTCAGCTCTGGAGTTCCCAGTGAAGACATATTTTTTTTTTTTTTTTTTTGGCAAACACACATTTTTTAAGATTTACAGTTACTAAATAAAACAAAAGTTGAAATCTGTAGTACATCTTAACACAAACTCGTGTGCTTACTTATTATGAACTGCTTAATGACATGAAATATAAAGTCATTTAGACACATGGGAAAAGTCGCACTTTTAAAACAACGATTTTTACGCTGATTAAGTAGACAGAGTTGCCTTTCATACATTTTTGACACTTCATCCCACAATGCAATCCGAAAAAGTTCAAATTTCAAGAAATGATGATACATATCACTATCAAACAAATAACTTATAATGTTAAGCTATACATTTTCACATAAAAGACACAGTATACTTATAGTTTACATTCATAAAACTGTCAGGAACTATATTTATAGACAACCAATATACGAGTGACCAAGCAGGTCGTTTTTAAAGAAAGAAAAATATCCTTGCTTTTTTTCTTCTATTAAGTCCTTTGGTCTTCTCTTCTGCATTTTCTCACTTTATTATACATATGCAATAACATTTTTAACTGCATGTTTGCAAATATATAGTGTGCGACAAACAGATTGTGGGGTAAACGTCAATGAGACAGCAACCTAGCGACAAAAATATGCAAACGACATGTGCACGCTGAACGGAGAAAAGGAGATGCGAGTTTCCCTCAATGAGACAGCATCCCAATGACTACAGATATATATGAATGACATATTCACTTTGCTGATGCTACCATTTGTTTGGGTTTTTGTCAAGCTGTTTTTTTTTTGCTGATAAAAAAAAAAACTGTCCGCAATGACAAAGCCAGTGGTGATGAAAGTGGCATTAAACACCAAAAAAGCAATAAAATAAATCAGGGTTTATCAAGACCCTTTCCTACACCGTATTTGGTTTGGTAAACAAGAATCCGTTGAAGGGATTTTAAATTGACTAAGGCAATGTTTTGCAACACATACATGTATTATGACTGATATATTTGTCGCTGGACATGAATCAGATTCATCGATGATTAAAAGTTCTTCTTGAATGCTTTGTATGATCTATTAACTGGAGTTTTAAATTAACTAAAGCAATGTTTTGCAACACCTATATGTTACTATCTTTTTTGAAATGTGACTGATATATTTGTCGCTGGACATGAAGCAGCTACATCTAATAAAATGTGTTCATCAATGCCTTGTAGTATTAATTGATTTATTAAGAAACATAAATTATAAAATCAGTTTGTACTTGTTTGAAACAAGTATATGACTAAGAAGTGTCAGAAGATTTAAAAGAAAGGTAGGGAGGGTACAGCATCAGTAATAGAGGGCCTGTGTTTAAAGGTCTTTGTGTCCATCACTATTTTAGTGTGGAGACCTTTAAGTATAAACTTTATAAAGTTTTAACTTTATATTTTAAGTTACACTAGTCAGTTCGTTGTTTAACTTTAGGACGACACCTTTATATATAGAATTTTTCGTCTTACTACGAAAGGGTGTGTTTTTATGACCAAGGATTGCAAAATTTCGGAGAATGTATCGCGCAGTCATTATTTGGATGCATCATTCGGTAGCTAAGTAGACATGTCGTTGGGAAGCACAATTGTGATACACTGACTGTGTCTGTAAAGATTCTATGCGCAAAATGGCAATAGAGTTACGTCCCTGCTAAACTGAAGTCTGTAGGTTTCAGCTCTGGAGTTCCCAGTGAAGACATATTTTTTTTTTTTTTTTTTTGGCAAACACACATTTTTTAAGATTTACAGTTACTAAATAAAACAAAAGCTGAAATCTGTAGTACATCTTAACACAAACTCGTGTGCTTACTTATTATGAACTGCTTAATGACATGAAATATAAAGTCATTTAGACACATGGGAAAAGTCGCACTTTTAAAACAACGATTTTACGCTGATTAAGTAGACAGAGTTGCCTTTCATACATTTTTGACACTTCATCCCACAATGCAATCCGAAAAAGTTCAAATTTCAAGAAATGATGATACATATCACTATCAAACAAATAACTTATAATGTTAAGCTATACATTTTCACATAAAAGACACAGTATACTTATAGTTTACATTCATAAAACTGTCAGGAACTATATTTATAGACAACCAATATACGAGTGACCAAACAGGTCGTTTTTAAAGAAAGAAAAATATCCTTGCTTTTTTTCTTCTATTAAGTCCTTTGGTCTTCTCTTCTGCATTTTCTCACTTTATTATACATATGCAATAACATTTTTAACTGCATGTTTGCAAATATATAGTGTGCGACAAACAGATTGTGGGGTAAACGTCAATGAGACAGCAACCTAGCGACAAAAATATGCAAACGACATGTGCACGCTGAACGGAGAAAAGGAGATGCGAGTTTCCCTCAATGAGACAGCATCCCAACGACTACAGATATATATGAATGACATATTCACTTTGCTGATGCTACCATTTGTTTGGGTTTTTTTCAAGCTGTTTTTTTTTTTGCTGATAAAAAAAAACTGTCCGCAATGACAAAGCCAGTGGTGATGAAAGTGGCATTAAACACCAAAAAAGCAATAAAATAAATCAGGGTTTATCAAGACCCTTTCCTACACCGTATTTGGTTTGGTAAACAAGAATCCGTTGAAGGGATTTTAAATTGACTAAGGCAATGTTTTGCAACACATACATGTATTATGACTGATATATTTGTCGCTGGACATGAATCAGATTCATCGATGATTAAAAGTTCTTCTTGAATGCTTTGTATGAGCTATTAACTGGAGTTTTAAATTAACTAAAGCAATGTTTTGCAACACCTATATGTTACTATCTTTTTTGAAATGTGACTGATATATTTGTCGCTGGACATGAAGCAGCTACATCTAATAAAATGTGTTCATCAATGCCTTGTAGTATATTAATTGATTTATTAAGAAACATAAATTATAATATCAGTTTGTCTTGTTTGAAACAAGTATATGACTAAGAAGTGTCAGAAGATTTAAAAGAAAGGTAGGGAGGGTACAGCATCAGTAATAGAGGGCCTGTGTTTAAAGGTCTTTGTGTCCATCACTATTTTAGTGTGGAGACCTTTAAGTATAAACTTTATAAAGTTTTAACTTTATATTTTAAGTTACACTAGTCAGTTCGTTGTTTAACTTTAGGACGACACCTTTATATATAGAATTTTTTGTCTTACTACGAAAGGGTGTGTTTTATGACCAAGGATTGCAAAATTTCGGAGAATGTATCGCGCAGTCATTATTTGGATGCATCATTCGGTAGCTAAGTAGACATGTCGTTGGGAAGCACAATTGTGATACACTGACTGTGTCTGTAAAGATTCTATGCGCAAAATGGCAATAGAGTTACGTCCCTGCTAAACTGAAGTCTGTAGGTTTCAGCTCTGGAGTTCCCAGTGAAGACATATTTTTTTTTTTTTTTTTTTGGCAAACACACATTTTTTAAGATTTACAGTTACTAAATAAAACAAAAGTTGAAATCTGTAGTACATCTTAACACAAACTCGTGTGCTTACTTATTATGAACTGCTTAATGACATGAAATATAAAGTCATTTAGACACATGGGAAAAGTCGCACTTTTAAAACAACGATTTTTACGCTGATTAAGTAGACAGAGTTGCCTTTCATACATTTTTGACACTTCATCCCACAATGCAATCCGAAAAAGTTCAAATTTCAAGAAATGATGATACATATCACTATCAAACAAATAACTTATAATGTTAAGCTATACATTTTCACATAAAAGACACAGTATACTTATAGTTTACATTCATAAAACTGTCAGGAACTATATTTATAGACAACCAATATACGAGTGACCAAACAGGTCGTTTTTAAAGAAAGAAAAATATCCTTGCTTTTTTTCTTCTATTAAGTCCTTTGGTCTTCTCTTCTGCATTTTCTCACTTTATTATACATATGCAATAACATTTTTAACAGCATGTTTGCAAATATATAGTGTGCGACAAACAGATTGTGGGGTAAACGTCAATGAGACAGCAACCTAGCGACAAAAATATGCAAACGACATGTGCACGCTGAACGGAGAAAAGGAGATGCGAGTTTCCCTCAATGAGACAGCATCCCAACGCCTCTAGATATATATATGAATGACATATTCACTTTGCTGATGCTACCATTTGTTTGGGTTTTGTTTAAGCTGTTTTTTTTTTTTTTTTATAAAAGTAGTTCGCTGTTTAAATAGACAAAAGTGTTTTTAGACAACTTTTACACAGTAGCTGATTTATGTCCAGCGCAAAACAATGCTGTCATAATGCAAATAAATAATTATTATTCATTATTTTGGTGTTTTCAAATACACGCTTGTAGTAGAAAATGCTGATATAATGATAGAAAATATGGATAATTTACAAATACCTTGCTATTCTAGCTAATACAGGTTCGAATTCAATCCTCTTTGTAGAATTATACACATTACGACTCTGAAACACATATACACATAAAAATTTCCCCAGATTTCTACACGTATATTCAATGAGTGGCAAGAAAGTATTACGGTCAACTCGACTAATCAATTGTGTGGTGTTTTTTTTTTTGCTGATGTGGGCTGTGCGATTAACTTTTTATTTATATATACAAGTGTGGACACAGATCAGTGTGGATAGTATGTTTGGATGTTTGACAGTGTTTTGTATGACAAAAGAAGTTCTATATTTTCCCCATAGGGTTCTATATTATTAACTGTGTTGCACAATATGACAACCAACCTGAGCATTAGTAGAGTTGTTTATTTAATATTGAGTTTTTTTATGTTCAAAACCGGCATGGAAGAGACCCTAATTGCATTAATTGACAAATGATTTTGATAGAATATGTTCCACATCTTTGATTTTGGATACATTTTGAAGCTAGGAGAGGAACACATAACAGTTCATTTTTTCATGATGTGATTTTTTTTTATATGGGAGATGGTATCTGAGAACATTACTATTTGTATGGTTCTATTTATATTACTTTGTGTAGTCATCATGATCATTAGTAAAAGATTTCGTTTTAATGTCGAAATTGTTTCTCAGATTAGAAGACATTTAATTTTGTTTTAGGAATTAATTTACTCAGTTTAGAAGACATTAGTAATGACAATGCCTGACATTATGCTTGGGGCTAGATGAGCTAGAGAGTAAAATTCTGTGTTATTTTATATTAATTATTTGAAAATATTTCCTCAAAAGCAGGTCAAAGCGAAAAAAAAATTGGTCAGTATGAAAATGATATCATCAAAAGAACCTTTGTGAGCATGCTTCAAAGACTCATAAAAATATAACAGCTACAGAAGTCATCTGATAAAATTTCAAGTGGATATGAACATCTACATATTAATATGTCTAAAGATCTAAAAAGTTATAGTATTCAATATGAAAAAGGTATTGCAAAAATATTCTCTTTGCAATTCATTTTGTGATATGGATACAAATATAGGTAATACCAATACAGTAAGGCAGTTTTGTTGTGGTATGAAAGTGTATTGTAGTAATTAAAAATTGCTGTAAATTCACAAAAAAATTAGAAATAAACAAATGAATGATAAATGTTGACCATGTACAATGAAATATAGTTTTAGAATTCAATTAGGCCAAATAGGCCTTATAAATTTTGGTCTATTTTTTAACATACTGGATGACCATTTACACTCAGGACTAAGGTGTCATGTAGGCAGTATAGATGTATAAAATAAAGTGTAACATAACAATCAGGCATCATATTGCTAGTAGCTAGAGTAGCGTTGTTTGGTAAATTTGTGTTTTTTTTTATAAATTTGGCTAATGGACAAAAATGTTTGATTCAAATCTAAATAAAATGCTATTATCTCCCTATTACCGTACTTACATTGTGCATAAAATGGATACTATTTTGATAATTCCTTGTACGTACATGAGAGTTGTCTGTCAAATCTTTATTTCCAAATGAATGAATTGCATAACAATGAACTGAGCTCAAAGCAAAGCACTTTCATAATACACTTGGACAAAGAGCTCAATCCAGTGATATACTTTGTTCTACAGGTCCTTCATAAACATCCATCGACCAAAACCATATCTCAATAACATGCCATACTATGTATACATGGTTGGATTAGAAGTCCTGAAGTGAAAGACATGAATTTTATTATTGTAATTTAAGTATAAATACCGGTTAAAACTTTCACAAATTTGTGGTAAAAGCATTCAGTATCTATCAACTATCAATCACTTCATGCACAAATTGATATAGGTTGAGTGCCCCTCTGTTGGAAATAAGAACATATCTCAACCTAATTTTAGTTAACTGATGAAGAAACATTCAAAACTATAAAATTTTATCTTAGACTTGTGCGTGTCTATTTACCATCACCACTGAATCAATAATATACATGTATGTAAACATATATAAGAGTAAAATTGACAAACATACATGTATATCAGACTAAAACTGACATTCGGACTTTACTCCACCTTAATTTCTCAAGTCGATGTTCAAATCTGACTTCATGATAAAATTAGATTCCATATCGATGAAATATCCCTCTGATAGACTAGCCGCAACGAAATACCAGTTTTAAAATGATAGGTGGAACCTAAATTTTAAACGATATATTCTAAATATTGCTAATACATTTCATAATAATTCTTCTAAAAAATTTGCTATGTTTTTCATTAAGGTCTTTCCTTTTTCAAAAGGGAAAGACCTTACTGTATTTCTTCTGTTTATTATTATTATTCTTCCGCCAAACTTTGACAAATTTATCCGCGTTAATCTTAAGACTTGTCGCTTTCATGTTCACACTTTGTATCGGTGTCATAAATACCTATCCGGAACTCACCCTGTGAGTCGAAAAATTTTGTCGGTTCGGAGTAATCCCTCCGAAACCCAAAAACCCTTGTTATCGTTCCAACACCGTAACCGTAATAGGTAGAAAAAAAACGAAGGGTGAAATTTGTTCAGGACCTTGGTTCTTCATTACATTTGGATCGAAAGGATTCAACGACTCATTGGTAGGGTTATGCCCCTATTAAAATTAACCGGTGTCGGTTGGCAACCAACTCAGAAACCGTAAGTCGTAGACACCTAGGATCTTCACCATTCATCATCAATTTATGTGATTTTGAAAAATATCTCAAGGTCAAATGTGTATGTTGACCTTGACCTTTGACCTAACACCTTGTTAGCGTATAATCTCAGCAACCTCAATACTTTCAGAAGTGTTGTATAGTGGAAAATGTTTGGGTCATTAATGCGCAACTTTGTTACATTTTGACCGAAGAGATTTGACCTTTCTGTAAGGGGCATAACCCCTGTTTTAGGTTTCTGAAAAGAGAAAATCAGCTTTTACTATGTAACCAAAGGTCCTAGACCCATGGGGTCTACAGCAATGACATTGAGGACTAATGACCTTGACAAAGGTCAAGGTCATGTCCCATATAGCGAATTATGTGTTTTTGACCTTATTTAAAGGATTTTCAGTGTGTTTTAAAGCTTTTCAATACATTCTACGTCTATTGGAACATGTATCTTACATTACCAAAAGAAAGACCTCTCAATTGTTCAAGAACAATTGACATTTTAATTATTTTGTCTTTTGTTTAAGACTGTATATTGACCTCTAGATGTCTTTCAATTACATCCAGGTTGGCTTGGGTTGATGTCTGATTAGTGTACATGTTATACATCAATGTGGGATTCACATGTAATAAAGTTCAATTACTTCTCAATGTCATATTAGAAATTTATGAAAATCAAACAGGGAGTTTACATCAATAGATATAAACAATGCACCAAAGTTTAATGAGAATTGTTGATAACATTATCAGAAACTTGAAAATTCCCCCTTTTTAATATATATATAAAAACCCCATAACTTGGAAATGTAAAATTCATAAGATTCTATCTAAAGGCAGCAGCTTACATCACTAGATATCAACAATTCACCAATGTTTCATGAGAACTGCTGGAAGCATTTTTGAGTTATAGTTTAAAAACTGGAATATCCCCCCTTTTTTTGAACTCGGAAACATAAATTCTAAAATTTGTAAAAAAAAAAGAAAGGGAGTTCACGATAGATATAAACAATTCACCGAAGTTTTATGCAATTTCATTAAAGCCTTTTAAAGTTCATGTCTGACATGTTGACAACGGACGGACAGACAGACTGACAACAGTATTCCATTATACATCCTGTAAACAGGCCTATACAAATGAGAAAACCTTATACTGTATATTGTAGAAGAGCCGAACATGTTCATATTGGGATACAGTTAATATATTGATATAATGATTAGAGGTTTATCAAAAAAAAACTTTCATGGCATCAAAACTGTAAGTATTTGCATTTATTCTGTTGATTAATAGCTATAGTGGTACATGTACATGAGGACTGGGATGAAATCAATTATAAATGTATACATGTATAGTTCAATTCTGATCAATAGTTTCATGGTAAATAAGTTGTAGTAGGCTGATTGAAGTTTGCAGCATATTCAACTTTGAACATCTTTTTCAGGTCTGCAATCCATATACAATTTTAGAACAAAGTATATGTGGTATGATTGCCAATGAATCGACTATCCACAGAGGTTCAAATAACAAAGTAAATATAGGCAACTATACAGCCTTCAAAAAAGAGGAAAAAAAACCAGTCCAGACATGTTAAATATTTGTAACAATTAAATTGAGAAAAAGTAATGGCCTGATTTACAACTTATAAACAACAGGTTCGACACCCCCCCCCCCCCCTAAAAAAAAACCCAACAAAAAACAAAGTTCTAAAGAAGGTAAGAAGTAAATAAAGCCTTTTCAACTTATTAAGGAGGATCTGGAGGGGATTCATTTCATTCCAAACAACTTTTCTTTAGGGTGGATACATATAAAAATTACAAAGAGTAAACCAACAAAAAATATATGTCTGTTTTAAGTCAGGGGATTCATTGAAATAAGTGATTTTTAAATCACTTATTTGAGTAGGAAATTCAAAGTTTTGTCATAAGTTGTAATTCTGTAGTTATACCAAAATTTTAAACACATAAGTTTAAATAATATCTTTTAATTAGTTTAAGGTTACATACATGTACTTTAATAAAAATAGGGTAGGTACATGTAGGTCGGTATTCCCATTTTATCTTATTTTTTCATTTTACTTTTTGTGACATGATTTTGAGTCATGCAGTTTCATCTTGTAGTGGTCCGAGTTGATCATGGGCCGAGTTTACCTGTAATTTTGAAAATTATTTCCCTTTGTTATTGGTTGCGGAAAATACGGCGGCAAAGTGTTATTTCATCACACGAGTCGCGAATTTCCTAAAAACAGCTATCATATTCACGATTGTGAACTTTGGGATGTATCAGGCGACACTATCTTTACTTTTGACACGAGTTCAGTTTATTTTTCACTTTATGACAGATAAAATAACTTAGGGTCGGCACTCGAAATAGGGTGGGTCGGGTAACCGTAAACAGACATATATTTTTTTGATGATTAGCAATGAGCATGACGTGACAACTATCCACAGAGGTTCAGATGACATAAATGTAGCAATTATAGGCAACCATACAGCCTTCAAAAATGCGGGGGTGTCATTACCATAGGAACAACTTTTCTAAAAGATGATTCCACATATTTTCAATAAATAATTAATATTGAAGTGTATCTCAGGCATCTGAGAACAGACTATTGAATTGAATCGGTACATCTGCATTATATGGAAATGTCCAAAACAAATGAACAACACTTCAAATTGGGACCGAAAAGGGTTATACATGTTATACCAACTGAAACTTCTATTGTCTGAGAGAGATGTAAAGACGGTTCTAGGTCAATATTTTCACAACAAAAACAAACATTAACTGTATGTTATTACGTATTATTTTTCTAAATTTATTACCGATGTTTACAGGTTGTCACATCAATGTTTAAGTAGTTTAAGAGGTTATTGAAAAACAAAACAATGAGATTGGGTGTAATTTCAAATGGGACAACTATGCAGTGATGTCAGCAATCAAAAACAATTGGAACTGAAAACTACCCGTCTTGCTTATAACAAAACAATTTCAAAAACAGATATGACAGACATAAACCAACGACAACCACTGGACTACAGGCACATAAGATATTTGGCATGTTTTGGCGTGTAACCCTTTGGAACAGTTGTGTAACAGCACAACATAAAAACATAATGCCAATTTATTTTGTATGTTTCACTGCATGTGTAATGTAAAACTATAAATTTGTTAAAATATCTAACGAAGTCCAAATTATAATACTCTCAAAACAGTTAACTTTATGTCTATATTTTGTCCATTGTTGAAGACTGATTGTTGCCCTCTATATGTACGTCCTATATGTCGTTTTGTTTTCTTTGTCATTGGGTCCTCATTGACGTGGGGTCCTCATTGACGTACATGTATACTCACATGTAATTTATCAATATGAATTTGGATAAAATTCGTCAACGTAGAACGATTTGAGTGACCTCATCCCCTCCCCGTCCTTTTCTAGATAAAAATAAGGGTGGGGGTGTACCTCCCTATTTCTTGATTCTACCCTGATAGTCGAGTTTGTCATATCTTTACACCGTCATTGCTAGGATTTCAAACTTCTGTGACTATACATGTACATGTATATATATTTGTTTTGTAATTGGTAAATTCGATATGGCAGTATGGTATTTGCGGAATTCCCACGTAAATGCCATGAGTAAATTAGGATATACCATTTTCATGGCTGTAATACACCTTATCGCTATTTGTCCGCCATTACTGGATATCACACAGGTTCCTGTAAAATGTTGGCGTCATAAAACAAAATATCTGACGCCACAATGGAAAAGTGATTGTTGTCAAAAGTTCAAGCGGCCGGGTCAGCCGGGATTAGCGATAAGGTGTATGTAGGTCATTTAGACACACTAAAGTGTAAATAAACTGTGTCATGTTTCTGCTTTGTAATAAAATTGATGATGAATACCATTTTTTTCTATATTGCAAACTAAACTCAAAATTTTTGTCGTTTTTCAGTAGAACATACGAATCATTAAAAACGTATATAAAAAACTTCATTTGACTGCCGAAACCATATTAGGTTTAAAGAAAAATAATTGACTTTGTTCTGTTATTCAAGAATAAACATAAAAGTCTCAAATTATATATTGAATTTTGGGGTTGAAAACTATTTTTGTCTGAGACAATGTGCAACTTTTTACACAATCTATACTCCAATTATAAACTTTGTATGCCTTTATTTATTAAATTAACTGAATGAAATAAGCTCACATGGTTGACTGTAAAAAAAAAAAAGTTGTTATTTTATTTTTAAATTGTAACGTTTATTTGAATGACGTCATCAAAACTGATGCTGTGTGTGACGTTTATGCGTATAAAAGTGGCAGGTACTTGATATTACTGGAAACGTTTTGCAGTAAAACCATTGAGTTTTTACCGATTTTTACAATGTGAAGTGTTACAGATCGAAAATCATTCGATAATTTGTTTAATAGTTTGTTGTTTATTAATTTATTCAATAAAACTGTTAGTTTAAATTTAGAAGGTTAGCTCTGCAAATATAGTCGGTATATAGAATCCGGGAATATCTCTTTTTAAATGCACTATTTTACCCCTCATATTTCTTGAGAAATTTAGCCATCTGGGGTTGGCTTAAACATGGGTTGACTTCACTAGTTTTAAAAACAACAAATATTTAAGTTATAACTTATAATGAATAATTTTGACAATGCCGGTCTTCTAAAATAATTTCTGCGAAAACCAAATAAACTTGACCCGGATTTTTGTATTTATCATTCTAATACTTAATTATGGCATACAATCTGCATACTCCGCCTTATGTGTCCATGTGTCTCACTTTGTTGTCAATTCAATATTAGAATACATATTCAATTTTGAGTTAAGATCGTGTTTTGATTTACCCATCACTTACTGCGTATTTTTGGATTTATTTTTGTCCTTTGTTACTGTGTTGTTTTTTTTTTGTTTTTTGTTTTTTGGTGCTTCTGGTCCAATTTTGACAAGTCAAGCTCTTTTTAAAAGTTTTTTTCTATCTGTTCTAATATTAAACTGGTATCCGACATGTCATGATCATCTCATTTTAAATGTTTCACATTGAATTATATAGTGACCAATCGTGCACACAAAAAGAGAGGTAAAAGATACTAAAGAGATAGTCAAACTCACAAGTCGAAAACAAACTAACAATGCCATGGCAAAAAAATAATACTGACCAAAAGACAAGTTAAATTTACACAGGCAGAAAAGAATACTAAAGACTGAGCAACATCAACCCAACCAAAAACTAGGGGAGATCATATATACATAACTATTGTATAAGGCAGTACGACGACCCGTAGTTTAAAGCCTTGTCCCGATGACTTTGGTGGCTATAAGTGACTCATTTGTTACCATACGTACAGCTATCATGACTTATTATAACGAACTCTTTCAAAAATAATAGTGGTGCCAAAAGAAAATTCTGAATTGTTTATTTTAACAACCATTATTGTTAAAAAAACCAGCTAAAGAATAAAACTATATAAACACGGACGGCAGTGCATAATTCTCTATATATAAATTACATACAAGCTAATACTAGTACTGACAATTCAAACCCAACACACGCAATTGATATACGAACTTGTTTATATACAGAAGTTAGCATGCAGATCAGTCTATCTGATCCATTAAAATTATTACATTATTGTCGTAATTTTGAATCGTTTTTTTTTTCGTTACTAAGAAAGACTAAAAAAGACTGCAATCTAGCTACTTCGTATGACTAAATATGAAAAAGATTAAGATATAATCAAATAGAGCTAAGGAAAAAAGATGAAAATATAATAACATATAATGAGGCATCTCTTGTAATTCCAGTGTTTTTAAATGTTTCCGTTTGGTTTAAAAATCAAATTTTCAACTTGAAAATAAAGGGTCGTCTAAATTTGCGTATTATTCACACAAGTCCAATCTTTTATCTAACTATGGATAGGATATGAATGACTCCATTTTAACCCGGGACCATTTATCTGTGTCAGTCAACAGCGATGTTTTCCACTCATGTCTGAGAGTTGTTTTATTGTCCCAGTCCAGTCGTTGTTTTCGATAGTATTTGAGTTGGTTTTGTTTTTATTGTCTAAGCGGTTGTGTTCGTTAATATCAGACTTCTAAATTTTAATTTAGGAAGTGAATGGTATAACAAATATGTGTAGCCTCCAATAATGAATTCGCAGTCAATTTATACTTTTGCTTTTAGAGTTTGAAATATCGTATAATGCATATTTCCCACTATCTTTTTTTTAGACTGTAAGTTGACCTCTATATATCTTTGTAAATTTGTTTGTGTACTGGAGTTAAAGTCTCATTTTCACTGAGTCTGGCATGCATGGATCTCTTTTTAAAATTTAGAGAAGGGCTTTTAATGTAAGTCGACCAGTTTGTGATTATATTTGTGCATTTATTAAAATCAAATTCATTACTTGAAGAATTAATCTCAGTAAAAAGGAAAGTACGTTGTCCGTTGTTATGATTGGAGTAAACTATAAACAGTCTCCGGGACAAGTTTGCAATTCCGCTGAGTGCAAAAGTTGTCACCTTAATTTTTGGAGTTAAGTCAAAACAAAGTTGATAACTTGGTTGGTATTGGTTCCCTGATATTTGTCCTAAAATTTTTTGGATCTAGCACCACTGTTGAAAAAGTTATGCCCCTTTTTTCAACAATTTCCTCAGAGGAAAAGTACTTTTCCTCAAGGGAAATCAAATTTCCCTGAAGGAAAAAGATTTTTCCTCAAGGGAAATTGTTTTTTCCTCAAGGGAAAAAGATTTCCCTTAGGGAATTTGCTGCATAATTATTTCCTTTGAGGAAATTCTATTTCCTTTGAGGAAATTCTATTTCCTTAGAGGAAATTCTTTTTCCTTTGAGGAAATTTGCAGCTTCCAATTTTCCTTGGAGGAAATACTTTTTCCTGTGAGGAAATTTGTAGCTTCAAATTTTCCTTGGAGGAAATACTTTTTCCTGTGAGGAAATTTTTGACAAACACTTTTCCTTGGAGGAAAATTCAAGACAACAAATTTCCTCTAAGGAAATCATTGATCTTCAAATTTCCTCTAGGGAAATTTCTGAACATCAAATTTCCCTTAAGGAAATGTTTTTCCTCTATGGAAATTTCATAACAGTACAAACAGTATTAATATATTTTCTCCTAGACTGAATTATTGATACAAAAGATAATTAAAACTTTAATACTGTAATACAAATTTTCATGGTGAGTATTAAACATACAAAAACAAAAGGCTGACTGTTTAGCATGTTTAAGACAATACAATAATAAGCAAAATGCTATGAATATCATACCATTTGTGATGTTATTAATATTGTGCTCATATTTGCATATTAAATAAAATAAACACTTTTCATGTCAAATTAACTTGTCTTCTGTTTCAGCTTCTGTGTATTCGACCCCCTACATAACAGTTCAGTCCATAAATAATTCAATCCACAAGACATCTTCCTTCAATTGGTTGAATAAATTTTGGCAACGTATGTTCTTCAAACATCTTCTTTGTATATTTGATATGATGGAGCCATGTACATGAATTGATAAAGCAGGTGTTTATTTCGACAACAAACATGACAAAGATACTATTTTTTTTCTTAATTTCTCCATAATCCATCAGTTAATATGAATGTAGGTTGTTACATTTTACACAATTGTGTTCTTTGATAGTACTCTATTTTGTTTATAGCAATTTTGTAGGATTTTTTCTATTTCTTTTTCCAGAAAAACACACAGTTGAGTTCATTTCACATTAATAATCCAATTAGCACATTATGTAGAAAAGTATTAACAATTAAGTTTCCTCTTCAGTATAGACCTGCAGGACCTGTTGATGATCATAAAAACCAAGATATCTGACCTATAAATACACAAAATAAAAAAAAAATGTTATAAATGGAGAAAAAAACAGCAATATAAATAAGCTTATTTTATCATGTTTAATGAACATTTTGAGAAACTTTCATTTGATATTCTTACTTGTCATGCTTATGAGTTCTCTTATTTCAGTGCTTTGTGTCCAAGATTTAATATTCGTTGTTTAGTGCCTTGCAGTGATATTTAAAGTTGAGCCACTTGCAATAGTTGTTATAGAATGTTCATATGTTGTGTTAATATTTGAACCACTGTCCTATATTATGGTCAGGTTGAGTGCTCACAGACATGAGGCCTAAATTAATATATTGTTTGTTTCCCTAATCCCTATTCTGACAAGCCAGGTGTGGGTAGGTAGGTAGGTAAATAATTTTATCTTTCCCAAAAGCCTGAATATTATCGGATGATCCGGCAAGCCCGAAAATCAGAAATGAATAAAATAATATTTGGCTTAGTTTTGACAATAAAATTTTATGAGTAGGGCCATTTTTGCATGGTCGGTCAGGATTGGAGAAACAAACAATATTTTATATTAGGCATGATTTTTTTTTATTAATTGTTATTGACTTTGAACATGTTGAACTAAATTGGATTGTTTAAATCTTTATATGTTGAGATCTTTAATGGATGACCTATAAAGGAAGTGTTTTCTCATTATTGAAGGCAGGCCCATGATTGGCCTTTAATTTCTTGCATCCGCTTCATTGAACTCTGGTGGATAAGTCACTCATTTACCATACCACATTTTCTTATTTTTATATGAGTCATCATTCAAAGGCAATTTCTTTTATTACTGTAATTCAGAAATTATCGAAACTTTTTAGTAATGCGAATAATGTGACTGGGTGAGTATCTCAAAAATAAGAAATCATATTTTGATAACAGAAACATATATATATATATATCATGTAACTATATAGATCTTTATGCAGATTTTTTTTGTAATCACAATAAGTTTTCCCTTCCCTGAAAAATCTGAATTTACAGTATATAGAAGTGGTCTTACCATTTAGGCCTTGTTGTATTCTGTTTATCTTGTTTTGCGCTCATTTCTATTGTAACTGTTTATATTTTTCATCATTTTTCTATATTTCTTGTCCTATAAAACATAAAAAGGGTAAAAACTATTATAAAACATCAGTTTGTGTTTTTCTTTATATTCAGTTATATTTAAAAAGAATGGAATATTTGTGCTATTTCATTTCACAAACTTTTTGCCAGTCATGACTTTCAAAGACTTTCACCCTGATCAATAGTTTAAAAAACAAACATTCCCATACTTTTTCTTTGTGTTCGTACTAATTTTTCATTTGACAACAGAGACATGATTCAACTTTTCTTCTAAAATTTGTTTCGCTTGACTATGTTAAACTCTGAAATATTGTTAACAGTATAATCTGTATGTGTCTCACTTGTCAAAATTTCAAATTAATATATAAATCAGATAAAAATGCTATGCATGGCTCAGCTTGATACAAACGTACAGGTTGAACCCAGAACAGTTGGGGCAAGTATGGACACAACATTCAAGCTCAATACAACTCTGAATTTTAAATTTGGATTGTGATTCAATAGTTGATGCAGCATAGGTTTCTGACACAGAATGAATGCGGTCCAAGTACTTAAAAATTTTAAATTGACAATTAACCTCTAAAATAGTCCAATATTCAAAATCTCAATACATGGTTAGATGCAGCATATCAACATGATCAAAGAACCCCAATAATTAATTTTTTGGTGAAATCAAATAAAGTTAAATTTTGGACCTTTTAGAACTCAATGTGGACCAATTTGATAATGGGTCAAAATATCAAAAATCTTAATGAATGGTTAGATTCAGCATATCAAAGAGCCCCATATAATCAATTTTTGTTGAAATCAAACAAAGTAAAATTTTGGACCCCGATTTGGATCAACTTGAATTTGGGCCCATAATAAAAAAATCTAAGTAAATATTCAGATTCAGCATATTAATCTGAACACCAAGGATTTAAATATTGTTAAAATCAAAATAAGTTTAATTTTGGACCCTTTGGACCTTAAGGTAGACCAATTTAAACAGGACCAAAAAACTAGGAATCTAAATACACAGTTAGATTTGGCATATCAAAGAACTCCAATAATTCAATTTTCTATAAAATCAAACAAAGTTTAATATTGGCCCCTATTGGCCCCTAATTCATGTAATTCCTAAACTCTGAACAAAACTCTGGTCACAAACCTTGTGTTTGAATTTCATAGATTTCTATTACTTGTACTAAAGTTATTAAGCGAAAACTAAATGTCCTGGGACAACGACGACTACATGATAAAATTGAGAATGGAAAAAGGGAATGTGTCAAAGAGACAACAACCTGACCATAGATTTGAGGGTTGGAATCCTTTTCTTTTACCGAGCAATGCATTTGAATGGGAGATATAGTTGGAACCCCTCTTTGCTCTTGGTTGGGACCCCCCTTTTAAAATGGCTGGATCCGCCCCTGAGAAGCATTATAGAAAAATCTATAAGCTTTAACTCAAAATAAGGATAATTTTATTTTTAAAGGGCAGGCACAGATCCAGAGGGGGGTTCAAGGGATTGGAACCCCCCTTTTTTTGGATAATCAATGCATTTGAATAGGGACATGTAATTGGACCCCCCCCCCCCCCTTTCCCCTTTTGTCCTGGGTTAGAATCCCACCCCACCCCTTTTTAAAATGACTGGATCCGCCCCTTAAGGGTCTATAATTAAGTTTGACAACATCAGACGACATACTACTTTATCAAAAAAAAAATGCCACATTTCATCCAATTTAATTTCATCCCTTACTTGCTACATGTATTTCATCCATAATATTTAAAGAAATAAATTTGGGAGGAGTATGATTTTAATTCATTTGTAATTTGCAAGTTATTAACTATCCAAACTAGAGACCTAATAGAGTAGATATACTTGACTAATTTAAATCAAACTTGGGGTGACTGGGAACAAAGATTTAAGGGAATAGATGACAGTTTACCTACAATGACCTAGTTTCATAGCAATAGCATACATTAATAAAGACTACATGGTCATTCTTATGTTTAAACGTGGTTTAAACTTTGGGTGTTCATTTTTTAATGTTTAACATGTTTAAAGCTAACAATTTCAACTACATACATGTATCAAGATTTGATCCTACATTATTTAAATATTGAAAAAAATAGCTTTTTAAATTTGGATCTATACGGTAGTGTTACCTATATTCGTGGACATAAGACTATTGAAACGGAATGCGGTAAAACTAAAAAACAACCAATTGTTTTTTATGCCGATAATGTTACCTTAGAACTTCATTAAAATAAAACAATTTAGTTTGATTCTTTCCGTTAGCTAGTTTATTTGATATGACCTACATTTCTTGTGTACACAAATCGGCATATGATGCCAAGTACGTCACCTATTTTCGTGGAAAAAGTTCGTTCTAAAAATAACTCAAGAAGAACACACAGTATGGAAGCCCAGTGGTGAGCATAACATTGTTATTTCTTTCAAGCATATTTGTGAACATGCTCAGTGTAGTGAAAACAAAAACAGTTTTTAAAACCAAGTATTTCTTTATTTATTTTTTGAGACTGAAAACCTTACAAAAATCAAAGAAAAACGAAATAAAAAATAAAAAATAAAAAAAATAAAAGTTTTGAAAAATTAGTTAAATTTTTAAAAGTAATAAAAATAGAATTAAAAGATGATATTAACAATTATTTTTACTTACCATTAATTTAAAAAAAATTTGCTTAAAGCCACAATTCAGTCAATATATATTTTGTTTGCTTTTCAGAGTCATGATTAACTTTTTCAGTCCACAGAAGATAATATCCATATTATAAAATCAAGCAAATGTTCACAACTTAAACATATCCAACTGTAAGTGTTAATAAAGAACCGCACTTTAAATGTTAAATATAAATAACTGGAAACTGTCAAACTATTTACAAATTTATGTCATCATCATTATTCTTCAGTCTCTTTCTGTTTGCAGGGTAAGCCATGGCACGGACAGTAAAATTTATCTGATCTGCGTAGGACGGAAACATCACAGCAAAATTTGAGATGAGTCCAATGATCACACTGTAGATATTCACATTTGGCCCATTGTGTGAATACAATGGAGATGCAATCTTGTAACTCCTTCGGCTGCCACATGTTGCAAACACAACATAAAGTGCTATCATCTTGATCATCTTCATCTGATATTGAGTTATCAGAAACGACTATGTTCTGCAGTCCCGATGGACCTGGTTGTTGAGACTCTTGTTGGTTAGGCCTTTGTTTCTTGTTTGTGGTTGTTGTAGTGACAGAAGGTGATGAATCATTTTGCTTTCGTTTAGTAGTTGTTTTCTTAGGATTTTTATTAACTTTAGGTTTTGTTGATTTATTGTTGGTTGTTGCCTTGGACTTTGACTTTGATTGCGCAATGTATTCATTTATTTTTTCACGTGTCTCTGGTTCTGTTATGGCTTTTCCAGCTACTATCTTGTAGATGGAACGTCTTTCCTTTTTAGGTGGATTTCTTTTTGACAAATTTGTTGATTTAGAATTGAAGAAAGCTGTATTTTCATCCGTTTTTTCAACAGTAATTTTTTCAGCAACATAAATTTGGATGCTTTCATTTTCAGGGTTTGATGATATAGGTTCTGTGTCAGCATTGATCTCTGAATTGGACATTAAATTTACTGGTTCAGTGGTTATGTTTTCAATGGCAGGGATATCTTCAACTGTTGTACATGTATTTTCCTCTAGTTGGCTCTGTTTATGCATGGCATCAGAAATTGAAAATAATGACTGATCAATAGCATCTCTATCTAATGGGTATATACCTGACTTACGAAAAGCAGACTGTAAATTTGTTGGAGAAAGAGCAGAGTTGTAAGACTTGCAGGCAATAGAACATAAGTTGTACTTGTTAATTACAGATGAATTGGTGCGTTGGAATTTGTGACATTCGGAACTGTATATTCTTGCAAAGGGCCCAAAACAACCAACATCCATGGGCTGAAGAACATGGCTAGTATGAGGAGGCAAAACATACAAGATAATTTTTTTCTCAACTGCCCAATCAATTATATCCGGTGTTATGTGTGTCCTGTGACCATCATAGAGAAGAAGAGTATGTTTGTCCTGCATTCCAGTTACATATTTGATGAAATGAGTTTCCAGATATGACTGAAAAATTTCTGAATTGGACCATCCAGTTTCACTGACAGACCCATCAGCACCAGGTGTGGCCCCTTCTAATAACTCCTGTCTCATACGTTTACCAGCGAAAATGAAATACGGTGGAATTTGATGTCCTAAGGCGTTACCACATCCCATTACCGTTGTTGTTTGGCCTTTTTCAGAGGACAATGTAGAGGGTACATACTCTGCAGATGCTACAACATTTGGGGGTTTAAAGTTTGGTTGTAAACCCTTTTCATCAACATTATAAATGCTCTGGGGTCTGTCTTTAAGCTCATATTTTTCCATTATACGATCAAGTTCATCGAAGTACCTATATATTGAAGTCCTTGATGTTGCTTTTGCTCGAAGCTCTGAAATGGTTTTGGGTCTCCATACTTTAAGTTCTGGCCATCTACCCATGAAGCCGTAAAACCATCTCAGAGAAAGATGCTTGTCATCTTTTCTTTTCATCCCCAAGTGGACAGCATACTCTGATCCAAGATCCACCACTTCAGCCCTAGTGTAAGCATAACCTACTGCACCCATTTCTTTGATGTGCTGAACCAACCTCGCCTCCTGTTCACAATCAAACACTGGTGGTGGTCCTGACTTGACATTGTCCACAGAGATGTGGCCCAACACACGATCTCTTAATGTCTGTTCAGGTAGACAATACTTTCTTGCAGCCTTGGCAACACTAAGCTTGTTGTCAGTGACATCTAGATAAGCATTAGTCAGTTTTGTTGGCGAATATGATTTATATTTCTGTCTTTTAAGTTGAATCTGTAAAATATTTAAAAAAAAATCACATTAATAATTTTGTGATACACAGAACAAATAAATTCACAATAAATTTAAATTATACAAATCCTCTATAAAACCTAGTTATCAACGTTAGTTGAATTTAATTTACAAAAACTGTGCTCAATAACTTCTTGGAAGTTCATTTAATGAAACAAAATTCATCTTTTAACGCTAAAATACATTGAAAACATATAAGATTATGACACTGATTGCGTTCCATAGATTTTTTTGGCCGACAGGGAATCTCCTTGTTAGTCACGTGATATTGTTCATTAGACAGTAGAGTAAACAGACGACACTTGGATTTGGGATTATAGCTTTGGAATAAATATATATGGGTCGATGGAAATCAGTCAAATAAGGTAATAAGTAAAATCCGCCATTTTGGTAATTAAATAAATAAGTAAACTGTCTTACCTTGCTAGAAAGTACGAAATTCATTTTGTATGTTGACGTTGTAGGGATATCCTATAGCAATCAAAACATGCGAGTGATGACGTCATAACAATAACACGCATGCGAGATATTTAGGATTTCCGGAAGTCCACGAACTTATGTATCCACGAAATTATGTGACTAGACTGTATATAATTGTGAATGTCACATGGATGTATTTTAATGTAAAGCATCTGAAAAATCATTAGCCGTCTCATATATATTTCAGTTCTTCAAAAGGCAAATTTGTATGAGCTTATGCTGAAAATAGAGATTTCTTATTAAGGAGAAATCCCTGCCCCCCTTTTTGTGTGAAAAATTTTGTTGATTATATAGGGAATCACGGAAACATGACTGAGGCAAGCATCCCCCATCTGAACCCCCCCCCCCCCCCCCCCCCTGAATATGTTTTTTTAGCTTGTGTAGGTGTACGTCAGTAAGGAGGCAACCATTTGATTTGTAGGCCGGGTGAAAAATGTGATTAATCTTGCTTTGTAAACTTGTGCTATAAATAAAAATTACCAATCCATTAAAAAATCCGTGAGCCCAATCTCATCCAGTGAAATAGATTATAGTCTGTTTTCGAAGTTATATGGAAGTAAGTTAGTAGTCCATATAATTATGACGCAGTGCAAGGCATTTTTTCTAAGGAGAAGTGTAGAATGGGGGAATGGAACCAATAAATTGATCGGATCCGAAATGTTCTTCCCAGTAAAGGAGCACCCTCAGGGAGCACCTATTATTTTGTAGGTAATTATTATTAGTGTCGGTGGTCTCACAAGTAAATCAGAGTGAATATTGCATGCACATTAAAATTAGCAGAGAAGAGACAATTATCAACTTGTGTATTATTCATTTTCTCGCAGTTATTTACGGTAAATCAGCTATATAGACATAGGAAGATGTGGTGTATGTATATATATATATCCGAAAACAGGTGTTCGGTTCTGTACTATAGTGGCTATAGTATATGACTTTTAAATAACAATTATCAATTATATCTGTATTCTGTGGATGGTCGAAGGGGATGGAATCCGGGGTTGGTCTCCCCTAGCATTTTGTGAGCAATCATTGCATAAATGATAATCTCGGGAATCCTCTCAAGTTCCTATATATACAAGGTGATAGGACGTTCCGATGGAATAGGTTACCTGTGCATCAGGAAAAGTTTTAAGGCATAGTGTGAAAAGGTAACCTATTCCAACGGAACCGAACGTCCTGTCACCTTGTATATAGGAACCTTAAAAATATGTGAATAGGTCGGGAAAAACTCTCTTTTGACACTTAGGTATTGCACTGTTGCATTACACACCAATCAAAACGCAAACAATATGGGAAAAGATAACATTTTAACCTACACAATATATGAATAAGGTATACACTTTTGGAATCTAAATTATATGAAAAGGGTGGGGTAAGCGTAGAAAACCAGCGGCAACGACACCCCTTATTTAATGGAGACATGTAGTTGGAACCCCCTTTATCATGGCTGGATCCGCCCATGATTTTACATGTAAATCAAGCCCCGGGTATTTGTTGGCATAACGGTAACCACGAAAGGGGGGGGGGGCTAATTAAAAGCACGAGGAATTATAAATATACAATTCAACAGGGGTAGAGTGCATCGAGGAATGGGAATTAAAATTGTCTCTTCACGATGATCGAAAAAAGTATCTTGCACGTTATTTTCATCATCTTGTCTGAAACACTCTGAATAATGAGCTTCAAGGCGAAAACAAGGCATGTGAAATACTAATAACATACACTTCTTTTTTTATACGTTGTATGGACAAACCCATAAATCCCTCAACAAAAATTGCTTGATTCATGTCATATCAAATAAATTACAGCGCGGAAAGGTAACTTTAATTTAATATCAAAACTAAATTTTTGTTATATTTTTCAATAAATTTATAAATCTTAATTAGGCATGCGTTGCGTGAGTTCCATTTCATGAGACCTACACAGATTTCTATAAAACAAATCAAAAATTATAAATACAGTTTTTCAATTCTTTCCGGCATAGATTAAAAAAAAATATGTATATAATCTATATACGATTTGGTTGAATTATTTCACTTCATTTTAATGATAAATCCTTTAGTTCTTAAATTTTTAATTAAAATGAATTTATCATTTTGATATCTAACGATAAACTTTTTAAATTGAAGTGACATGGTCAGTAACCTAATTAGTTGCAAGGCTGATTACCATCTTACAGGTGACCCAGTAATTTTCCATATGACAGTAGCGTGTACCCTCGGGGTTATATCGGGGTGTGTATAACTTATTTTCTGGGGAACATCCTGTCCACGTGTAGTACTTAGCATATATTGCAACAGATGACATTAAACAAATTTTCTTTGTAGCATCGGAGGCAATTTCATGTTCGACCACACAAAATATTTCACAAAAAAGATATGATAAAATCAAAAGAAAAAGATAAAGAAATATTAACAAATAAAGGTGGAATTGAGTAAACGGGGATTCGTGTTTTTATGAGCTTATTTTCAGTGGACAACAACAAATGGAAGTTTTTAACGACCTTGTGTGACCTATAGTTGTTAATGATTGTGTCATTTTGGTCTTTTGTGGATAGTTGTCTCATTGGCAATCATACCACATCTTTTTGACTGGCTATATACATGATATAATATATATAGCACTTACACGGTCGGTCCAGTGGACATATTTCATACTAGATAACTTATACAGTAATTCTTTTTATATATATGAAAATTATTGTCCGATCTGATACACGTACCTATAATGTACAGAATTTTGAACAGCTTCAAATATATGGGGTCCGTAGAAACACCGCAAAGGACCTCCTTAGTGCACTAAGAACAAAAATGTGCACTAAGGACCTACTCCTTTCATAATTTTAAATTATATTTTTTTCTAATGTTTTCTCGACACGTGCCTCAAAAAGTTGATTGTCACCTTTAGTATAATCGATAGCAATTCATGTTCGCTCAACCTTGGCCCGTGAATAATCTACTAGTATACTGATTAAACATGTATATGGTATTTCAAATTGTTCTCTATTTTTTTTTTCATTTGTTTGTTTTTGCCGTATTTATTCTGTCTGCTATTTTTTTTACTTCTAAATTAATAGCGTATTTTCAACTCTTTTCAGTTTGGGATTTTTCATCCTTTTAATTTTAAAAAGACAAATAATTGTGAACACTTCACGGAAAAGTGAGGATTGATATTTGGTTGCTTAACGTCCAGTTGCCAATACTTCATTCATTTTTCTAATGTTAAGAACTATGCCATTTATCAATATTTCGATTTGAGCGTTACTGATGAGTCTTGTGTAGACGAAACGCGCGTCTGGCGTACTAAATTATAATCCTGGTACTTTTGATAACTATCACAGCAATGTTTTTAAACATGTTTAGGAAAGGAACATATTTCTGATTCGATGTTTATATACAAATGCATTACAAGTATAAATATGTATAGGTTGATGTTTAGTCCCTTCGATGTTTTAGACTGTAAATAAATTATGACCAATTTATTTCTGACATCTTCTTAATTTTTAACTTTTGTGGATAGGTGTTTCATTGACAGCCGTACCACATCTCCTTTCGCTTATTTTTGTTGTATATATTTTTTAATTCACTTTCCTTGTCTTTTAAAATATAAAGTAAGTAAGTAAGTAAGTAAGTAAATTGTTTATTATAGTGACATGTGTAAATCAGCATAAATTTGTACAAAATATAATTACATATATAATACACCCGGCCCAATGGACCAATAAGTCACCTTTTACTGTTAGTTCAATATAAATGTTCTAATATCACGTGTCAATTGCCAATTTAAATTTAAATACAGATAATTATTGATTAAGAATTAACGATTGTAAAAGTTCATATATTATTCAACTAATGTTTGTGAAAAAGTTTAAGAATGTTAACTAGAGTAAACTGTTTGTTTTCTACGGAAAAGTGACGCTGCTAAGTATTTAGCTTTTTTCCTTGGATGGTTCACCATTAGAAATGTTAATTTTCCCTGCTCATCTAGTTGCGTAAAGTCAGGCACCATTAATATCTCGCTAAAAACAGTTTGTCTGATATCATTATAAAATGTGCAGTTTATAAGAAAATGTAGCTCACTTTCAACATTTTGAGAATTACAAAATCGGCATAGTCTGTTTTCTACTGGTTCCCCAATATATCTACCAGTCTCAATTCTGATCGGTAATAATCCGCATCTAAACTGGGCTAGCACAGATCGCTCGTGTTTCGTAAGATTTAGTTTTACATAGTGCTCTAGTTCGAAGTTTGTTTTAAAGTTTAAGTAAGATCGTAGCTTTGGTTTATTTATCAAGGACTCTCTCCATATATCACTGTAATAAGTTCGTACAATTTGTTCAAAAGATTTTAAATCCACCATTGTTCTACTTTCGTAATAATGTAACATATTAAGTTTAGTGAAAATATCTTTAGTGTCACTACACCAATTGTTTGTGCAACGATCATAATCCATATTGAACACCACTTTCGTTAATCGGTCGTCTTCAAACGATAAAAGCATATTCCAGTATCGAATAATGTTCACCCAATACCGAAACTGACTTGGTATCCATCCAGTATCCCCATACAGTGCTAGAATTGGTGCAAATCTGTGAACGCCTAAGTAATATCGAATTGCTCTGTTCTGTACGTTGTCTATTGATTGGAACTTCCTATATATTTATTCCATTATTTTAATTTGATGCCGAAAATAAGAATACGAAGTTATTTGTTAAATGCTATAAATAAGCGAAGTAAAACAACCGTTAATAATTATGTATATGAGCATTATATCTATTTATAAAATATTTTAAATACAAGCAGACATACCATTTGTGACACCAATTTCATTTATTTCCAAATCTTAAAATCATACATTTCCGTTCTTTAGCGTTTCTTAATAATGGCAGAACGGGCTTAAGAGTCATATGATTAAGTTAACTAAATAATTTAGTTTTCCCACATCATTAGCGGATTTAGGGGGTTAAAGCGAGCCCCCCCCCCCAACCCCCGGTTGAAAATCTTAAAATATTTTTTGTATTAACCATTTCTTGTTTTAATGTTATCTTTACTATAATTTGAATATCTAGCACTGAATAGGGTGACACGTTGTCGCTACACTTCTTTAAATATACACAAGTCATAATAACATTGGCCAGAGGGTAACTTGATAATTAGAGGACCAAAGGATTCAATTAAGACAATCCAAGGCTGCTATCTCTATTAGCCTCCCTTAGAGTGATACAACAATTGCAAAACGGGTAGATACGATCTGTAATCAAATAATTAACCTTATAAAATTAATACTTAAAATTTTATTTAGAGTAACCATATGCCGGATGAACAAAAAGTGTGCCATTTATTGAAAAACATATGGTTTGGTATAACATGAAAACTTCTCTAGTGTTTTAAACATTTCTCACATAACCCCTCCCCCAAACCCCCACTTCAAGCTCTGGATCCGCGCCTGCCCATAGTGCTTATTACATTATAAAATAAAATGGTATTCATCTTCAATTGTTGAAATAAAGATGAATTGTTAAAAAAAAAGCATTGACACCAGTTTAAAGTTATCGTTCATAGAAGACAGTTATGATTTATTCTATAATTCTCTTTTTTAAACGTAATATAATTTTACCTCTTGGAGTTTTTCTATATGTTACTTCTGTAATCGGATTTTGAAGAACCCCATGGACACCACATACTCTCAAATGTCTTTCAAGGAATAATGATAGTATGTAAACTCTTGTGTTGTTAGTAAGGAAATGAAATATCAAAAGCATTTGTTTCTCAATTTTTATCTCAAAATAGGGTTCTTTAAATAAAAAAAAAGCTTGCATAGCAATTTCCTTAAAAACTAAATATATATAACAAAGGCAAAGTTTTAAAACACAAAATTTATTTTTTATTTTTCTTTCATAAACTTGAATTTATACCACGCTAAATCGTTAGGTTAACAACCATTGATTAATCAATAAGTAACGATCAAAAGACAATTGTTTATTGGATTAGGTTGATTGAACATGATGATTCGGGAATCTGCAATAAACCGTTGGTCACGTGGCGAGTGGCAGGCGTTGATTAAAAAGTCATTTAACTTCAAAATTACAAAATCTATTGATACCTAACTTTATAGATTTGAGGTATTTAATCATATCCTCTTATATTCATGTTCGCTGTGATCTTAAAACATCGTTTTAGTGTCCTTAATGCAAAAACTTTCTTCTTAGTGCACTAAGAAGTCTTTTGCGGTATTTCTACACACCGAAATATATGGCCTTATTATTGGTAATATACCATATTAGTGTCACTAATGGCTTAACGTGTTACCAAATTAAAAAGAAGAAATAGGCTCAAAACCGCATTTTTAACTTTAGATTTTTTTTCAATCCCAAAATAGAGAAGAGGTCCGGTATACAGACTTATTAAAAAGTCCAGATGAGAAGTTTAACTTGCTTTTCTATTCCCGGCACTTTTAACTTAACGCATGCAAAAAAAAAATTCAGTACCTGGTTACAGTTGCGCATTGACAAATTATAATCTTTCGATTAAATGATCTTAAATCTATATGGTCTTTATTTTAAAAGTTATAAAATCTAAATGTAAAGTGATCTAAAATGTTCAATATAAATGAGTATTTTCGCTGTGAAATGAATCTAAGGTCGTCTAAAAGTGTATACATGTGTATTTGACCCGACTACTGACTACATAGTAAACTATTCATTATGTACCTATAAGGGGGGTCTGAGCGGGACTCGGGATTGTCGAGGCGTATTTTTTGTAAACGTGACACATGAAAGTCAAATTATGAGGGAGGGTAGGAGGGGTACTGATCCCGAAATCCTGAGCTTAAAAACACGAAATCCCGAAATCCCGGGCTTAAAAAACACGAAATCCAGAGGTCCCGAAATTCGAAAAGAGAATTATCGTATCCCGAAAGGGTCAATCCCGAAATCCAGTCCCGCAGTCCCGATAAAGGTCCTATCCTCCCTCAAATTATTGTGCCGTGAAAACGCGAAATGAGGTTTAGCGGGACATGGGAAATTACAAAAATAGCAGAATTGTTCACTTACATAGTGTACGCGGGATGGCATCATGCGAGAATCTAAAAAGATAAGTAGTAACTAAGCGGGATCCGTGAACAGAACCCCCAATGAGACCCCCATTAGTTGTGGCTTATTTTGGTCTTTTTAGTTAGTTTCTTTCCCCTACATTACTTGACCGTTTTTGTAAAACAACAGCACTCGAGGTCTGACAGTATTTTACCAAGAAATGCACAAAATATTCAAAAAGAAGGCATAGAAAATTTAAATATTGGTATGCACACATACTCCCCTATCAGCACAGACAATTATATTTTTGTAAAGGCGCCAAACTCGTTTCTAATATTTATAATAGAACCGAAAAGAAAATGGAAATGGAAATGGGGAATGTATCAAAGAGATAACAACATGACCAAAGAGCAGATAACAGCCATAGGTCACCGATGGGTCTTCATTGCAACGAGAAAATCCCGCAACCTGAGACTGGGGTGGATCTAGTCATATAAAGGAGGGGTTCCTAACCCAGGACAATTTTTTTTTTTGGGGGGGGGGGGGGGGGGGTGTCCAACTACATGTCCCCATTCAAATGCATTGATCGTCCAATAAAGAAAGGGGGTTCCAACATGTCCAACCTTCAGCCCCCCCCCCCCCCTGGATCCGTGCCTGTGAGGCATGCTTTAGCTTGCCATTAAACAAAAATGTATACTAGTTGAGTGATAATGGACGTCATACTAAACTCTTCAATATAAAAAAAGAAACTAAAATAAAAATCATACAAAGGTCACAAAGGCCATAACTTCTGGCTCCTGAATTAGGAAAAGTGCAAAATGCAGTGAGGATAAAAGCCTTTACTGTAAATTCCTGAAATTACAATTATATAAATCATCTCACATCTTTGTGCATTTCTTGAAATTGGTCATATTAATAAATGCATGCAATATTTTCAGAAAATTTCAATATATAGGCTTTTAAAAGTCAATCTTGTGCATGATTATCAATGATTATACTCGCACAATTAACACATGTGGTTCTCAAAACTCATGCTATTTTATGACAACATTTTAATCAAGTATAAATTTACAAAATATGTTTAGAACTATATGATTTTTAGGTTTTTAAGCATAGATATAGTAGGTCAGGATCTGCGAACTCTCACTGACTGACTGAGCACATGAATTCAACACTAGTTTTTGGTGATGTTGGTGTTGCTTAGTGTTTTGTTTTGTTTTTCTTTTCTGCATCTTATGTTTTGCCTTGGCATTGTCAGTTTCTCTTTCATTGCCTTTGGTTTTTTTGTTATGTTAAATAACAAGTCACAAGAGAGAAAAAACAAAAAAAATATGTGAAAAAATGGCTTAGTTCAGTATATATTAAGGACAGAGATAACAAATAGCTAAATAAGAAAAAAGAAAAAGAAAATTCCTTTTCTATGTACAGTCAATTGTCTGATAATCTAGAAGATAGCCTGATTTGCTCTTAATTCTCCTGAATTCTAGAAGGTACTTTATTCCAACTTTTTTAATTCAAAACAAACCATGTCTTAGATAGTCTTGGAATTAGAATACATTAATCATAAACATTTTCATAATACTTTGGTGAATTATCTATTGATATAATCATGATAATTAAGCTCCTTTTTAATTTTTAGGGATTTTAAATTTTTAATTTAAAGTTAGGGATTTTATTCATAAAAGCGGGGATTTTTCCAGTACGTATACTATTAATAATGCTTTGAGCAATTTTCATGAAACTTGGTGAATTATTTTTGTATAACATAAACATGATAATTTTCCTTTTAATTTAAAAAAAAATCTGATTTATGTCATTGTACTATCATGACTTGGGATTAGGATAGTCTCAAGAATGCTTTCACAAATTTTTATGAAACTTTGGTGAATTGTTTTTATATCTTTACAAACTCCCTTTTTATTGTTATGACCCAAAGTGGAGGGGGCATAATGTTTAACACTTGTCAGATCGTTTGTCCGTCTGTCCCAAAGTTGTTTTTTGTTCTCTTACAGTACTTTAGTTTGCCTCAACCAAATTCAATTAAACTTTTACAAAAGCTTGTTATCACAATTCTCATATCAAGTTTGAATTTTGGTGATGTCAGTGTTACTGTACTAGAGTATCAGAGTTATGCCCCTTTAGAAATGGGGAAAATATGCTGAATTTTTGGTTTCCTGTTCTCTAAAATTTAGTTTGTCTCAACCAAATGTTATGAAATCAATACACAATGCTTATCATCACAAAATACAGATTAAGTTTGAATTTTGGTAGTGTCTCTTTTACTAAATTCTATAGTTATGTTCTTTAAAAATGGAAAAAAATGTTTCGGCCTTCTAACTTAAGTTTCCCTCAACCAAATTTTATTAAACTTTAAAAAAATACTTTTTATCACAATTTTAATCAGATCAATTTCAAATTTTGTAGTAAAACTTTTACCGTTCTTCAGTTATGTTCCTTTAAAACTTTGAATAATATGCAAGCTGGAGTATCATTCCCTATTTATCATGTATATTTTTTTATAAGATGCAGAGTTAAGGAACTTAGTTGTTGCAAAGTTATTTTAAAATTGTCCATTTTTAAAAACTTTGAAAGGTTTTAGAAATTTATGGATTTGTTAAAAAAATCACAGCCTTAAACTTATAGTCACTTGAGATATATATCTATAAATGGAGCCAAATTATATACATGTTTTATGTCAATAAATACCACTGTTTGTGCATGTTTTGTTTTTTTTGGAGGGCAGGGGTCTTATTTGCACAGTGCTCATAGTTTTTTAGTCGATCATTAAAATTCATTTAAAGCTTAAAGACCAGCTATAAGGACAAGAAGCTTATCAAGCACTCATGGTTTAGATTTTTATTAAACACACATTAATATACATAATGTACATTAAACAGAAACAAATATTGATGCAAGATGTCATTCAACTTTTACTCTTTTATGTATAGGACAAGAACTATAGAAGATACAGAGAAATTATATACAGCAGAAATGATAGGCAATGTAAAATTTGCAGAAGCCAACTAAACCTAAATGGTAAGGCACCTTTTAATTTTAAAAAAGTTATTGAACTTGAAAGATGATTACTAGTATCATGATTACTATAAAAATTAAAAGATGTGGTATATTAAATATGAAAACTATCATGGCTTTGAGAAAGCAATTGTAGGCCTGTTACGACCTTCAATAATGAGAAAATCCATACCCTATACTATAGTCAAAGTAGGCAGCTATAAAAGACCTAAAGATGAAACATTGAAACAATCCAAACTGTAAAACTAATCATGGTAATTGCCTAGTTTATAACAAAATAAATTACAAAAAATAAATATGACCGGTATGAAACAACAACAACAACAACCACTAAATTTTAGTGTCAGACTAAACTGACAAAAGCTACAGGCTCTGAACTTTGGACAGGCACAATAGGAATATGGCAAGGTTATATAAAAATAAGATGTGGTATGATTGCCAATAAGACAACTCTCCACCAGACAACCAATGATGTAAATTTCCTGCAAACAGGGACTTGACTTCTGTAAATCAACTAATTTTTCGTGAATACTTTATTTGGCATTTTATACTTTCTAGTCTACATCGCAGTTATTTATTTTTCTCGAGTTCAAGTTTACTTAATGTATTTTAATAAGGAAAGATACACATGAAAAACATTTATTGCTGTTTCTCTCTCCATTTATAACATTTTATTTGTTTATTTTGTGTATTTATAGGTGATCAGACATCTTGGTTTTCATGATCAATAGGTCATTACTGAAGAGGAAACTTACAGTTGAAATTTATTTACATAGTGCATAATTGGATTAATTTGAAATGGAATGTGTGATTTCCTGCAAAAAAGAAATAGGAAATTTCAACATTATCACATGATAATGACCATAAACAAAATGGAGTTCTATCATAGATACACAAAAACACTATTGCATAAAAGCAACAACATATCTTAATCAAAAGAAAGGAGAATGCTGAACAAATACTATTTTGTTGTTGAAAAAAGGAACACCAGTTTTATCCACTCATTTACATCGCTCCCTCATATCAAATATACAGAAGAAGATCATTGAAGAACAATTTGCAAAAATGATTTCTCTTAGAATTGAAGGGAATTGTTTAGTGAATGGAATAATGTATTCACTGAATTCTTACGTAGTGGATTGAATAACTGTACACAAGCTGAAACAGAAGAAATTCTAATTTAAAATAACACGAAAAGTGTTTATTTTATTATTTAATCTGCAAATATATAAACAAATTCTTTAGAACACCACAAATGGTATGACATTCAAATTGGTTGCTTATTAATGTATCGCATTGAAACAATTACAAAGAAAATAGAAGCATTTGCTCCAAAAAAAATTATAAATCAAAGTTAAATTTATAAAAAAAGTATAAACAATACCTAGATCGAAACAGTCAGACTGTATTATTTTCAATGTCATTAAAATGTTGAGTCAAACATTCATTAAAGTTTTAAATATCATTTGCATCAATTATACAGTCTTGTTATTATTATATTCATACTGTTTGTATACATGGTGTAGTGAAGGTTCAACAAGTAAAAATAAGGGAAAACATTTCCTTAAGGGAAATTTGATCTTCAGAAATTTCCTTAGAGGAAATTTGAAGAACAATGATTTCCCTAGAGGAAATTTGTTGTCTTGAATTTTCCTCCAAGGAAAAGTGTTTGTCAAACATTTCCTCACAGGAAAAAGTATTTCCTCCAAGGAAAATTTGAAGCTACAAATTTCCTCACAGGAAAAAGTATTTCCTCCAAGGAAAATTTGAAGCTGCAAATTTCCTCAAAGGAAAAAGAATTTCCTCTAAGGAAAAAGAATTTCCTCTAAGGAAATAGAATTTCCTCAAAGGAAATAATTATGCAGCAAATTCCCTAAGGGAAATCTTTTTCCCTTGAGGAAAAAAACAATTTCCCTTGAGGAAAAATCTTTTTCCTTCAGGGAAATTTGATTTCCCTTGAGGAAAAGTACTTTTCCTCTGAGGAAATTGTTGAAAAAAGGGGCATAACTTTTTCAACAGTGGTGCTAGATCCAAAAAATTTTAGGACAAATATCAGGGAACCAATACCAACCAAGTTATCAACTTTGTTTTGACTTAACTCCAAAAATTAAGGTGACAACTTTTGCACTCAGCGGAATTGCAAACTTGTCCCGGAGACTGTTTATAGGTACCAACATTTACCTCTTTTATTTCAAACTTCAAACTAACTGTGTACATGTACTAGTATTTAGACACTATACATCCTAATGTAGGAATCAATGAAGGAAAATAGTTCAAGCATTTAGGACTATATCGATTTTAACGAAATTCCTAAATAAACCCTTGCCAAAAAAATTTGTATTTACGATGAGATAGTTTCTCCTCATTTTCTGCCGAAATCACACCTATGAAAAAGGGGTTCATATCAGATTTTCGATGTCAATGATCGCAACAAGAAACATAAAATTATTTGAGCGACAGGCCCCATTTAATGACAAAACTGAGGTTAGGTCAGACATGTATTTAGCGCAGCAAAGTATTTCTTAAAACTGTACCTTTAATTGTACACTTTTAGAAATAGTATCTGGAAAAAAATCGGCTTACTCTATAGAAAGGTCAAGACAGTTTGAACCACAGGTATTAATACATTAAATTTAGACACCAAGTGCTTTATAAATAAATATTTAGTGAAATTATGAAAATTTGCATGCCGTTGACATGTAAAACATTAATTGACTTGAATTATAGAATACCAAAAAATAAAATAATTTTAGGCTATATAAAAAAAGAAGCAAAATGAATGCTAAATATTTTCAACTACATGTACTGGTCTAGTCAGAAAAGTGACATTCTTCAAAACCAAACCGGCAAATCAAAATGAAAGATAAGTCACACAATTGTAATGTTAAAGCAAACTTATTTCAGATTATACTTCAGAAAAAAGATAAGTCAGTGTTGTGTATTCGTGAAATATTTGCCGCTGAACTATTTATTACTCAATAAGTTGAGACTTATATGATGGTTGAATTATAACAATGCTATATACTGGTATCCCTAATTTTGTGGTGATATGCAAAGATCTGCAAAGTGTTCAGTCGAACTCTTCATCGATGGTGCTTAAGAAAAAAACAGACCCGCGCCAAGTATGAAGAAACTGAGAACACTGCTCTTTTTTTTTTAATCATTCGATGATATCAAATCTTACATTTGATGATGCTTTATAGAGGGCGTAAAGAGAGGGGATAGGCTCTTATCATAGAGTATAAACATACAATTGATTTTGGTATTTGTAGAACAATGTATACACTTAAGTATCGCATGAAAAAGTTTCACGAAAGTTGTGAGGGGAAAATGCATCAGCTTGAATAGTTCTTATGGTGCGAGTTACACCATGTTCCCCTAACTACACGAAAGAAGGCGAAATAAAATTGCCATTTAACGATGAACGAACAATTAAAACTTTCTTTCACATTGATCTTTTTACCGATTTCACAAATTACGATGAATAACGACAACCTTTTTCACGGCTGCACGTGAAAAAAAAATGTCAAAACATGTTGCACGAAAATAACCCTTTACATGTACCACCCTCTTTATATCAAAATACAGAAATTGAGCTATAGTTTCATCAATATATCTTCATTGATAATGATATTCATCATGCTATAAGAATCTTCATTTATTTCCATATTGTTGGGTGTTTTAAATAGTATTCTAGAAAAGAATAAAAAAAAACAAACTTCGAATTCTAGCCTGAAAATTAAACAAAAATCACTGGAAATACGCATTCGCTACGTGAACTCAAGTTAATTCAAAGGTTGCCGGAGATATGGAAAATTTCCCCGAATATATGAGATGTCCAATTAATCGATTACAGAGGATAGCGTGCATGTGCTTGTACGGTAATGTGTTGACGTTACGTTACGTATCATTTTAGTAACGTCATTGAAATATGTATGGCAACGTAATCATGTGAAAAAACAACGTCTCGGCGCTGAAAGGGTTAAGAGATTGCTTATTTTTAAAGATTAATAATATAAATCCTGATTTTACAAATTATCAACCACTTTTAAAGCTAAAACAACTTTTAAATCCTAAATCTGAGCTTTTGACAGAAATTGGTGACTTTATAAAGCAATCTTTAGAATTGCGAAAATGAGGTCCATGTCCATCAAAGGTTACATTAATTACCATTTATAACTATGTTTTTTTTTATGTTTATATTTGTAATTCTTCCCTGTCTGTATTAAATGTTGTATTTGTGTTTGCTTGACCCATATGGGTGTATTTTGCAAATAAAATTATTATTATTATGATAAAGTATCATAAAATTGAGCTGTTTTCATTAAGAAACACATACAAACATACGTTTATCATACAACTCAAAATGTAAACAACCCCTAAAATACAATGTTATATGGAATCGTTCAACATACATTTATCATACGACTCGAAATGTAAACAACCCCTAAAAAATACAATGTTAATTGTTATATAGAGAATCGTCCATAGCAGGTGAAAGACATAGAATTCGCGAATACACGGTTTCCACTGATTTTGTCAGTTGGTATGACTGACATTATATGAAATAAAAATAGATATGTCAGCTGATAAAATATTCAAGTTTTTTGTTGGTTGAAATGTGATGGGATTATGCAGCACATGTATCCCTTCACCAGTTAACTGGCTTCAGTTTTGATTATAGACTATAATAGAGACTAAATGTGTACAAACCTGACATCTAACTATGTTGTAGAAAATGTGATCACCAATTCATCAAAAATATATACACAGTGAACAATATATTCACATTACAGATGCATTAATCCAAATTTATATCCATTCATTACGGTCTCAATAGAAGAATTTCCCGCGGAAATGTCATGTGATATAAACATGGAATTGTTCACACCGATACAGGTGAAATACGTAGAATAATATTTGTGGACACAGCAATAAGATCAGATATAAGACCCTCATGAGCTCGGTGTTAAGTAAATAAAAAGAAAAATCAATTATCTAATAAATTTGCTCGATTAACCTTAAAGTTAAAACTAATAAAAATTTGCGTGTATTGAGTGAACCCCCTACATAAAATAATACTGTGTTCTTGACGCCTTCCCACCGCGATGATCGATGGAAATAATATTTTACTATATAGTATGTTAAATACACACATGCATGCATATTATATGGTGCCGGACACAGAGCAGGAAATTGTATCACGATGTGACAGAAGAAAATTTTGAAATAATTGTTGCTATACATGTCAGACGAAGTATAAATGAGTTTATTCAATGGTAAACGGCATTTATAAGGTTGATATAGACGAATAAAAATATGATATTGATGGGATTGCGAAGTCATTATTTATATTCTCAACGATAGACAACACAGCTGATTTGCTGTTTTGCAGTTCTACATTCAGCGATTTATCATGCACATTGAAAAAAGAATAGATAAAGTTTTCCTGGCATTACCTGAAAGACAAACACTCAATTAAGTATAGCCATTTGACCAAGTGGTCTGTAATCGGGGTATACGTTATGGTTTGTCGTTGTGATTCTTGTGTAATACTGAAATATAAAAATCTAGTGAAGGACAGGTATTGCTATTAAAATTGAATTTATTTAAAGTAAGTTTGTTCATTGGTTGAATTCAGCAGTCTATCAAAAGAATTCTTGATTATTTAACGAAACAATATCATCAAGATAACGGTAATTGTTGTTGAAATTATCAATCAAATGTAATTTGGACGCTTCTTTACTGACTGTTACACACTGTTACTCCTTACAGTAAAAAAACAAGTCCGCTTTTTAAGGGGCAAAATAAGGGCCCATAGGAATATCTGCATCCTGTCAATACACTTCATTGCTGAGGGTGCTATAAACAGTTTCGTATAAAAAAACTAGGGGGTATTCCCCAACTAAAAATAGACATGGAGGGAAGTCCCTTTTTATCAACATAATTGGTGAAAAAGTATCATGTTTTTTGTATTTGGTTGTAAAGATATGTTAATTAACTTCAATTAAAACAGGTTGAATGATTAAAATAATTTAAAAAATTAGATTAAATATTCATGTTTTGAGGGGAGACAACACTGTCAACAGTCTGTTTTTTTGGCAGTGAAAATTCAAAACTTATTTGCAGCCACTGTAGCTCTTTTCGGAGCAGGCGAACGTAGCCTGAAGCATGAATTTTTAGAAAAACCAGGTAAAAATCTATGAAATTCATACAACTTTGATTATGAAAAATGTGCAGGTATCATGTCTTCAGGGGTGTGCACATGACCTGATTTCAGGTTTTTTAAGCTTAAATTAGGCAATGTTTTTCCCAGTTTCTCTGGATAAAACTTTTTTATACTATTAAAAGTACACTTTTTTTTATTCCATTATAAACTAGAGAACATTCTGATTCCAGTGATATCTAGTTTTATACAGGTATCTTTATTAATCAGTCCACCACTAAGGGTCACTTATACATGGTCCCTCAAAATATGACGTCATAGAAAAAAACTGTTGATTGCACCCTGAAACTGTCATTAATGGTGTTTAGGAAAAATTTAGATCTGAAATCATCTATTTATACCTCAAGAAAGTAAATTTAGCATATTTGAGAAAAAAAGCTTTATATGAGTTGCGGGAAACACTTTGCAAGCAGATTTGGCAAACGTCCATTTAATTAAATAGGAAAAAATTTGTTTGATAAGATTGTGCGGACAGATTAAAGTAAAAATGGTTAAAAAGTCAAGACTGTCAATCAAATCAGAAGGGTCATCAAAAGCAGGTAATCTTAATCATCCAAAGTATTTTGAACATTTTTAATTACTGGTAACTCAATACAGATCTTTTGCAAATGAAAGAGATATCTCTCTTTACCAAGAAATAAGCTGGATTTTTCTAGGTAAGTATTCGTCGAGCTTTAAATGCAAATAAACAACTCTGTGATTGGACTCTCACTGGCCATTTTATAACGGATGTGTTTTTCAGATCACGGTTGAATATTTTTCGGGACCGAAGCTGATGTACAGTAGGGACACAACCATGGAATAATTGCAAATCTTCTGTTGACTTCATACCTTTACAAAACCAGTGCATGAGGAAAAGTACATGTACAATATTTATGGGATACAACCCATGCTCACAAGATCCTTTGTTGTATGCTACTATTTACTATAAATGTACAAGTATGTATAGCTGAATACGTTCTTATTAAAAACTGTAATTTTAATACTATTACAATGACATTTTACCATGCAGATAAAACCAAAAGATCTTTATTTTGTTAGATGAATAGAAAACTTTGATCATATATTTGTCAGGTGTGTCTCTATATAGTTTATCAAAGGTACCAGGATTATAATTTAATACGCCAGACGCGTGTTTCGTCTACATAAGACTCATCAGTGACGCTCATATCAAAATATTCATAAAGCCAAACATGTACAAAGTTGAAGAGCAATGAGCATCCAAAATTCCAAACAGTTGTGGCAAACACGGCTAAGGTAATCTATGCCTGGGGTAAGAAAATTCTTAGTTTTTCGAAAAATTCAAAGTTTTGTAAATATGAAATTTATAAAAATGACCACATTATTGATATTCATGTCAACACCGAAATGTTGACTACTGGGCTGGTGATACCCTCGGGGACGAAACGTCCATCAGTAGTGGCATCGACCCAGTGGTGTAAATAGTTTATCAAAGGTACCAGTATTATAATTTAGTACGCCAGACGCGCGTTTCGTCTACATAAGATTCATCAGTGACGCTCATATCAAAATACTTATAAAGCCAAACAAGTACAAAGTTGAAGAGCAATGAGGATCCAAAATTCCAAAAAGTTAATATCTATAATATACACACGTTATTGAAAATATTATTGGAATGAGAAATAATAAATACGTTAACAAAAAGTTACGAATATGGTACGTTCATTGTGAAATAAGAGATGGAGTTTGATTTCTAGTTGATCAACTATTCACCAAAGACCAAATGTCTGCATAATTCTTTTTTTACACTTACATTAAACATTTGAATCCTTAGTTTACTTTAACATATCCACTTTATTTTTATCATAAGATATACCGCAAGAAACAGCTGATCACTACCAACTTACCAAATTCTATGGCAACCGTTTACCCGCAAGTTTCTTGTTGAAGTAGTACAAAGGACATATTATACATCTTGCTTCTTCATTTCCAAAGTTACATTTCTCGGAAAATGCTATTACAGGCTTTTATCGGTCCTTCATGTGTATCTGCTTTCAAACGTTAAGCGGTTTTTTCTGACACATATGCGTTATTACTTGTTTAGAACAAAATCATCTGCATTTTGAATTTTGTAAAGAGTAAGCATAGTGATAAAACTAATATGTGTGAATTAACACATACTTACAATTTGCATTGGGGAATTACTATGCCAATATAACATGTATAATATGTGTAAAGGTTCAGTTATTAAATTGGTTAGGTTGATATTGCTAGGAATATTGATAGTTTTTATACCTGGTAAGTTAACTTTTGTCGCGTGCATTACCATGCCTTAGCTAGGATACCACACAATATACTGACCAATTACATATTTCAATTTCTTTTAAGGTTTTTAATGTGTTTCAGTAAAAATTGGATTAGGAACAGCTATAGGCATCACATGTACATCGATCATAGGAATTACTGATCTGGTTTACGTTCTTAAGTTTAGGTTAGTTTGTTAAAACTTATGAACTTTTGTCATTCTGTAAAAACAAACATATACTTGATTAAAAGAAGATTCGAATTGCTCACAAGAAAAAATAATGAAAACAATATTTCTAATCAAAAGAACAGTCAACAGAAAATAAAAAATGTACAACTTACATCAAACACCCACTTCTGTTCCCATCCCCCACCCCTAGCAAAAACCAAAATAAAAACGAAAGGTACATCACAAAAACAAAATAAAAAAAAAACCAGTTCGTTCCTGCTCAACATATGTCAATGTTTGTGTTACACCGTGTTACATAGTACTGTCACTTCTGTAGTTAGTGGTCTGTCGCAAACGAAGACACATACGAAACAGCACTTGATTGTAAAGATACGTAAAAAAACTAATATTATATACTTACTTCCTTAATCCCTTTCGTGATTCTATGCACATGAGGCCGACACTAGCTCTCTCCATAACACTCTGTCTTGTGATTTCTTCTCTACTTCTCTCCATGATACCCCAACCTACTTCATCGCGCTTTCCACTGTTCTTCTCTATGTTTCTTTTTACCATCTCAGTGACACTTAAGCGATGTTTGATCGTTCCTTCCTTAAGACATGTCCTATCCATTTCCATCTTCTTTCTTTGTCTTGTTTTTATCTTATATGCCGGTCTTAAAATGTTGTTCGTCAGACCCGCTTTTGGGCTATACGAAACTCCTCACTGACGCCCGAATAAAAAGGTTAAAAAGGCCAAACAGAAGACGTTGCTGTATGTGATTAATAATTTGATATTATAAAACCACATTAATTAAGAAATAAATAATAAGACACAACCATGCATAAGAGAAACGAAAACGTGACAGGTGTATCATGCGACCATGGCGCAGCTGTTTATTAAAAAAACGGAGTAAGAAACCTCAGTACTGGACAGCAAAGAAGAATCAGAAAAATGTTATTCAATAAAACACATTCTACTAATGGAGGCCTGACCCCCGCCCCAACACAAAAAAAAAAACATGCATAAAAAAAGTAACACAGACACAATTAATCCGCTCGATTTTTATTCCAATTGACAAACACATTTAAATTAGATTTTATACACAATAAACAATGAAATGAATAGCTCATCAGGAATAAAAATATCTGTATGTACGTCTCAATCCAAGTTATTTATGCGTACATTATATTGTTGACATCTAGAATATGTACTGTACATGAAAGTTATAAAATATGACAAACAGCAAAATATATACAAATGAACGAATGTTTAAAACATGTAAGTGTCAGACATGTAACATTTTCAACTATAGACAATTTGTATAATCACTCGAAAAAAATTGGACACACTCGAAAACGCCCTGACTGATCTCGAAAAAAACCGAACATAAACAAATGAATTTAGTCTCAAAATGTCGTTTTCAATGCAAAAACAAGAATTTTTGTAAAGTGTCTGTATTTCTTAGGATATATAAATTCCTTGTATGCATTTTCTTCAACATTATCAGTGTTATGTGTAAAAAAATGGCTTTATTCTGTATTTTGGAATTAAAGCATTTTAAGGTGGTACCCAACACCTCCACTAAAATTAATTTGGCTCGTTTAATTTTCATAAAATTTTGACAAAGTATTTACTTTGACCGTTTGACAAAAATGTAAAAATTTCAAATAAATTGAACCAACCATATTATCAGAAAAATTACACTGCTTATATAGCAGTTTGACAAACACCAATATTGATCATTGAGAAGATTAATATTCCCTTAACAACGCAACGTAATTAAAACGTTTAGCTGATTTTACAGAGTTATCTCCCTGTATTGTTAGGTACCACCTTAACATGCTTAAGGTTCATCATAACCTTTTGGCTATAATGACCGTATTTACACCCCAAATTTTACTCTGAGTACAGACTAACCTATACACTTGCAACAGTTTTAAGGGATGGCAGGAACTAGATATATAAATTTTAAATACATTTTATGTTTCAGATAATTATAAACTTTTCTAGATTTTGCTATCCATTTTTTTTCGTTCCTGCAGAGTGTCAAAAATTAACTAAGTAGTGAAAACGATTGAGAAGCTCCCCTCATATAATCAATGTTGTGAGTAGTATTGATTTAAATGGACAATAGATGGACAATAGACACCTGTAAACAATAGGTGATTTAACAGGTTTAAACTGTGTAACTGAGTGAACCGTATCAAATGAAACTCGGGTGTTTGTTTATTTTGCTATCTTCTGCAGACTGGAAAAAAATGAACATCAAAATCTAGGTAAGTTTTTAATTTTCTGAAACGTAGACTTCATATAACTTTTATATATCTAGTTCCTGCCATGCCTTAAAACTTTCCTGGATGTACCAGTTGTCTGTACTCATACATGTCATAGTAATTTTGGAGGTGTAAACACGGCCATATTTTTCAATTCCTTATGATGAACCTTAAGGCTTATTTTCACCTTTTTTTAACGAAAAATAATGACAGGTTAGTGATATCTTTCTATATCAAATACAATCATTCATAATATAACTTTGTATATTTAACACAAGCGTCTATATCACGTCTTGATAGAGATGAAGTTTGTTTGTTTACATTTTTGTTCATATTCACTCGAAAAAAAAGAGATCACACTCGAAAAAAGCCCGATCATATCACTCGAAAAACCATGAGCCTAGCCGCACACTATACCGTCCGTGATAAAATAGATATAAAGAAAACCATTTAATTTAATTCTTTTTAAGTGATAATAAAATTGTTATCAATACCAATAAAACAATATTCAAAGATCTAATCAGGGGGTTGAATTGGTAAAAATTTTTCAATTTGTTTTCATCATAGGAATTCCAGAAAATTGTCTAAACAATTATGATGTTTTTTTAAATCCTTTATCACAATTTCAAAATCTACACCCCATTAGCATTTAATAATACACTGAAATTGAAAACATTACATGTATCTTTAGAAATACTGATATAATTCAATCAGCCGTGAGGTCAGACCATTTATACGTTTATCTAGACCTCTTTTGTCAACATCTTGAAAAAGGTTAACAGTTATCAGAATACTGATGTTTGTTCAAATGATTAGAACAAGGTTTTAGATAGTAGTAATGGTTTCAAAATGGTGGCCAAAATATTATATTTGTTGTTTGTTATGATGCTATCCACACAAGTTGTTCCAAGTCCACATGTCTTAAAAAGTAAGCAATAATTTGTCATCTTCTTTAAAAGAGATTGTTTATAATTGATTGATCACTTTTATAAGTATAAATGTTGTCCGATTGTTTTCGAAAACGAATTCATTTTAAATACATTCCGAATAATCATATCTGCAGACCTTTTACGTTAATGCTATAACTAAACATTTAAATTAATTAAAACGTTTTATGGTCCTTTGTTTAATCAGTAATTACTTGCGTATTATATTAATCTGAAGATACCACATCTTCCTATATCTATTTGCCCTTGATAGTGTCAAGTGTATGAATCAGATGTCATGGTTTGATATATTACCTTCCTCCTTTTCTGTTATCTAATACAAATTATTTTGAGAAAGGATTTTTTTTTTTATCTCATACACATTTTTGTTTCCTAAGTACATTTTGGTCAACTGTTATTTGTCAGATTGATTTGTTTTCCTTGTCGAGTAACATTTTCAGTAACATGCGGATACTATAGGTTGCACTTTGTAAATACAGCTGTTTCAAAACCACGCCTCTTTTTGGGAGATATATACTATTCATAGGTAGTTTGATTTGTTAATGTACTGGTTCCCAGATATGATCTATATGTATCTTCTCATAGAGATATAGATTGGAAATGTTACCAGTATAAATAAACATAAATAGCGATCATCTTGAAGATGAGGTTGAAAGTGAAGGTATGGGTACCACGCAGTACATAATTTGAGTATTCGTTAAAACTCTTAGAAGTTCTGGTAATATAAATGTTAAAAACATACCGCACAGCCCTATGTTTTGACCTTTGAAAACAAAGTAATGCTAATGAGCTTTCCATTCAAGGATAATTGCATATGTATTTATAGAAATACAACCTATAGAAAAAATTAATATTACATTTTGTTTTAATTATCAAACGAACTTAAAATAAAACTATTACATTTTGTTTATTGAAAATTTTAATTGTTTGCGTTCGTTCATTCATACCGTATATAGAGATAAAAAGATGTGGTATGAGTGTCAATGAGACAACTCTCCATCCAAGTCATAATTTATAAAAGTAATCCATTATAGGTTAATGTATGGTCTTCAACACGGAGCATAGGCTTACACCGAACAGCAAGCTATAAAGGGTCCAACAACCATTCAAACGGGAAAACCAATGGTCTTATCTATATACAAAACGAGAAATGAGAAATATTTATGAACCACATTAACCAACGACAACTACTGAGCATCTGATTCCTGACTCAGGACAATTGCATATGGTTTCAACGTTTTAATGGTACCAAACATTCACCCTTATCTATAAAAATAGTGTAACATCATAACATAGAAAGAAACACTATAAATTAACTCAATTAAAAGACATAGTAACACAGGATAACATACACTGAACGAATAAATTTGATCGTGTCTGTATAATACAAGGAGTTTACTAGGACACCCCTATTTTTGACATTTTTACCTATTGTGTCTGTTTGTTTTGTTCACGCATCGGTGACAATACAATGGAATTTGATGCGACTGTCATACAAGTGAGAGGTTTAGCTATCTATAAAACCAGGTTCAATCCACCATTTTCTACATTTGATAATGCCTGTACCAAGTCAGGAATATGACAGTTTTTGTCCATTCGTTTTTGATGCGTTTTGTTATTTGATTTTGCCATGTGATTATGGATTTTCCGAATTGATTTTCCTCTGAGTTTACTTTTTACATATTTTATTTTGTCAGAAACTTGTTGCTAGAGAGTTTTTTATTTTACAAAATAATTAATGTTTCTTCTTATTCTTTGAAAACGATGAGATTTTACATCAAAACATAAAAATTAAGAAGAAAATTAAAATTACACACTTATGAAGCCAAGGAAGCGCTTTTCTGGAATAATCTTCATCAGGATAGATGAAAGCTAAATGTTTGTGAAAGCCAAGGAAGTATAAGTACCGAAACACGTGTTATTTGATCAAAGAGGACATGAAAAAAAGCTTCATACAATTCATCTGCACGTGTAGGGTTAAACTATTTTCTTTATAATTCAAAATTTTATAAACGAGCCATGCAACAAAGACAGGTTTGCTACAAATCATGTCAGACAACTCAGCTTATGAAAATGGGGGTCATTTGCATGCAAAATCTGATTTTATTTATTATATATAATTACATTTTTATTTTATTTTACAGAAAATGTATGTATGTACGACGAAGTTGTGTTAAATTGTCCTAACAGACTGTTTATCGCTGTTACCGATGTTTTATTTAAAATACGGTTGAAAATTTTTTGGGACAGAAGCTCATGTACAGTTTGGACGCAACCATTGAACAATTGCAAATCTTCTATTGATTTCATACCTTTACTAGACCTGTGTCAGAGGAATGATACATGTAAAATAGTTATGGACTACAATCCATGCTCACACTATCCTTTGTTGTATGCTACTATTTACTATAAATGTACAGGTATGTACAACTGAATGAGTTAGTTCTTGTTATAAATAGTAATTGGTATATATATTCAACAGTACATTTTACCATTTAGATGTGTAATACCACATTGATTTTCCCCAATTAGTCTTTGTTGTATTTGCACTTTTCAAAACATTGTGCAGAATTTATTTTTGTTTCATATAAAAAAAAAATACTTAGAGACAAAATTTTGCATTACATTTCAGTGCATATGAGAAAATAATAAACAGCACTGAAAGTTAATCAATCAAACTATTATTTCTTTTTTACCTGTGTACATGCGTTAGTAATCATGTAACCTTTAGATTCCGAAATACACACAAAAAAGTTGTTCTTAGAAACACCTAAAGATATATGTTTATGACCCATTATAGTTTCACTGCAATGCAATGTCGGGTTAATTTTTTACAACTGTTAAATTCAAGGGAATAATTTGTTTGACCCTTTTTCGTATGCAACCGGATGTGAGGTACTATGATTTGATGGTATTACACCCCAAAAACTTTTTTGTTGAATAAGCTGTATGTGACTGAAGATTTGTCGTAATCTGGAGAAAAATCTAGGTTAATATGTAACATTGTGTAATTGCTTGGAAAAAATCCAAACCAAGTTGCTTCATGATTAGAATCTAGTGTGGACCAATAAATAATCGAAAATAAAAAATTGGGGGTAACTTTCCCTCACTCACTTATGATTGATAATTGATGTATTCAAGCTGAATGAACTATCCATATAAAAGTTAACTATCTCCTGGAAAGTTTTAATATGTCCTTACCTTAAACTTAAAAATTTACGTCTCGTGCCAGATAGGGACATACAAAGCATGCCTTTTAGTGAATAATTTGTTATTACTGCTTTGAAAATAATTTCACTATGTTTATTAAAATATTGCTTAGGAAAAAGTTTTTTTTAGCAGAGTATTAGAAATAAGGATAAAAATTCAGAAAAAAATTCCCCAAAACACCTGCCCTGTTTACTAATAGTCATGGAAGAGACATATTGCAAGGCAATTTTCTCGTTAAATGTGTTTTTGACACTCAATCCATACAGAATATTTAATTTCTCAGTTACATGTAATATTTCACATAAATATCAAATAACTGTCATATTCAAGAAAACATTTTAATAAAACCAAAGTATATGTATCTTTCTTTTGTAAAACACATTGAACACTTTTAGCATTTATTTGTCATATTTTGTCTATACTATCCACGTTTTATTGAAAATATTTTATATAAAAGTTACTTATATGGTTCTTTAATTATGAAAAAAAGGAGATGTGGTGTGATTTCCTATTGAGTAAATATCAATCAAAGACTAAGTGTTTTACACTAACATTAATCATTTAAATCACATGTTTACTTTGACAAATACCCTTTAATTTTATTTTTAGAATCTAGATATGGAACAACTGATCCGTATCAACTAATCAAATTTTATGGCAACAGATTACAGACAACAACATCTTTAACTGCACCTTCAACTGCATCTCTAACCACATCATCAACTGCCTCTTCAACTACATCTATTTGTATGTATATAATATTTAAATTTGTTGAAAGAACTCAATTTAAGGTCATTGTTATAGAATTTGAAACACAGGTTCAATCCGTGTACACATTTTTTTGTAATAAAATTATAAAAACATAGGTTAGTGATCATGGCGATTTTATAAAAGATATTTTCAATTGTAAAAGGTAGAAAGAAACGAAAGGTATGACGCATTTAAGAGTACTGTAAATTCAAAAATTATTGCGTGCATTTATTATTGCGAATTTGGCATTTTAAAGTTAAATGCGATTTTAATTTTTACGATTTTGAGAAAAGCCATGCCTAATTCAGTTAAAATATTACAAAATGCGAGTTTTAATTATTGCGTTTACAACTCTGTCGCATTATTCGCAATAATAAAAACCTCGCAATAATTTCTGAATTTACAGTAGTTCATTTATATTTTGATTTTGTGGTTATACATTAAAACAATTGATTACTAGTATTTTTTCCTTGAACAGCGTTATAAAGAATTACTCAACACTTGTATTATATATGTAAATACATTTTATTGTACATCAACTCTTTTGTTGTGCTGAATGGATTTATTCATTTCAATTCTTGTCATCTAAACACATACTAATAAATCGAAGTGTATCCACTTTCTGATAGGACACTGGTGACGTTTTACAAAGTCTTGAATACTGAATAAGTTTGAAAATGTATATTGCATTTACATGTGGAGTATGGTATGTATATAGCTACGAAGGTGGAGGAATTTGATAATTAAAAATAAAAAAAAAATATAAAAATTAAAAGTTGAGGATATATTTATGGAAATCATTCAGACAATTTTGAATTGTTAATGGAAAGAGCATCATCAACAAATTATAATATACAATTAATTAACCCGGCGTCTTTGATCTTCCTGTTTTTGACAAGTGTCTGCAGAAAGTCCGACTCATGTGAAAATAAGAAGTCGTCGACGAGAAGAGGGGCTCAGTTTATTGCCATAAGAATATCGACAACTTGTTGATTTTTTTAATCCCAAATATTTAATTCCTTTTTGTTATTTCACTGATTGTATTGACATATCACCGTAACCTAGCTAAATTCAACCATGACAATTAAAATCCTGTCAGTTTTTGTTTTTTTAAGATATGATATATTTCTCTTCTATATCAAGCTGATTCATCAGAAACTTATAAGTACAATACAAATGACGATGATGACAACAAAGACAACAATCATCAAATCAACAACGACAACCAAAACAACAAGCAAAGTATGTACACATTTTTATGATATGTTTAAAAAAAATCAAAAGATATATGATATTATATACTTGATATTTTTGAAGCCTTCTAAATCAATCAGAATACGCTTAAAACGATCTGTGTTGTTATTTTCGTAATATGTTTATGTTTTTGTATTTGTTTAACTCTCCAATTATTATAAAATGTAAAAGAAATGACAATTTACAGGACACAAACGTAGTAGTACAAAAGAAATATTATACATCTTGCTTCTTAATTTCTATTTCATAAATGATGTAGTATTACACAACTAAAGTTAAATTTCTCTCGGAAAATGATTACTTTAGATCGTTTAAACAGGCTTTATTGGTCCTTGTTGTGTATATGATTTCAAATGTTAAGCGGTTTTTCTGGCACTTGTGCGTTAGTATTCGTTTAGAAAAAAATCCCATTGCATTCGGATTCCACCATAATGCACTAACAAATTAAATGTCAATTACATTAAGGTTTGTTATATGTTTCAGTAAAAATTGGATTAGAAACAGCCATAGGCATCACATCGTTCATAGCGATTGTTGCTCTGATTTCCGTTATAAAGTCTAGGTTAGTTTAATAGCTCACTTTTCTTAACTTATAAATGTTACTTATTCTTTGAAATCAAACATATACTACTTTAGCAGAAGACAAAATCCAATTGCTCACCAGCAAAAGTAAAGAAAGCAATTACTCTGAACAAAAAATCATCACAGAATGAACAACATTCACCAAATACCCCCGTGTGCATATATATTGTCTATATAGGTCAAGATACATAAAACACTTTTCTTAGAGGCTCAGCAGTGGAGCTCGAATTTAAAAGTAAAAGGTTAAAAAGTAGGAGTTGGATTATCTGATAAATATTTCGATCAGATGAAACAATCATTTATAGTCAACGCATTAATTATTAGGTTAAACTATAAAGTCATTATTGTTGTTTTCAAGAAAAAAAGAGATACCCCGAACTTAAGTTTTCAAAAACAATTAGAAACAACCATTTTGTTTTTAAATGAAAATGTTGTTTCTTTTATAATGTCAACAATTTGAATTAAGAAAATTCACATCTTCACAGAGGCATTTGGTGTGGATAACATGTAACATGTCAAGTTTTTGACTAATTCTTAATCAATTTGACAAAATTACATGCAGAAGACATGTTTACACCAACGAAATTAATGGAGGTGTTTCGTTTCTTTTGCTGTTGAGTATGTATGTCTCTAATGGGTTACCGTTAATTTCTTTGTGTTTAATTTTTTTTTATTATTTTTTAACAATAATCATAATTAAGGACAATAACATTTAAAGAGATATCTTTTAAATTTTATTTTGAATAAAATACTTAATGATTAACATGAACGAATCTATCAAATACCTTTTTATTTTATTTTGCAATTCTGTTTAGATTGAACAAACGCGAACAAAGACGGAACCCGACGCCTCACAAAAACCATTTGTCGTATGACCAAGATCACATGTTTCAAAACCCTGGTATATACCAGATTTCAGTTTCAAATCCAGGATACAGCAACCCAATGGAAGACAGGGTAGATACATCGTACGATTGTGCTCTACCTTCATATGAAGAAGCCGTCGGTAACACATACGAACAAGTGAACTATAGAGCACCAAAAGTGTCAAATCTGTAAAAGTGACTGCATTGGTGTATTTTGTAATAACACTTTAAAGAATTACTTACTTAACATTGTCATGACAATTGCAAAGGAAAAAAGTGTTGTGCATCTGCCTGCATTAAATGTTGAAATGTGAATAAGCATCTTATAAATTAACATGTACACTGTGTTTACGGGTACTAGTTTATCAGAAACCGGGAATCCTAACAGAGAACAAGTTGTTTTTATAAGTTTTAGGTATGTTTTTTGTTGTTGTAATTTATGCATGGTATATTCGGGCTTTTTTCATTTCTTAATGTATCGGTCCAGGCTTTGTTTATCGTAGTACGCTTTTATGTAAAATAAGTTTAGTGTAAAGGTTAGAAATTACTATGAACCGATGTAATGGTCGACAAATCTGTTAACGAATTACAGCAATACAGATACCGAAAAAAACACCATTTATTAGTTTTTATTTCATATAAAATTGAAAAAGTGAATCTCAATTCTGATAACGTTTATTCATTTCAAATGTTCTTTTGATACTGCTTACATTTGCAGGCATACCATTTATTCAACAATTCCTTCGGGTATGTAGTCAGACGTTGTACATTTTAATTTCCTCCTCGATCCAATCAAGTCCCACTCTTCATATATTTACACCAGCCTTTTTTAAGCTCACCTGGCCCGAAGGGCCAAGTCAACCTTTTCTCATCACTAGGCGTCTGTCGTCCGTCGTTGTCGTCCTTCGTCGTCCGTCGTTGTCCGTCGTCGTCTGTCTGTTAACTTTTACAAAAATCTTCTCCTCTCAAACTACTATGCCAAATTTAACCATACTCGGCCATAATCATCATTGGGGTATCTAGTTTTTAAAATGTGTCCGGTGATCCGGCCAACCCACCAAGATGGCCGCCATAGCTAAAAATAAAACATAAGAATAAAATGTAGATATTGGCTTATTTCTCTGAAATCAAAGCATTTAGAGGAAATCTGACAGTGTGTAAATTTGTTTATCAGGTCAAGATCTATCTGCCCTGTAATTTTCAGATGAATCGGACAACCTGTTGTTGTGTTGTTGTCCCCCTCAATTTGTTATTTTAAGGAAATTTGGCCGTTTTTGGTTATTATCTTGAATATTATTATTGATATAGATAAACTGTAAACAACAATAATGTTCAGCAAAGTAAGATCTACAATTAAGTCAAATGACCAAAATGGTCAGTTGACCCCTTAAGGAGTTATTGCCCTTTATAGTCAATTTTAAACAATTTTTCGTAAATGTTTGAATCTCTAACAAAAATCTTCTCCTCTGGAACTACAGAGGCAAATTTAACCAAACTTGGCCACAATCATAATTAGAGTATCTAGTTTTAAAAATGTGTCCAATGACCTCGCACGCGAACATAGATGGCCAACATGGGTAAAAATAGTACATAGGGTAAAATGTAGTTTCCTTTTTATAATTTTTAATTAAATCTCGTCTTCGGATGCGGAATTGCCTCGCTGCGTTGATGACCATTGGGTCCGAAGTCTGTGTTCTGCTCTTTGGTCAATTTGTTGTATCTTTGTAGTTTTTTTTTATTATACAGTGTTGACGTCCCCATCTGTTATCCTTATTCCTTCATATTTAAACAGTATTGATGACTCTCCCCTTTGAAATCTCTAGTATAATACATTTATTTAGTTTTGACTTTTAATTATAAGATATCTATTTTATAGTTTGATTTTCATGGGTTACATGTTTAGTAAACCCGTTAAGGCTACATGAAGAAAGCGATTAAAACAGCTGGACATTTAAACTGTGACTCACTATAAAAGAAGCGAAATATACCAAAGTGACATACAAGCTCGAAAATATACTGACATATATCGTCATAGCTAAAAGAAAATGACCAAAGGACAAACAATAGTACACCTTAAAACATGTAGAAAACTAACGACGGAGAAACGATAACCTCACGAAAAAAAGGGGTTTTTCTTATGTGCCCCGAAAGGGTAAGAAAAGTAAACAGATCCATGATTCACCCGTTGTGTTGATCAAGTTAGTATAAACCCGGAAATAGGTCCGATTCGGTAGTTCAAAGTTGAAGAAAAGGCGAGTGGATTGTAGTAACAAAATTTGGAACATATCTGCTATCATCTGTGAAACGGATATTCAGTAACAGTCATCCAGCTAGTGATGGTGTCCGTATAATTTACATAGGTATGGTTTTAAATTCACGACTTGGAACTCATGGTTAGGTAGTTTTCTTGTGAGCAGCAATCCTCTATACATGAAATCATGATAGGAAGTACAAGCTTTTGAATAGTGTATTAACTTGGAGATATATACTATATATGCAGGCGCTGCTGATATGTTGCTGCTCAGAAATGTAAAATGTCAAAATCGGGAAGCTGACATGTCTTCTTTGTCGCAAAGTTTTGTTTCCCTCTTTATCAAAATCACTGCTTATGTTCAGCACAGGAATATATATTTGACCCGTTTTTGCGGGTTTCTTAGTTGTTATTCTTTAACGTGTTTTTTCTACTTCTGTTCGTTCATTGTCAGTAAAAAATGATGAAAACAACACGTTATAAATTTATTGTGTCGTCCAAAGCTCTTTGCTGTATTTACTTCATCATTAACGTTCAAAGTCGAATATTTGAAAATTTGCATTGCAGAATAAAGCTGCAGAAAATTATATATACATAGTACAAAGAATCTTAACAATGTTTAATAACTTGAAATGAATGGCATTATTTATAAAAAGGGAAAATTTGTATCTCTTGCTTTCCCAAAGTTATATTGTGAAAATTATCCCTCAAAAATAGGGAGTTATATTTATTTTCATGTATACATTTGACAGCAAACTGTCATACAAACGAAAAATTGAAAAAAAAATCATTTTATCCATCAGCTTACAAAGATTAGTTTAACATAAAATGTTCCTCGTTTCATAACGTACATTTGAGAATATAAATAGAAAAGTATATACGACTCTTTCAACGACTTCAAGCTAAAAACATAATAATAATAATAATAATAATAATAATAATAAAAAAACATGATAAGAAAATAAAAAAAAAAAAAAAAAAAAAAACTAAGGTATACATAAACAACACTCAATATTTATAAAACGTAGTTCGCTGAAAGTGAAAGCTTACTCAAAATGCAAACCCTATTATGGTATAATTACCAAGCATCCCTTCAAGTAAAGTATACATTACTTTTTCTACATTGGCTAGAGGTAAAGGGGGAGGGTTGAGATCTCATACATTGTAAACATGTTTAACCACGCCGAATTTTCGCGCCTATCCCAAGTCAGAAGCCTCTGACCTTTGTTAGTCTTGTATTATTTTTAATTTCAGTCTCTTGTGTACAATTTGGAGTTTAGTATGGCGTTCATTACTACTGAACAAGTATATATGATTGTTTAGGGCCCAGCTGAAGGACGACTCCGGATGCGGGAATTTTTCGCTGCATTGAAGACCTGTTGGTAACCTTCTGCTGTTGTCTGTTCTTGGTCGGGTTGTTGTCTCTTTGACAAATTCCCCATTTCCATTCTCAATTTTATTTGAACATGCGGTTTAGGTCAAAGGTCATATTTCACACTAACAGGTGCCGTGCTGTGTGTAAATTGAAGTTGTGCTATTTTTTTTTTTTTTACTAAATACTGCATTTTTATGATGTTTGGTTTGGAGCAGCTTTCAGAAATATATTTCTGCTATATTCGAATTTAATTTTGAATGGTTTCTAAGTTGACATTCCGTGCAAACTAAATAGATGTTTGAATATACCTGTTTGCTATAACTGCTTGAATATGACTGCTTGTTTGAAACTTATTGATATGTAAAATGCTTAACATGGGATATGAATATTTCCTCCATCGTCAATTTCTAAAATAGATAATATTTTACACATGTATTTACTGTAATATACCAGTAGGTATCTACCTTTGAATGCCCTAAATCACGCTTATCAGTTTACAAACGGAAATGATTAAACAGTATATTGATTTTTGTGCAAATAAACACATAAAAGAAAACTTACGTAGATAAACGTAACGAAATCAAAATGGTGGGAAAAATTATAAATGTGTTATTTATTATTCTATTTGCTCAAAGTGTTTCAAGTGGACATGTCTTACACAGTAAGCAATAGCTAATTTTCTTCTTTATTAACATATAATTTATACGTATCTTTTGTTCAACGTTTTACTGTTTCAAAACTACTGGATCATGTTAAGATTAAGAAATGCATAACTCGGGGTTTTACATTTTGTCCTTATTAATAGGTTTTGGATGATCAAATATTTATGCTGCAGCCATCACCAAAGATTCATTAATTGTCGAAATGCACATCCGTTCATTACAATTAACACAAATGATACAGTTAATCTGGTAAATGTAATTGAAAATTTTTGGAAACTAAAACTAGTGTAATAAATAACATTTGAATCATAAGATGGGTTGATATTTGTTTAATTTTCGCTATGAACAAAAAATGCAAAAAAAAGTTTGAGTTCCAAAACAAGGTAAAGGGTTGAAACGCTCTTTTTTGCCCACTCAATTAATCTGTAATAATTTGCGTATGTTGACCTAGAGTTGCTAGTCATTTTTTGGTGTCATGGATTGATTTAAAAGACAAACGAAATGTACCAGAAGCGATAAAAAAACCACACAAAATAAAATACAAAATATATACCCCTTCTTTTCCATTGTCTTATATTAACTTTTGTGGGTGTGTTTCTTGTTCAAAAGTAGTATGCTAAGTCTTTTGTAGAAATTGTTTTTGATGATCGTCTTGTTATTTTATGACATGGTTTGTTTATCGTTCTTTGACTGATCTATTCGATAAATATAGTCATCATAGATACAAGGATTACATTATATATTTACGCCAGACGAGCGTTTTGTTTTTAAAAGACTCATCAGTGAAGCAAAACCAACAAATCATCTAAGGGTACAAACCAAAACAAGTTAATTATATAGCTAAAATAGTTGTTGTTAAGATTAAATGTCAAGCTAAATTTAAATCAATTTCAAACTTCTTTTTGAATACCTCGTAAACTGGATTTTTTATAGTTTGCATTTGAATATTTGAACATTGCATGCATCAAACAAAAGAGTGTAATTAATTGATTTTTTTTATTGGACTGTCTGATGTAGACATATACATTGTAAGGATTGTCAAACTAACAATGATTATTGTGAAAAACCATTTTACACTTACACATAATAACATTTCTGTTTATAGAAGATGTATGCATGCAAAATGAAGTTGTCCTAACATGTCCGTACAAACGGTCCATTGGTATAACGAACATAGTGTACGATTCAATGTGGAATGATTATGGCTGGAAGCCTTTTAATCCGATCTTTTGTACAGTATGGACTAACCCATTGAACGATTGCAAATCCACAATTTCATACAAACACCTACAGGACCAGTGCATGTGGAAACATACATGTACAGTGGTCATGGACTACAATCCATGTTGGTCACCTTTAATGTATGCTACAATATACTATAAATGCATAGGTTTGTTTTAAATAATAGAATTCATTCACATTGGTAATTGATAGATATAATTTAAAAACATATTACCGAAAGCGATAGAAACTTAAGTTCCATAGAACAAAAGCCATACAGTTTTATATAGTTATCTTGTTTATGAAAATATATAATTCGTAGTTTGTATACATCCTAATTAAATGACATACATTAACAGATTTTAACATGGTGATAAATGCGGTCGAGGAACATGCATGAAAATATGTAAAACAAGATGAAGAAAACGTTTATTTAAATGACACCTTAACGTACAAAGTTTCATCCAGAAGCGAATTCAAATCTACAATGAACGATGAGTTCGCGTGTCTCTGACACTTTCGAGAATCCCGAGGTTGTAACAGCCTTTCACTCTTCATGACTTTCAATTTTTATAATTTATCACTAATGTCATGTTTCCTAAGTTATTTTTTTGGTACATGAACACACATTCAATATTTTACCTTAAGTTTAATTAACAATGTAAACATTGCCTGTCCCAAGTCGGGAGCCTGTAATTCAGTGGTTGTCGATTGTTTATGTGTTACATATTTGTTTTTCGTTCATTTTTTTACATAAATAAGGCCGTTAGTTTTCTCGTTTGAATTGTTTTACATTGTCTTATCGGGGCCTTTTATAGCTGACTATGCAGTATGGGCTTTGCTCATTGTTGAAGGCCGCACGGTGACCTATAGTTGTTAATGTATGTGTCATTTTGGTCTTTTGTGGATAGTTGTCTCATTAGCAATCATACCACATCTTCTTTTTTATATTAAATATATTTTTAGATACAAGATATGAATCTGTCGTTCCTTATCCACTCATAAAAAACTATGGCAATAGAGAACCATCAACTACATCTAAGAATCGTATGTATATTATCAGATATTGTAGTAGTAATGTACATCTACACAGAATAGTATTGTATATTATTATATATTGTAGGACAAATGTACATCTACACAGGATAGTATGTATATCCTTATATATTGTAATACAAATGTACATCAACACAGAATCGTATGTTTATCATTAGATATTGTGGAACATCTACACAGGATAGTATGTATATCATTATATATTGTAATACAAATGTACATCTACACAGAATCGTACAGATATCATAAAATATTGTAATGTATCTACACAGGATAGTATGTATATCATTATATGTTGTAGTACAAATGTACATCTACACAGAATCGTACAGATATCATAAAATATTGTAATGCATCTACACAGGATAGTATGTATATCATTATATGTTGTAGTACAAATGTACATCTACACAGAATCGTACAGATATCATAAAATATTGTAATGCATCTACACAGGATAGTATGTATATCATTATATGTTGTAGTACAAATGTACATCTACACAGAATCGTACAGATATCATAAAATATTGTAATGCATCTACACAGGATAGTATGTATATCATTATATGTTGTAATACAAATGTACATCTACACAGAATCGTACAGATATCATAAAATATTGTAATGCATCTACACAGGATAGTATGTATATCATTATATGTTGTAGTACAAATGTACATCTACACAGAATCGTACAGATATCATAAAATATTGTAATGCATCTACACAGGATAGTATGTATATCATTATATGTTGTAATACAAATGTACATCTACACAGAATCGTACGTATATCATTAGTTATTGTGGTATTAGTACATCTTTATATTATCGTAAATTTTTCATTAAATATTGTAGTTCACCTACAAAGATTCGTATGTATATCATTAGATATTGTAGTTCTCCTACAAAGAATCGTATGTATATCATTAAATATTGTAGTACACCTACAAAGAATCGTATGTATATCATTAGATATTGTAGTACACCTACAAATAATCGTATGTATATCATTAGATATTGTAGTACACCTACAAATAATCGTTTGTATATCATTAGAAATTGTAGTACACCTACAAAGAATCGTATGAATATCATTAGATATTGTAGTACACCTACAAAGAATCGTATGTATATCATTAGATATTGTTGTAAAACTCAATTTGAAACGTAAAGTGTACATAGAGATATATCCAAATGCTGTATATGCCAAAAACTGCTACAAAAACAGCGTATATCGACTTTTATCATAAGATCCCGAACCCGTGAAAAATTATTTTCAAATAGTTGATAACTAAACGTAATTTCTCAACCCTTATCACCTATTGATTTTTTTAAATGATATATAATTTTATTTCTAGCTTATAAATCAACAACTCATTTACATCATAAAAAAGATGATAATGACGACGAAGGCGACGACGATGACAACGAAAGCCAAAGCAACAAATTATGTATGTAAACATTTATTTGATAGATGCAAAATACATAAATTGCTATAAGTAAATAGTATTTTCACTAATAAAGTTATTTGAAATTTGTAATATTTGACCTTTTTACTGCCGTTAAATTTATTCTGCAATTAAAGCAAATACAAGTTAAACAATAACCTGCATTATTATCCTTTTCTGTATATTAGTGAATAGGAAGGATATTTAGATAATGAAATCAACCTTTCAACAAATCATATGCACGCTTAATATATACCAATATTACATAAACAATTGTATATCATACATCTGGGAAATCAATTATTGTCATCTGTATAATATCACGAATCCAATAAGTTGAAGTTTGTTATTGTATTTAATTCATTTCGATCACACCACAATATACTGATAACTGATTTAGTTAAAGGGACACTAGCTACAAGATATATAAAAAAATCTAGTATATTATTATTTTTCTCAATCATTAATGAAATGCAAATAGTGAATTCGTTTTTAGCAACCAGTATGGTTCAATTTTGTCATAATAAGCAAAAAAACAAACCCATTGATTATGAATTATTCACTTGCAAGTGAATAATTCGACCTCATTGAATATGTATTCATGTGAATTTTAATTTAACCCCTTAGCTTGAGATATATCACACGTGAATTGTATGTGTAAAGTTATTTAAGGGAAAAGAATGTCAACATTCAAAGCGAACCAAAGGTAAATCATTTGATTGACCTATTCGATCCACCAAAAATCATTCTTATAAGGTAAATACGATGATAAACATTTATTTTTCATCTATGATATAAAATTAAATAGACCTAGAAAAATCCAACAGCACGAGTTTCCTTAATCTATTTATAGTTATATTTATGTTTACATCGCTTATATGGTCATCAGATGACTAGTTCCTCTTTAATTTGAAAGTTTCATATATATTGTTTTCAGTGAAAATTGGACTAGGGACAGCTTTATGCATTGCATCGATTATATCCGTCATTTCTTTGATTTGCATTCTTAAATACAGGTAAGTGTACTTTCTCGCATTATTGAATTACTGTTTTAATGATTGTTTTGGGCTTAAAAAGAAGACATAAATCTAGTTTGCCAAGGAGGAAGACACCATAATCTCAGTAATTATATTTTTCAAAAAGCGCAAAAATAAAAAAAATAACAATCCGACAAAAAACAAACACCCAAACAAAACGGTACCGAACTATATGTTTGCTGAATAATTACCAGTTCTAGCTTAGCATGTGCCACATACCGTGTTGTTTATGACATGCACTTTGGTGGGAAGATGGAAACGGAGATTAGAAATTGGTATACATACAATTAATATATTCGCATTTCAATACAGACTGACTGTTAAACAACACAGACAATGAAATAAATAGATGACTTAAAACTTTACGTTTTTCACGTTGACATAACTTTTCAAATCTATTTTTCTTGGTTATAACAATTATTTGAAATCATGATGTAGCTGACGCGCATGATTAATTTATGAGCAACGTTATAAAACAAACATGTTCGTAAAATAAAGTACAGGGGCTACATGTATAGGATTAACGTTACATTTGTGTCATATAAAGTTTATAATCATAATCAAAAAGATGTGGAAGATAACAAAGGGAACTTTTAAGTCCGTTAAGTCGAGAAAAACTCTCAAAGGCATGGAAAAAGACGACGACGACAAACTGAAATATAATTTATAAAGCCTAGAACATGTCGATTTAAAACTAAAGGCTGAGAAAAACGAGAATTAACAATGTCAGGTTTGGAATTGTTATGTGTCAATACTATTTCTTTTCACGTAATATTCTGATTGTCAAACAAAACTAAGAAGTTAGGGTTGCACCTAACACTATAGAGAGATAACTCCGACAAGTCAGCTAAACGTTTTTATCACATCGTATTGTTAAGGAAATATTAAGCTTCTCAATCATCAAAATATTATTGTATAACGTTCATTAGGGTGCAAGGTTTAGTTATGATTATCAAATTTGTATTAATAATTGATATAACAGAGTACTTGCAATTTACAGAGTTGTCAAATATAGGTTTATTGTATTAACTCTTTAGAAGGAACAGGCCTGGGCAAAGATCAATTCCTACGCCTTGCAGCAATCGGTTGACTAATGATTATGATCACAGCTTTCAAAACCCAAGAGCCTACCAGATTTCAGTTTCAAATCCAGGATACAGTCAAACAATGCCTGACAGAGTCGTTATAGCTAGCGATAGTAGCTATGCTCTTCCTTCATACGATGAAGCAGTTGGAAACATGTATGAAGATGTGAATTATAGAACTCCAAGAGCAACAAAAGGGACACAGTGACTCCAATGAAGTATCTAGAAACAACGATTGTAATGATTTGCTAATTCAACCTTTACACGAAGTTTGTAATAAATAAATGGCTTGCGTTGAAACAATAAGGTTTATATGAATATTATTTGAAAAGCAAGTACATTCATTTTCATAAGACAGATGAAGTCGCTGATGTTGAATTAAATGTTCCCTCTTCCATATAACCTTTGGTCTTTTACTAGAGGTTAATGTTGATTTGCAGTGTTTTTATGATTTAAAAAAAAAAATTTAATATCTTTTAACACCCTGGTGTTTTCTGTCTGTAACATCTAGTATATCTTGTAGAAAACTACTCTCTGAACGTTCATATTAGACATTTAGAGTGAGACATGATAAGAAACATATACTAATCTATTATTTCATTAACGTTTTTTTATAAATTTACTGTTTGCGAAGTAAGAATTATTGTAAATACTAAGGATTGTCTTATCCCAGGCATAAATATCCTAAGCCGTATTCAGCACAACGTTTTTAAATTTTGGGTCATTAGGGGTCTTCAACTTTGAACTTGTTTTGCTTTTTTTACTTTCTTGATCTGAGCGTCACTTGTGAGTCTTGTGTAGACGAAACGCACGTATGGTGTATACAATTGTAACTGGTACCTTTGATAACTATTAGTATGTCACAATGTCCTATTGTAATGAATATTTGTGTATTTTTCTGTCCTTAGTGTTCTTGCATTTATTTGTACTGTAGTACTGTAATGTAGTGTTATCGTTTTTGTGTATATTTAACATTACCATAAAAGTGCGAAGTTTTGCCAGCCGTAAAGCCAGGTTCAATCCATCATTTTTCTTAAATTGTCCTGTACCAAGTCACGACAATGGCAGTTGTTATGTTATAGTTCCTTTCTATGTGTGGTGCATAGTCGTTTTGTTATTTTATTGCACTTCAGTGTTTCTGTTGTTTCGCTGCTTTCCTCTTATAGTTGATGTGTTTACCTCAGTTTTAGCTTGTTACCCGGATTTGTTTTCTCTCAATCCATTTATGACTTTTGAACAGCTGTATACTACTGTTGCCTTTATTCATACAGAATTTATTAGTTTTGTCACAAAAAATGTATTTGTTGAGAAAAATTTTCTTACGTAACATTAAAGTTGGAAAGAGGGTGCTGATTTTGTTAAATGCATTATTTACTCTTTAGTGGCGTAGAGACGAATTGGTATCCGTTCACATTTACTTTTTTCCCTAGAAAGTAATATTAGTTACCTAGTGTGCTAGTGGTGACCATTACGGTATTTATGGGGTCAGTAAATTCCATATGGGATGCGAGCGAAGCTCGAATCCCTTTATGGAATTAACTGACAACATATGTACCGTATTACTTCACTAGAACTCTATATATCGAATTTATCTTACTGACTATCTGAACGTGTGATATTTTGACTAGTGATTAATCAAAATGAGCAAGTCTTCAATACCGTTAGCATTAAGAAACTACTTCTATTGATCATACAAAAATAGAGGCCAACAATAACAGCTTGTTTGCTATAAATGTGTTTTAATCTTGATCATTAATTTCTTTGTCTGTTGAAAGCTTTATATTATTTTCTCAGTACCATTTTGTTTTTATGAAGGGACACCACACTACCAACCGTGTACTTAAAAAAGCGCCGCCTCTCTTCTAACCTAATATGGAATATACACGGTCTCGACGTGGACGCTTTTAACTAATCATATTCTTAGAAACGTATAGGAGGTGAGATGAATAAATATGTTTTTAACGACTATTTTGGAAATTCAAAGTGAAAGAAAACTAGATATCAGCAATGTCTTTCAATTACACGATTCTTTTAATTAACGTGCGTAGAAATATAATTAAAAAACATCTTTCTGTTATAATGATATTAGTAGTAAGATATCTATAACGTAAAAAGATTAAAGTTAACTATTCCAATATTTTTCTTTATTTTTTTGTGCTATCTGCAATCTCATATAAACAATCAATTACCAAGTGATGCAAATGTTCAATGAACAAAATAAAATGTTTAAGTGTGAAAAGGTCAATATGTAGGAGACCAAAAAAAAAAAAAAAAAAAAAAAAAATTCAAAGTCCAAAAGTATATGAATTTTGTATGAATAAACAATGTCAATGTGTAAAAATATTTAAGTGTAAATAGGTTCAAGTTATACGGTGGTATACTAATAACACAACATGCATTTATGCTATCAATCAATGTGTGCTGCTGTAATAAGTAAGTGTTGGTGTTGCAATACGATATAGTAATCGACCAATATATGCTACGGGTATCTAACTAAGTCTCCTTTATGTAAACAAATTAATGTATGTGTAAAATAATTTTTTTTTCAAAGTGTGTTAGCAAGCTATTTCCGTAAATAATTATAATATATATATATATATAAGTAAAAAACATACCTTATAAAGCTAAGTTACTCTTCCAATTCCAATCACTATAAAATGAATTAATTTAAACAATAAAAGTTCTATTTTCAATTAAGAAAATCAAAAAGGTCTAAGGTACTAAAAGTAACTTCCGGTTGCACAAATCTTCATAACTGGAAAACGGTATACAATGTCAATGTAAATAAAGACATGTGGACATCAACGGATTTAAACACTGGCACGTGCCTCTTCAAACATCTGCGCATGGTTGGTAAACAAACACATCACGTGGTCTCATCTGTCGTCTGCTTCGGTGGTCACTACACACACACGGGTACCATGATCTGACTATGACATCTATTCATACTACTTTGTTGGGCGCCATTTTGTAACAGAGTCAATTCTTGGGTCAAATTAAAACTAACTCTGTTTAGGGTTCGGATGATTTAATACCATATAGAAAATAATCTCTGAAATAACAATATCACAATTATAAATAACAGTTCTTTTATAAATATAGGCAACAGTAGTATACCGCTGTTCGAAATTTATAAATCGATAGAGAAACAACAAAGCCGAGTTACCAACTTAAACTGAGGGAAACGCCTCAAACATAAGAGAACTACAACACAACAGAAACACAACATTAAAATGTTATACACACAGAAACGATCTATAATATAACAATGGTCATTTCCCTGACTTGGTACAGGGCATTTTAAGATAAAAATGATGGATTTAACCTGGTTTTGTGGCATGCCAAAAATCCCGCTTTAATGGCAATGTTAATTATAACATTAAGATGACAAAATTACATGACAGGACTACAATACAAAAAATGGGAGAAAATATAGGACAAACTAACGATTAATAGCCAACAAAAGGTACCTGGTTAAAAATGTAATTATCCACCTGGGACAAGACCATCCTTTAATATTATAATAATTTAGAATAATACATACTTTTGCAAACAGTAAATTTTATAAAATGACTATATAATAAATATACATAATTAAACTGAAGTGGTGACTAGCTATAGGTTGCATTTCTGTAAATATTGACAATGCAATTATATAGAACTCCTTTTACGGCTAAAACTGTACCACTTTTACTATAAAGTTTTGAAAAAAATCTCATCCTAGAATTGAAAGTTCATATGCACCACAATTTTTTTCAAAGGTCAAAATATAGGGCTGTGCGGCATATTTTCAACGTTTATATGCCCTGAACTTCTCAGAGTTTAAACTTACACTAATTTTCTTAACTACCCCTACCTCGAATGAAAGGTTTCAATGTAAACAATATGCACGTGTTTATTTACTGGTAACATTCCCAAGTTCTGTCTCTGCGATATGGAACACAGAGAGCATAACTGGGAACCAGTATGTAAACAAAATTATTTTTCTATGAATATTCAATTACTCCCCAAAAGAGGCGTGTTTTGATAAACAGCTGTATTTACAAAGTGCAACCTATAAAACACAAGTATCTTAAATTACACATTATCACCTATGGTAATAGTAAAATACAATGTTCTTTAACACTGTGTACTTTATTACTAATTCAATATTAAATGCATTCAGTAAAATGATGTCACGTGTTGTTTTTTTTTTTTATCTCTAATTGATGTCACGTGTACTTTATTTCTCATTGTTAATATGACATTAAACTAATCGGAACAACAGATATTATTTGTTCTTTAGAATCAATTACATTACAACACTCATTAAGTTGTAAATACTTTTTTTTATAAAAACTAATTAAGCCAATATATTAAATATGCTTAAAACTGCATATTTAAAGGGAAATAATCCATAACGTTCTGTCTTACCACTTGTGGAGTGAGATTTACTGACAAGGATTAAGCACAATTAACAATTATAAATCTATACACTACCTCATCAATGGGACCCTAAAACAAAAATGTAATCATAAACATTCGGACTTATAAAATATTAGAATATTCAATATGACAAAATAAGTTCATTCATGGTTATACTTCTTACATTACAATGTATAATGTAAGTGTACTAATAAATATCAACTTTTACACTTTTCCTTATTTTGTCTAATATGCCGCCATATTTGAAATATCAATTTTCTGTGTCAATTATCAAATAGCTATGTAAATTATCTTGTTCCATATTCTATCGTGACAAATTTACGGTAGATAATAAAATATATGTTGCACGAAGCTAAATAAAATATTCTCGGGTACATCTATATAGAGTTATCAAAGGTACCAGGATTATAATTTAGTACGCCAGACGCGCGTTTCGTCTACATAAGACTCATCAGTGACGCTCACAACAAAATAGTTTTAATGCCAAAAGAAGTAAAAAGTTAAAGAGCAATGAGGATCAAAAATTCCGAAAAGTTGTGCTATATACGGCTAAGGTGATCTATACCTGGGATAAGAAAATTCTTAGTTTTTTTTGAAAAATTCAAAGTTTTGTAAACATGAAAGGATTTTTTGCCCCCAAAATATAACAGTTTTACAAAATTGTTAAAATGTAAACTTTTAGTTATTTATTGGACAGTTGAATGCTTCTGCTACATAAATATGGGCTGTTTTTGACAATACAATGCACATATATCGGGTTGTAGCACCATTAAGTCATGTTAAATTACTGAAATCTTCAAAATTCTATCATTTTAGTTAAATTTTAGACGGTTTCCTTGTAAAACGAAAGTGGCCGCATTCGTGTTCATCCTTAATATTGAAATGTAAGTTGTATTTTATGATAATACATAACATATATAAAGATTGTGGATGAACACGGATGCGGCCACTTTCATTTTTGACAAAAACCATCTGAAAAGTGACGTTTTTTGGCATATTTGAGAGATTTTTCATATTTGAGCTTGAATCGGATCGTTTTAATGACTATATCAGTTAAAATATTTCACTTATACTAATTAAATCAAGTGAAATAGACACTTAAGTCTTTAAAAAGTGGTCAAAATCTTTCGTCAGATGAAACTGAAATTTGAGGCCAAAATGAGTCCTTACCGGACCTACATTATTGATATTCATGTCAACACCGAAGTGCTGACTATTGGGCTGGTGATACCCTCGGGGACGACACGTCCACCAGCAGTGGCATCGACCCAGCGATGTGAATAGTTATCAAAGGTACTAGGATTATAATTTAGTACGCCAGACGCACGTTTCGTCTCCATAAGACTCATCAGTGACGCTCATAACAAAATAGTTATAATACCAAACAAGTACAAAGTTGAAGAGCAATAAGGATCCAAAATTCCAAAAAGTTGTGCCAAATACGGCTAAGGTAATCTATGCCTGGAATTAGAAAATCCTTAGTTTTTCGAAAAAAATCAAAGTTTTGTAAACATGAAACTTATAAAAATGACCACATTATTGATATTCATGTTAACACCGAAGTGCTGACTACTGGGCTGGTGATACCCTCGGGGACGAAACGTCCACCAGCAGTGGCATATAGTAATTTAATAACCAAACATTAATAGCAAGAAGTCATACAATAGAAACTTTGCTAAATTTATCATTTAGCTCTTTATCTTTTATATAAGCTTTGGATTTCAAATATTTTGACCTCGAGCATCACTGGGGGGACATGTATTGTCGAAATGCACATCTGGTGCAGGAAAATTGGTATCGTTAATGTTATTTCATGTGAAAATATTAATTATACAGCAAAGAACATAACTTACATTATCAGATAATATATTGTGTCCACAAGAATGAAAAAAACCAATAATACAGGAAATATAAATTCGGGATACAATTTCCTGCGACTGTAATTTTCAATCTCGTTCAAATCTACCTGGTCAATACAAAATATAAATTGACCACGAAATCACAATGACTAATCAGAAACTTAATTTAAAGTAAAAACCTTTTGAATATTCATGAACTAAATATAAAAAGTAAAGTGTAGATTTGGATTTAAATAATAATATTCCTTTATCAAAATTTAAGAGTAAAACGTTCACAATAAATACAATTAATTTGAAGTACTCTAAAGATATGTTTACTATTATTTAATAAGCGTAAAAATAACACTACTACATATGCCATTTTTTTTTAACAAGAAACAATGAAATTTACATTTTTTTAGTCTTGGGATAAATGCCTGTTTAATTTTAAGTTACAGTCCGTCTTCGGTTTTGAAATTGCTCCGCTGCGTTGAAGACCGATGGTGGCCAAAGGCTGTTTTCTGCTCTTTGGTAGAGTTTTTGTTACTTTGCATCTTTTGTATTATACAGTTTTTATGTCCCAACCTGCTATCCCTTTTCCTTCATATTTATACAGTTTTGATGACTTTCCTCTTAAGCTTTGATATCTCTAATGTGATATATATTTAATCAGTTTTGACTTTTTATTATAAGATATCGATTTTTATAGTTTTGACTTTCATGGTTTACATGTTAAGTAAACTTGTTGAGGCTTCACATAGACAGCAGATAAAACAGCAAGACATTCAAACTTTGACTCACTATTACAGACAAGGAAGATACCAATAACAGTCATGCTCATCAGTCGAAAATGGACTGACAACGTCATAGCTAAAAAAAAAAACGACCAAAAGACCAACAGAAGTACACAACATAGAATATGTAGAACACTAAAGAATGAGAAACGAAATTCCACTAAAATGTGCCCCGGAAGGGTAAGAAGATTAAGCAGATCAATTCTCCACCTGACGTGTTGATCGTGTAAGTATAAAACCGGAAATAGGTGCGATTCGGTAGTTCACATTAGAGGAAAAGGGGACGGGATTGTAGTTACGAAATTTGAAATATATCTGCTATCATCTGTGAAACGATATACGGCCAAGAAACTAGTGATGGCGTCCGTAGTATTTACAAAAAATGGTTTAAAATTCACTTCTAAGATATTATGGTTTTGTAGTTTCTTTGTGATCCTTTGTAAGGGATATACATGTAAGCCGATAACAGTCCATTATGTAAAATATTGTTTTTTCTAGGGTTTTATTTTTTATTAGGTGAATAAGAAAAAAAGAATAACATACGAAGACAGGTTCTTGTTGAACCATATCGAGTGCACCGAAGTCGATTTTATTTCAAATATACAATTAATATGAACAAATGAATTGATAACAATAGTTATAAAAACATGCTATCAGTTATATTCTTTTGTTGGAATTTTCAAGAGACTGTTAATTTTTACCCAAACGGTACCACCTGAATAACCCCCTCTTTTTCTATTTTTTTTTACATGGTCATGTCGCTCTTTTTTCGTTTATTTGTGTATTGAGTCCCTTGTGTTTTTTTTAAATGTTATTGAAACGTAGTTTTGTCTTGATTTTTGTTTAAAAATAAATAAATATAAAACGATCACTGCGAAAAGTGCGAATCGGACACACGATTGGTTGGTTTAACAGATAAAATGCGGTAATATCTTCCTTTATTCTGCTTCCCATATTCATCGTCGTTCATGCGAAGTGTTGCATTATATCAATAATATCAGACTTAAAAAACAACAACTTGTAAATCAACGCCGAAACCTGAAAATTACAAAACTATTGTACTCCCTTAGTTCATGAAGGAAGTTCTAGATTCGCATTTTGTAAACTGGATAAGGTTTAGGTTGTTCATGGACCTTGTAATGCAACATGATCTATCAAATTTTAGAAGTATTTCTTTATTGCTTTTTTCATTTTAATTGTAGTTGAAAATGATGTTCAGAAGAGAGTCATAAAAGCAACAAAAACAAGACTTACAACGAGCATTATCAACTCATTGAATAAGTGCTAAATGAAACAACCCAAAAAAACATGAAAAAATGGGTGTGATATAAGTATTGGTAGTGTTTAAATCAATTTGAAAATGATTTTATTTTCTCCAGAAACCGTTTTGATGAGTGACAAAATTATTGTATTGGAAGATGACTTTAATCAAATGTTTTTTTTAATCTATCATTTACCTGAAAGAATCAGTTATTCTACCTTTAGCTGTCCAACATTTTTAAGAAAGAGGAGGGCTATTCTTAAAAAAATTGGACAGCTAAAGGTAACATAATGGTTTCTTACAGGTAAATGATAGTCCAATCACTGAAATAAAGAACAGGTAAAACAATAGAATTACGTCACAACAATGTTTTAAATAAATAAAATCATAATAGGAAGTACAAGTCCTTGCATATCGAATCAACTTGAAGAGATATATGTATGCAGGCGGTGCTGAAATGTTGCTGCCTAGAGAGGTTCACAGTCGGGAAGCTGGAATCATCTCCTTTGTAGCAAAGTTTGTTTCCATCTATATCGAAACAACTGTTTATGTTCAGCTCAGGAATATGTTTTTGATATCATTTACATCCCATTTTTTTACGGTTCGTATTTCTCAGTCGTTACTTTCCAATTTAGTGTTTTATCTACTTCTGTTCGTTCATTTTCTATAAAACAATTAGAACATCACGTTATTAATTTATTGCGTCCTAAGCCCTTTGTTGTATTTACTTCACCAAGAACGTTCATAGCCGAATATTTAAAAGCTTGCATTGCAGAATAAAGCTGCAGAAAATTAAAAATAAATAATACAAATCATTTTAATAATGTTCAATAACTTGAAATGACATTATTTATAAATAGGGCAAATAAGAATCTCTTGCTTTTCGGACGCTTTGGTGTGAATATTATTCATTAAACTATGGAGTGATAGTTTTGTCGTTAATACATTCAAAAAGTTCAAAACGTTTATTGTAGAAATTACATGGGAAATTCTATAAAACCCTTTTAAAGACTTTAAAATAAAAACATAAATAATAAAAACAAAAAACCAAAACAAAACAATTAAAAAGAAAACAAAATAAAAAACGAGAAAACCATAAATATACATAATCAAAACTCAATATTTATAAAACATAGATTGCTGAAAGTGAAAGCTTACTCCAAATGCAATCCTTATTATGGATAGAAATAGTATGCGTCCCTTCGAGTAAATAAACTCATCATAGATACCAGGATTGAAATTTTATATTAACGACAGACGCGCGAAAGTTTCGTCTACAAAAGACTCATCAGTGACGCTCGAATAAAAAATACGGCTAAGGTAGAAAAGTCTTAGTATTTGAAAAATTCAACTGATAATTTATAATTATGAACATATCAATGATAACTCAAGTCAACACAGAAGTGCTGACTACTGGGCTTGTGAAAAACTCGACCAACAGTGGCCTCGACCAAGTTGGTGTAATATAAACTCATCATAGATACCAGAATTGAAATTTACATTTGAACATTGTTGATTATGTTCCACACTAACAAGTGTCGTGCTATGTGTTAAATTAAGGTCTATTTTTCTTTTACTAAATACTGCTTATTTCTCGTGGTTGGTTTGGAGCAGCTTTCTGCTATATTTGATTTATTTTTTAATGGTTTCTAAATTGACATTCCGTTCAAACTAGATATATGTATAAATATATATGTTTGCTAAAACTGCTTTAATATTACTGTTTGTTTGAAAATAATTGATATGTCAAATGCTTAACATGTTATATGAATATAAAAATAGAAGATATGGTATGATTGACAATGAGAAAAATCTCCACAAGACACCTAAATGACACAAAAATTAACAACTATAGTAGTTCATCAATCGTCAATTTCTAAATTGATTCATGTTTTACACATGTATTTACTTTAATATAGTTATCTACCTTTGAATGCCATAAATCTCACTTATCTGTTAGCAAACGGGTATGATTAACAGTATATCGATTTTTGTGCAAATAAACACACACATAAAAAGAAAACATACGTTGATAAACCTAATGAAATAAAAATGGTGGGACATCTTCTTAATTTGTTGTTTCTTCTATTCGCTCAAATTGTTCCAAGTGGACGTTCCTTAGAACGTAAGTAATAATTAATTTTCGTCTGTATTAATAAGTAACACATGATTTATACGTCTCTTTTGTTTACCGTTTTGCTGTTACAAAACTGGTGGATCATGTTAAAATTAAGAAATGCATAACTCCGGGTTTTGATTTTGTCCGTTTTGGCAGGTTTATTATAATCCTATATCTATGCCACAATATATTAAAATCATCACCAAAGATACATTAATTGTCAAAATGTACTTCCGGTTCGTTACAATGTATACAGTTAATCTTGTAAATATTATTGCTGTTAATATTTGGAGACTACTAAAACAGGTGTAATAAAAAGTAAAATCACAAAAATACTGAACTCCGAGGAAAATTCAAAACGGAAAGTCCTTAATCAAATTGCAAAATAAAATGACAAAACACATCAAACGAATAGACATCAACTGTCATATTCCGGACTTAGTACAGGCATTTTCAAATGTAGAAAATGGTAGATTGAATCTTGTTTTATAGCGCTAAACCTCTCACTTGTACGACAGTTTCATGAAATTCCATTATATTGACAACGACAATGTACAAAATATCACAAATAGGACAACAACAACACCACAAACCCCACCAAAAACTGGCGGTGATTACATGTGCTTTGGAAGGGTAAGCAGATCATGTTCAACATGTGGCACCTGTCGTGTTGCTCATATTATTACAAAGGCGGTAAATAGTCTAATTCGGTTGGTCACCTTCGTGAAAAGAGAAGGGGTTGGTCGTTACGACATAAGGAAAATATCCGATATCATTTGTATTTATAACGGATATTCCTTAACGGTCAACCTGTGGTGGCTTCCGTAAAATTTACGAAGAGATAACTTCAACTTCACCATTTCAACTCTTGGTTTAAAAATGCAATGGTCACAATAAGGAAGCTAAAATCATTTTGTTTGTTTGTTAAGTTTGGTTTTCAATCGACCCTGATAGTAAATTTCTAGATATAAGTCCTAATCAAAATCTAAAGCTCAATCACATCAAACGAATGGATAACAACTGTCATATTCCTGATTTGGTACAGGCATTTTCTTATGTAGAAATGGTGGATTGAAAGGACATTTGAATCATAATATCGATTCAAATAAGGCAACAGTAGTATACCGCTGTTCAAACTTCATAAATCAATTGAGAAAAAAAAATCCGGGTTACAAACTAAAACTGAGGGAAACACATCAAATATAAGAGGAGAACTAAGACACAACAGAAACACACAACACTAAAATGAACACACATAGAAAACTATAATATAACAATGGCCATTTTCCTGACTTGGTAACATTTGTTCAGCTTTCACTGTAAACAGAAAATGGGAAAGAAAGTTTGAGATTCAAAACAAGCTAAACGATTTTAATGTTTTTTATGCCTACTAAATTAATCTGTTATAATTAGCGTACGTTTGACCTAAAGTTTAAAATTGGTTGTGTCGTTTCGAAATTAAGTGTCATGTCTTGATATCAACGACAGATGAAATATACCAAAGGGATAAACCAACACAAAATAGAACAAAATATGTTTATTTTCTCTTTTCCTTTGTCTTATATTCGCACTTGTGGATTTGATCCTTGTTTTCATAAATTAGTTGTATGCTTAGTCATTTGAAGAATGTTGTGTTTGATGATATTCTTCTTTTTTTACGCCATGGTGTCTTGATATTAGCCTATTTGATTGTTTTATCGTTCATTGACTGATATATTCGATTGCCCTTGCTGTAGTCTCTACTTTCATAGCAATTGCCAATACAAAATTTAATTGTCCGATTTACATTCGATATTCAATTTAATTAAACAGCTAAAATAGTCGTTTTGATAAAATCAAATTTCAATTTTAATTCTAATTTATTTCAAACTTCTATTTTATTACAACTTGCGTACTTCGTAAAATAGAGATTTTGAAGTTTGCATTTGAATATTCATACATTGCCTGTAAAACTTAAAAAGGTGTTTACGATTAAAAAAATTAATATTTATGTCTAAATGTAATCTAACTGTCTTATGTAGACATATAACTTGTAAGGATTGTCAAACTAATAATGAGTATTGCGCAAAACCATTATCAATTTATACACATAATCAATATGTTTGTAGAAGATGTATGCATGCAAAACGAAGTTGTCTTAAGATGTCCACACAAGAAGTCTATTGGTATATATCAAATATTTTACAATAGAAAGTGGAATGATTTCGGCTGGATGCCTTCTAATCCGATTGTTTGTGCAGCATTGGATCACACATGGAATGATTGCAAATCCGTAATTTCCTACACACACCTACAGGACCGGTGCATGGCGACAGATACATGTACCGTGGTGATGGATTACAATCCATGTTTGTCAGAATCTTTGGTGTATGCTACAATATACTATTCATGCATAGGTTTGTTTTACATTGGAAGTTCCTAAAAATTACAATTGATGGATATTATTTAAAAATATTACCGAAATTGATATACAATAAAATTCAATAGAACACAAGCCATAAGGTTAATTATTATCATGTTTATGAAAAGAAGCTTTCGTAAAAGATGGACACCTGACCGCTGAAAGCTGAATTAAGAAGCATATTCAAATCTACAATATACGATAAGGTCACTTGTTTCTGATCCTTTAAAAATTCCTGAGGTTGTGGAAGTCTTTTTCACTTCACAACAAATATTTATTACAGCAGACAAAGACATAAACAGTGTTCATTGATTTTAGTTTCAAAATTATGTCCTTCTCTCACTTCGTGTCAACATAAAAAGAACGATAAAAATCTCATATCTTTAAACTGGACATCTTAACTTCACCAAAAATCGTATAAAGAATGATATATTGCAAGGTCATCAATATATTCGATTTAGTATATGTTAAAAGTTCTAAGCACATTTCTCTCCCAAATACTGTTATAATAATATTTTATTTACGTTGTCAATCAGATGTGAATTCTTAAAACGTTTACAATTCTTATCTACATGAAACATGTGTAACTGTTTAATATTTTTTTTTACACTTTTGCATTTTATATAAATGTTTGACATTTCTAGGTTTTGCACTGCTATTTCCTTTTAATAATTTCAACAAAAATGTGAAAATTGATACAATGTTACATTTGTTGTTGTACTCATATAAAGAAAATTTCATAAATACCGTTTTGGAACAGAAAATTTAAAGTATCGTTAACTTAAGGCAAAGAAACATAGTCTTTATCGCATTTGGACTTCATGCCAATCTCTCATTTAATATAAAAAAGAAGATGTGGTATGATTGCCAATGAAACAAACTGTCCACAAGAGACCAAAATGACACAGACATTAACTATAGGTCACCGTAAGGCCATCAACAATGAGCAAAACCTAAGTTTGTGACCTTGATTTGCCGCTTCTTAATTGATATACTAGATTAAAACACAAGCACACTTTGTCGCCATATGTAGTAAGTTGTCTCATTGGCTGCAACATCCTATTGTATAAAAAAATTAAATATTGAAGCATGCTATGTTAAAGCATGTTGCTTTATATCTATAAAGGAAAGATCTGCAAAAAGTTTTTTTGAAAGAAGTACAGATATTTATTCACCATGGTTAAATTTCAAATCGAGGTGTTTAATCGCTAAATGCATAGGTTTAAAATTCAGATATATAATATCTAAAAATTAATTAAACCACACTTGATTCAAAACACAAACATGAAGTTCCTTGAAAGATATTGCTCCATTTCCAAGGCCTCTCTTAAAGACTTGGTAAAGATGAACAGCAAGAAAAGATTCTCTCACTTCCTTTTAGTTCTTATGGACGTACAATGAACTTGTGTAAAGCTAGTTGATAACTTTTCTATTCAATTACACAGTAATATAGCAAGGAGCAATATCACAATATACTTGATTATTTGAAATGCATCGTTGTATGCCAATACAATGAAAAATAAGTTAACTTTAACAAAATCATCGAAGCTTCTATAATTCGGATTGCACCAAAACATCCGCATGTTGTTTGAAAATTCAGGCGAGTGTTTACTTACCATGGTAACTTAATTTGAATTTTTATAATTCTCACTTATATCACACTTCCCTAAGTTAGCTGTTTGTACATAAACACCGATTTTACCTTATGTTCAATTAACAATGTAAGCATCACATGTATTTTTAGATCCAAGATATGAACACATTTATCCACTGATTAAATACTACGACAGTAGAGTACCGCATATTACATCTACACATGTACAGAATCGTATGTATATCATTAGCTATGTTAGTAAAAACACTATTTGAAACGTAAAAATGTACAAAGTGCTGAATAAAAATATCTTATATGTTCATAACTGCTACGAAAGCAGCGTATATCGACAGATCTCATAAAAGACAGAATGTATATGGACGCGTCTTTTTTTATTTTCCAGGGACCAGGGCTGGGGAGATTTTTCTTTTTAGGGCGGGACATCTGGGGATCGACTAACCAAGATTTCAAGATTTATTGATAACGCTCAGACACATAAATGTGTAACATGAGGTCAAAGTATAATACATAAACAATTGAATGACGAAATGAGCATGCAGTACTATCTAAACACATAGAAATACAATTGTAGATATTTTAGAATAAACAAGCAATTTTCTTAATAAAAAATGACAATCGTTTGTAGACTTCTATATTACATATGGACAATAATCCTTCCATTTTAATATATTGCGGATTAATAGTATAATATTTAGGTAAGTATTTGTTTCTATAATTAACAATAGAATCATGTTGACAAACAAATAAAACATGAAATTCATCACCAATAAATTTATGACATAAAGAACATATTCCTCTCTGGTCTAGGTATATTTTGCCAACGGCCTGTCTCGATTGGAATACGTAAGTTCGATGTCCTTAATTTAGTTATCCACCCCTATTCTGTTCAGATAGTCTGATCAGATATTTTTCTAATCCAAAGTCCTTTTTAAATGTCCCATAAAATTGTCCCCGGGATGAATTTTCTATATCGCCAAACCATGAGGTAATAAACTGATCACTCAATATACGATCGAGATAATTTTTATCACAAAAGCCAATTTGGTTCATGAAAATATATCCTAGACCAGTGTTGTTAAATATTGATTCGACAGAATCAATCCATTTGAAAACATAATGACCATGATTCTTCAATGATAACATCAGCCTGTACAAAGAACTACTGAGTGTACTGCTATTGTTTACAACTTTACACCAATACGAAATCATTCTACATTTAACTCGAATGTGTAGAGGAAATCTTCCCAATTCTCCATACACCATAAAATTGGGTGTAGTATTTCGAACTTTTAAAATTCTTTTGCAAAATTTCAAATGCATCTGTTCAACAATTTTCAAATTCTCAAAACCCCAAACTTCAGAACCATATAAAAGAATGGGTTCTATCATGGAATCAAATAATTTCAGTTGCAAATCTATAGAAATGTTCTCGTTTTTAACAATTCTATGTATAAAATGCATCGATTTATGTGCTTGATCAATATGTTTCTTTTTGGTATCTAAAAAAGTACCGTTATATTTAAAGATAACACCTAAATCAGAAATTTTTTCGACAATCTCAAGTTCTTTGTCTTGTAATAAGAATTTAAATTTCTTTTTACTTTTTCTCTTTCTAAAAATCATCACCTTTGTTTTATTCAAATTGACTTCTAGTTTCCACTTTTCACAATATGATTGAAAAATATTTAATGATCTCTGCATACCTTCTTCTGTTTCAGATAACATTACAGTATCATCTGCATATAATATAACAAATAATTCAAAAAATATGTGCAATTCACTTTGAAACTTCTCTTTAACAGTTTCTAGTGGAATCCCATCTAGATATTTAAAGTAGTCTTCTAGGTCATTAAGAAAAATTGAAAACAAAAACGGCGATAAATTCTCCCCCTGTCTTACACCTGCTAAACAGGGGAAAAAATCTGACTGACATCCATATATATTTACACATGATTTAATTCCTTGGTACATATTAAAAATAACTTTAAAGCACTTCCCTTTAATATTACTTAATTGAAGTTTTTCCCATAAACCAGATCTTGATACAGTATCGAATGATTTCCGAAAGTCTACAAAAGTACAAAAAAGTTTTTTTCCAAATGAGAAATACAGTTCTATGAGTGCATGAAGCACAAAAATATTGTCTACAGTTGAGTACCCCTTTCTAAAACCAGCCTGATTTTCATGTATAAGTGAAATTTCATTTGCAAAAAAATTCAATCGAGTATTGATTATGGAAGTAAATAATTTCCCTATACAACTAATTAATGTTATAGCTCTATAGTTATCTGGATCCTTTGGACAACCCTTATTTTTAAAAACTGGTATATTTATTCCTGCTGTCCAAGTTTCAGGAATAATACCTGTATCCAATATCACATTAAATAGTTTAGTGTAAATACAAATCAAAAATGGTGGAGAGTTTTTCAAAAACTCATTCACGACAAATTTATGTGACGTATAAAATTTTCTGACGTCAGACACTCAAATCAATAAATGTGTTCGTAGATAGTAGATGTTTTTGTGTTCTGTTAAATTGTTCCTTTTAAAATTGTTAAACGATGATGACTGATGTACCCATATTTTGACTATTATATTTATTGTGTCTGTTTATTTACCGCATCAATGTAAAAATATCGGAAATTGATGAGACTGTCATTAAAGTGAGAGGGTTAGCGCTATAGAACCAGGTTTAATCCACAATTTTCTACATTTGAAAATGCCTGTACCAAGTCAGGAATATGACAGTTTTTGTCCATTCGTTTTTGATGCGTTTTGTTATTTGATTTTGCCATGTGATTATGGACTTTCCCAATTGATCTTCCTCTAAGTTCAGTATTTTTGTGATTTTACTTTTCAGTATCTTGTCAGTACCAGAGGCTTTACCATGTTTCAAGTTCTTAACGGCATCCACAAATTTTTGCGGTCGGGATAAACCGGTCTTTTTTTAGTTTTGCCTAGAACTTCTTCTGCCGTTTCTAGCAGTACATTGCCAAGTTCATCAACTAGACCGTTTATCTTTTCAGGCGTAAAATTATTTGTGTCAATACTACTCAAAACGTGATCAATCTGTTGTAAATTACCTGAGACACTGGATAACGCTTGAAAATATTCGTCTGCTTTTCTACAGTCCCATCTGATATGAGTTTCTGTGTTACCTGTAACCCTGTTCGTCTACTGCTACTTATGTTATTTTTCAGTGGTATCACGTACGGTGCGAAAACTTGTCATCCCTTTTCTCCAAAACTGTTTTCTTCATTTTGTACTGCACATTAGCATTTTGTATTGCCCAATAGCATTTGTACTGCACAATAGCATTTTGTATTGCCAAATGGCATTTTTGTACTGCCCAATAGCATTTTGTTTTGCATTTTGTATTGTCCAATAGCATTTTGTATTGTCCAATAGCATTTTGTATTGCCCAATAATTGCGCAGTAATTGGTAATTTTCCATAAACTAATATTGTTTGCGCCATGTTATAGGTACCCCATATCTATTTTTTTCTTAAAAAAAAATGCTATACTACTGGGAAGTACCGATGACAGTTTTTGGCGTACTCATTAAAATTGCCAATGATTGTTCTTAGCAAACGTATGTTAATTTCGAAACATACATGCCAATTAGAGGTTGCGCTTTGTAAATATAGCTGTTTCTCAAACCACACCTCTTAAATATTCGTAGAAAATTAATTTTGTTTACATACTGGTTCCCAGTTATGCTCTCTGTGTTCCATCTCACAGATACATAACTTGGGAATGTTACCAGTAAATATACATGTGCATATTGTTAACATTGAAATCTGTGGTAACCTTTCATATGAGGTAGGGGTAGTTAAGAAAATTAGTGTTAGTTTTAACTCTGAGAAGTTCAGAGCATATAAACGTTGAAAATATGCCGCATAGCTCTATATTTTGACCTTTGAAAAAAACTGTAGTGCATATGAACTTTCTATTCTAGGATAAGATTTCAAAACTTCATAGTATAGGTGGTACAGTTTTAGCCGTAAAAGGAGTTCCTATGGGAAATTGCATTGTAAATATTTACAGAAATGAAATCTATAGTGACATGTCGACATGAAACAGGTTTACTAATGTATTGAGAATTGAGAATGGAAACTGGTACTCAGTCAAAAGGACATCAACCCGACGAAGGAGCAGAAAAAAGCCGAAGGCCAACAATTGGTCTTCAACAATACCAGAAAATCCCAAACCCATGAAAAAGTATTTTTGAATAGTTTATTTAACTAAACGTAATAACTGAAACCTTATCACCTATTGGATTTTTAAAAAGTTATACATATTTCTACTTTTAGTTGATGAATCAACTCCTCATTTGCATAATCAAAAAGATGATGATGACGATGACGGCGACGACAACGACAACGAAAGCCAAAGCAGCAAATCATGTACGTAAACATTTATTTGGTAGATTCAAAATACATAATCAAATACATAAGTAAATAGTATTTTCTCTTAAAATGTTATTTAAAATACTTTACCTTTAAACTGCCTTTGAATTTATGGTTGCAGTTAAAGCAAATACAAGTTTAACAATAGCCTGCAATATTATCTCATTCTTTATACAATTGAATAGCATAGTGAAATTATGAATAAACTAATCATCAGGATTAAAATGTTATAAAAATGCCAGATGCGCGTTTCGTCTACAAAAGACTCATCAGTGACGCTCAAATAAAAAATGTTTAAAAGGCCAATTAAAGTACGACGTAAAAGAGCATTGAGGACCAAAAATTCTTAAAAGTTTTGCCAAATACAGCTAAGGTAATCTATTCTTGAGATAGAAATGCCTTAGTATTTCAAAAATTTAAAGTTTTGTTAACAGTAAATTTATTATTGTGAACATATCAATGATAACTCAAGTCAACACAGACGTGCTGATTACTGGGCTGGTGATACCTTCGAGGAAATAAATCTCCACCAGCAGTGGCGTCACACTTTCAAAAAAGCATATGGACGTTTAATATAGATCAATAATGCAAAAGCAAATATCTATCTTAATTCTAAGAAGTCAATTAGTGTCTTCTATATAATATTCCGAATTATTCAGTGAAGTTTGTTATTATATTTAATGGACTTTGATCACACCACAATATATTGACATCTCATTTCGTTAATTTGAAAGTTTTCTGAACTTTTCCAGTAAAAATTGGACTAGGGACAGCTTTAGGCATTACATCGATTATAGCAGTTATTGCTCTGATTTGCATTCTTAAATACAGGTAAGTGTAGAAGCTCGCTTTTTTTTTTTTTTTTCTCTTGTGTGTGATTGATTTATTTAAAAAGAGGGCAAACATCTAGCAGGAAGACAAGACACATAATAACCTAAGCAATAAGATTTATCAGAGAGAACAAATAGACAAATCAAACAAAACAAACATCCCAACAGAATAACCCAAACAAAACGGTTTCGAACTATATGTTTGCGGAATGATAACCAGTTCTAGCCAAGCATGTGGCACACACCGTGTTGTTTACGACTTTGTTTGAAAGACGTAAAAGGAGATTTAAAGTTGGTATGAATACAATAAATATATTCGAATATCAAGTTATTCGATTAATTTTTATCATTTTGATGTAACCATTTTTTTATTAACTGACTGACTGATAACCAAAACTTTAAGTCAAATAAAATGACTTTAAAAAACTTTACGGTTTTCACGTTGACATCATTTTTCAAATGGTTTTTTTTCTTGGTTGTAAATAAACATTTGAAATCATCGTGTTGTAGCTGACGGGCATGAATAATTTCTGAGAAATGCTAGAACAAAAAACGATGTGTACGTACAAGAAAGCATAGGGGTTACATTTATTTAACTAACGTAACATTTGTATCAAATACAATTTCTTTTGTGTCAAAAAATCATTAACAAAAAGATGTGGAAGATATCAAAAGAACATTTAAGACTGTTAATGTGGAAAAAAGTAAAATCACAAAAATACTGAACTTAGAGGAAAATCAATTCGGAATGTTCATAATCACATGGCAAAATCAAATAACAAAACACAAAAAAATTAATGGACAAGAACTGTTATATTCCTGACTTGGTACGGGAATTTTCAAATGTAGAAAATGGTGGATTAAACCTGGTTTTATAGCTCTAACCCTCTCACTTTGATGACAGTCTTCCGTTATATTTACAATGATGCCAAAGAAAGATGGAAGATACCAAAGAACATTTAAGACTGTTAATGTGGTTCCTAACACTACCAGCTTAACGTTTTACTCACATTGTATTCTTAATGATCTCATTGATCAAAATCAGTGTTTGTCAAACTGCTATATATCCAATGACTTTTTCCCGTGGAAGTGTGTGGTTCAAAGTTTTTATATTTTTGTGAAAGGGTCATAGTAATAATTTTGGCAAACTTTTATGAAAACTAAACGAACCAAACTCATTTTAGTCAAGGTGTTTGGTACCACCTTAAGTCGAGAAACTCTCTCAACGCCATGGCAAACACAAAGACTACGAACTGAAAAATAATTTAAAAGGCCCAGAATATGTTGATTCAAAACTACAGGTTTAAAATTGTTATATGTGAATACTATTTCTTATAACGTAAATTTCCTGATTGTCAAATTAAACAACACAATAACAATCAAAACAAAGGAGTAAACAAAGACTCACAAAACCAAAGGACATTTACATCAACAGTTATAAGAAACACGTTAGTAACTATAATATTAAGCTAAGATGTGTATTGCTGCTCGTTTTATAATATCGTTTAAAATAGTATTGTACAACATTCATGAGGTAATTTGTATTAATAGTTAATATAACAGAGTACTTGTGATTGACAGAGTTGTCAAATACTGGTTTATTGTGTTTGCTCTTTAGAAGGAACAAACCTGAGCAAAGATCAATCCCTACGCCTTGCAGCAATCATTTGACTTATGGTTATAATCACGGCTTTCAAAACCCAAGGGCATACCAGATTTCAGCTTCAAATCCAGGATACAGTCCAACAATGCTGGATAGAGTCGATATAGCTAACGATAGCAGTTATGCTCTTCCTTCATATGAAGAAGCAGTCGGAAACATGTATGAAGAGGTGAATTATAGAAGTTCAACTCCAAGAGCACCAAAAGGGCCAGAGTGATTCAAATGAATTAAATAGAAACAACTGTTGCAACGATTTGCTAATTCTATCTTTTCATGAAGTTTGCAATAAATAAATGACTAGCGTTGAAACAATGAGGTTTATATGGATAATATTTTAAATTCAAATACAGTTACTTCCATACGACGGATGTATTAGTTGATTTTATAATCCCGGTACCTTTGATAACTATTTACATAAAATGTTTACTCTTCCAGGAGACCTTTAGCCTTCATTAAAGGTAAATGTTGATTTGTATTGTTTTTATATATATATATTTTTAAATTTTCAATTAAGGAATGTATCACCTCATGCAAAGCTCTGATTCCTTGCCCGGCTATGGTTATACTTTTTGTACTATTTTGGATTATTATAGTTCTTCATTTGATTTTGGTTTTCAATATTTTGGCCTCGAGCATCCATGATGATACTTTTATTGTCGGAATGCGCATCTGGTGCAGAAAAAAATTGGTACCGTTAATGTTATACTTACCGGTAAAATATAAATAAGCAGATATCCATTCAAGGGAGAAGAAACATATTATAACCGCCAGTCGAAGACTACAATTATATCACTTCCGGTTATCTTTAAAACAAACTACAGTCTCTTCTCTAACTTGCTACATTTTGTATACGAATTCATTAATCTCCATTAATGTGGGGTTCACACATTGCCGATTGTTGCTTCCGTTTGAGATCAGACAGCGATAGGACACGAAAAGTGAAAAAGTAGAATTACTATCCTCAATTATCTGAAATGTCCTATCATTGTCTGAACGCAGTTGTTTGAGTTCGTTACAGATCCGTACGGGTCGGGATGGGTCCGAATAGTAAGGCGAAGTACCCCGTAACATTCGGGAAAACTCAGCCGATTTTGTCTAGTCAGATTAAATCTAATCACGACAACAATCGGATATTGTTTAGGAAGCGTCGATATTCAACCGTTTCCAAGCGAATTTGTCCCGATAATCCCGTTCTCAATCCGCTTCTAATCCGATTTGTATCTTTCGCATGGTAAAATTCGACCGAGTCTGTCATTACTGCGTCCTGATTCTACCGAATGTAATCCGACATAGCTCAGACAGTGACCAGACAGTGAACCGACGCTGATGGAAGTTATGCTTTCGAAAACTGTCAACATACTCAAGATGATCAGGTACTGTCGGAACGTAATCCTATCACGGTCCTCTTTTCGCATTGCAAACGGCTTTGTCTGGTCTCAGTCGTATTGTATTCTGTAATTGTCGGGATTCTGACGTGGGTATCATTGACGAATTTCTTATTAATAATGGGACTGTTCCGAAACAGTTTTGGCACAGACGGTTCGCAATCGACAAGATCTGGATGCAATCTGGACTCAATCGGCAGAAAAACAGCAATGAAAAAATTCTCCAGATCATTCCCGCTCCACATGACACCATCCAGAAAACACATAACATTGTTAGGATTTTGACTTGATACAGCAGAATCTGTCATGACATAGTCACGCTTGTAATCCGCTGAGTTTCCACGAATGTTACCGGACGCACCAAACTGTCGGGGTGGTTCACCGAACTAGCCGGACCATTCCCGACCCGTAGGAATCTGTAACGAACTTAAACGACTGCGGTTAGACAATGATATAACATTCCACATAATTGAGGATAGAACTCCGACTTTTTCATTTTTCGTGACCTATTGCTGTCTGATCCTAAACGGGAGCAATGATCGTCAATGTGTGAACCCCGCATTACAAACTTTAATTAAGGTTTGAATTTCCATCCACGATTCATTCACAGGATCTTGATCAGTTTTTTTAGACAAATTTTAATCGGGAATGGTCCTGTCAAGGACAGCAGTAAAAATTGTATATGTGTAACCTCAGCTTAAGCAAAATAACCGATATGTTCCGAATACAAACATTTCGGATATATTTATCTAAAAAGACAAAACACAGAAAGGACAAATGACCCTCTTGCCTCCTATAGACTTAAAATGTTCTGTTATAATGATATACATGTATACTTTTATGATAAACCTATAAGCTCTTTTGCTTCTTCAGGTTGTTAATAGACTACATAAACAGAAAATTAATTTAAGTGTATAAAACAATTGTTCTAGACGAAAGAAAATATATGTTCGATATTAATTTAACAAATACCTTTGTTTATATTTCTACTTTTTTATAGATCAAGGGTTTGTTTCATTTTAGCGAGTCCAAATTAATGACCAAACTAATTCAATATATCTACAATGTTAATATATAAATGATATATGCTTTTCTTCTTCATCTTTTTATGTATTTGTATTGTGTAAAAAGAATGAAACTCCATTTATTGTAATAAAGAGTAGGTCGATATTCGCGTAATAATGTAATATATTATGTTTACTGTTCATTTTCCCCAGACTCTATACAGAAGAACTAATTCTGTGAGAGTAGGTGCATCATGGTGGGGACTAGACGCTAACAATGCCTAGGAATGTGTATGGCATTGCAGTCGATATAGGGGCAGGCTGGGATCGACTGACAACTATAAGTTTCAAATCTAAAACCTTCAACGTTAAGAACAAAATAAACGAAATGTTTTTCAATTATTTTCCTAATAAAAAAACACTAAATAGTTTTTTAAACTTGATTTATGATAATATTACAACTAATTATCTTTATTCCAATTAAACTTGGTTAAAAACTGAAATTTAAACTTTAAAATTGAGAATGGAAATGGGGAATGTGTCAAAGAGACAACAACCCGACCATAGAACAGACAATAGCCGAAGGCCACCGATGGTTCTTCAATGCAGCGAGAAACTCCCGCATCCGGAGGAGCCCTTCAGCTCGGTTGATTTGCTTTTGCGCCAATTTGCATTTCATTTGCACAAAAAAATCTTTCATTTGCGCCAATAATACAGATAAATACAGGTAAATAGTATAAGGAATGGCGTTTTTTTTCAAAAAAAGAATTACTATGATAAAGACAGCTTTTTTTATGCATAATAAAACATATTTCTAAAAAATTCAGTGATCATAAAACCATACGAAGGTATGTTCAAACACAGTTCTTTTACTTTGAACATATTTAAAAAGGAGTAAAATTGCGAGACAGTTATAAACATTATTCACTTTAGTAAAGTTATAATTCTGTCCATACCATTTGTTATACTGGCTTAGCAAGTGTTGTGGTACACTTAAACGATTGTTAATATGATGCATATGATTAGCTATATACCGTTTGTGTGGTCATAATAAAAATACAGACTTATTTCCCCTGTTTGTCTTTGAACTGACAATTTCAATCTCAAACATGTGAACACTTTATAAATCTAAACCTCAGTTTTGAATAAGAAATGAGTATAAACAATTATCCAGGAGGAAAACTGTAGAAACAAATCTTATTCACGATACAGCAATGAATATTTAACTTTTCTGTCTTCTGTTACCTGTATTACCTGTGAAATTTGCATAAATGAAGTTATTATATTTTGGCGCAAATGAAATGTAACCTTGTGGCGCAAATGAAAGATAAGATGTTTTTTAAATTGGCGCAAATGAAATGCGCCCCTTCAGCTGGCCCATACACATATATTGTACTAGTTTAGTGATATTGAACGTCATACTAAACTCCGAATTATACACAAGAAACTAAAATTAAAAATCACACAAGAATAACAAAGGCCCAGAGGCTCCTAATTTGGGAAAGGCGCAAATATGTGGCGGGGTTAAACATGTTTATAAGATTTCAACCTTCCCCAGATACGTCTAGCCAATGTAGAAAAAAAAACGCACAGCAATATGCATAGTAAAACTTAGTTTAAGAGAAATCCGAGTCCGATGTCAAAAGATGTAACCAAAGAAAATACATAAATGACAATAATAAGTAAATAACAACAGACTACTAGCAGTTACCGACATGCCATCTCCAGACCTCAATTCAACTGATTGAAAGATTATGTCTTCATCATATGAATATAAAGCACAATCCCCCCGTTCGGGGTTTAGTATTATACAATCATAAAATATATGAGAAGACCATAACCCGTGTCATGCCAACAGCTGGTTTTAGAATACATATGTTTAATTCCGATTCTGGAGCAGAATTTGTATTTACTAGAAAATGCCGTGACGTCGCGGTACAACTGGGCAAGTGTAAAGGGAAAATAGTAGCAGATTTAGGAAGTCAAATTGCCACTTAGAAGCGCTGTGATTGGATGTAAGGGTACAATATATATTTTTTTATTGATTTATTTTTTAAAATGACGGTGAGCATGGATGTTCATGGATACTGCGTTGGAAGTTGATCATAATACTATTTGATTTCAATTTTTAAAACAGGATGATAAACAACTAACACCAAACATATCTGTTTTGCCCAGGATTAATATAAAAAGTGGTAAATTCAGAAAATATTAGTATTGTCGCATAAGCAAAATACCCTAAACGAGGATGTTTTGCATTTGGTGAAAGCGTATATAAAAAATGCGTATTTAGTGAAAGATTGTTTCAAAGACACTTTGGTACACTTTCAAAGGAGGTACATTTTGTTTGGTTTCAGAGACACTTTGGTACACTTTCAAAGGAGGTACATTTTGTTTGGTTTCAGAGACACTTTGGTACACTTTCAAAGGAGGTACATTTTGTTTGGTTTCAGAGACACTTTGGTACACTTTCAAAGGAGGTACATTTTGTTTGGTTTCAGAGAACATGCAGCTCAATGAAATCAGCCTCTTCCTTAAAGTGGAACCTAACACTACAGGAGATAACTCTGTAACGTCAGCTAAACGTTTTAATTACGTTGTGTTGTAAAAGGAATATTAAGCTTCTCAGTGATCAAAATTGGTGTTTGTCAAACTGCTATATAACCAGTGTAATTTTTCTGACAAAACGGTTGGTTCAAAATTTTTTATATTTTTATATTTTTGTTAAAGGGTCAAAGTAAATACTTTACTTTGACAAAATTTTATGAAAATTAAACGAGTCAAATAATTTTATTGAAAGTGTTGGGTACCACCTTAAGTAATATAGATTTACATGTAGCAATTATTTAATTGATGGTACTCCAACACCACTTTCTTTGTCAGCATAAACTTAGACATTGCCAAATATGGTTTTTGTCCGAAATAGGATCAAATTGAATTAATGATATCAACGTCATCTATGTCAAAAATGTATGTAAGGAATATTTTGTCATTTATTTCTTCACCTTTGCAATATTCTTGGCCTAGATTTTGTACATGTGAAAAGGGAACATTCAGAATATTAAATAAAAATTAATGACTTGACATACTATATATCAGCTGTCATTCTTTTTTTTTCATATTATTTTAGTTCTTTTTTTATTTCTCAGTTACAATGTATGTTAATGGTACAGCAGGTGAAAAAAGGGGGGGGGGATTTAGCGCGGGCTTTTTGTGGTCAGTTTATTAGTTCAATTTCTTATGTTTTATTCATAACAAATAACAATTTCAAAATGCTCATTATAAACAATGAGATGGAAGGTGATTCTTGTTGTTGTTCATATTGGTGTGAAAGTGTAAAAATAATATGGTATTTTGGCGAACACATGTATTAGATTTAGTTCTCATATCATTTCCAAACACGATGAAGACGGACAATTAAAATACAGCTACACTTGGAAAGTCCTCCAATGGTAATTAAATATAATATATTAGATAAAAAGTTTGATTTACTGGCCGTTATCTATATATACAATGACATGTAAATAAATATAAATTGTACAGTGTGGAGATGAGTATCTATTGAGATTAAAATAATATATATGGAGGACGACGGTAAATTTAAATTTACAATCAGCCGTCTGAGAATAGATTGAGGTTCTGTGGACTGTGTGAATCGTATGTCGGTGTTTAGATTGTGACTGGTGTGAATTGTATGTCGGTGTTTAAATTGTTACTGGTGTGAATTGTCTGTCGGTGTTTATATTGTGACTGGTGTGAAAAATTTGCAACTAAGGAATACATCAATAATTGACCTAACTACTACAGAGCTATGGTTGTAGTGCTGTAAATGTCTGCATTTAGATTGCGACCAAAACGATTTAGAATACAATAAAAAAGGAAACAATTTATTAAAGATTAACAATTGTGAAGTATAAGAGACACGATGGCACGTTCAAGAGATGAATTTAACGAATGGGACTGGCTTCTGTTTGCTGCAATGTTGTCAGTCTCAGCAGCCATTGGATATACTATGCTATACGAGGAGCGAAACAAAACTCAACAAAAGAATTTTTGATGGGAGGCAGACAGATGCTGTTGATACCAGTCGCTATATCTATACTGGTTTCTTTCATGTCAGCTATTCTTATCCTTGGAACTCCAGCAGAAATGTATACACAGGGAACCCAGTATTTTGTTTACCTGTTTGGAATGATTCTGGCTGTTATCCTGGCCTCTCAACTGTTCGTTCCTCTGCTTTATCCTCTAAATCTCACAAGTTCATTTGAGGTTAGTTTAATTGAACTTTTTAGGTTTGTTCTACCGCATTTAAATTAAATTAATTTAAACGTATGCCATATCGAATAGAAAAATATATATTAAAACTAAGGCTCATTAACTCATCACAATTAAAAAAAGGCAATGCAATCTCAAAAAGAGGAACCACGCTAAGAAATGTGAAGAGCGTACCAGAGCAACATGAATGCAAAAAAAAAAAAAATAACAGAAAAAAAACCGCGGAAAATACCGGAGGTTTTGAAGGGTAAAAAGATTCTCATGGAGGGTAATTGGGTTTACTTATTTTCTAATGAAATATAAGGGGACAGGAATTGAAGTAAGGATCTGTTTTAAATGTATTATATTGGTATCAGAAATAAATCGAAATAAATCGAAATGAGTTAAGATTGATTTTCATAAAAAAAATAAGATTATTTAAGGGGGCTCGCGGGTATAAATCCTTTTTTTTTTAAATATAGGATTTCGCTATATTTTCTTATAAATGAACTTCATCTTATGCTTAATTGAAAAATAAAATAAAAAAATGGGGTCACCATTCATTTAAACTAACAATATCCCTTCGAAAGAAGCATACATTTTTGTAAAAGTACTTTTTTTTCTATTGAACTAATATGAGAAAAAAAAGGCAATATCGAAATAAAAAAAGAACTAAATTACAGAAATCGCTCAAATTTTACAATAGTTTAGTTTAAGTACAGCTTATTTGAAAATAATAATAAAAAATATAGGTCACCGATGAGTTAAAATAGATATTTCAATTTTAATGCCAACAAATGGCATTTTTGCACCAAAGGCAGATAATTTCAAGCTTTTTCAATGATATATACATTTTAAAAGTCATCTGGGGCCTACACGAATTGTTTTTTTCTGAAGGAGTTTTTGTGATAAAGTAATAACTAATAAAGTAAAAGATTATATATGAAAAAAGAAATGTTTAATTTTTTTCTGAAATTTTTATACCCTCAAGCCTCCTGAAGTGGAGAAAAGAAACTTGTGAACGTTTTTGTATTTTATCATTTTTTCAATGTTAATTTCAGTATCTAGAAAAACGTTTCGATTCGAAAGCAGCTAAATTGACGGGGACAATAATGATGATCTTGCAACAGGTATGGTGTGGTAGATAAAAACAAATTAGAGAATCTCTGGTTATATAAATGTCAGTCCAAACAAGGAAATAGTACATTCCCATTTTACTGCTAGTAGAATTTTAAAGTATTATACAAGTGACTGAGGTGTCGATCGAAAAGGTACCCCGACAGTTAAAAATTAGAAACAAATTTGTTTTAAAAAATCATACCCAGCCATAATGTGGTGCATACAAATGTTTGAGAACACCTATCCCAGGTAGGCGAGAGTTTTAACTTTAGTTGCATCTTACTAGTTTAGTCTTGCTGCATTTTATGCACCTGACCTAATTATATGTTAGATACTTTGTTCGATTGTTCTCGTTTGTTGGTGTGGTTCATATTAAGATATATATATGTTGCTCGTTTCTCGTTTTTTTATACAGATAATTATTAAGATCGTTGGTTTTACTGATGAAATTGTTTTACATTAGTCAGTCCGGGGCCAGAACTTGTTGTTCGGTCTTAGCCAATGCTCCATGTCATCTTCTAATTTATGGCAGCATTTCATATAAAAAGTCCGTAACATAAGAAACAATGAAGTTTCCTTCAAACTATTACATTTTAAAATATAACTAGTTTAAAACAAAAGGGGGGATATGTTCACAATTTTTGCACCATGACGTTGAAAAGATAGTAAAAGTTTCATATGTTTGTAAAAAAAAACCAAAAAAAAAAACCCGTAGAAAACGAAAAAAAAAAACCCGAAGGAAAAGCGACACTACGATTGCCATAATATTTCTTGTAATGTTTATGGCGAAAAGTACATTATGCGTTTATTTATTACTTATTCCTGAATATCTAAATTTTAATTTTTGTTGACTTAACTGATTTTGCGCGTTTACCTTATTTTTGTCTTGTAATATATTAAATATGAAGTGAATTCATCTGTCTAACAGGTTGTAAAAATAATGTATACGAAGTTTATTGTACTTAGTAAAACACTAAACAAAGTGCAGTAAAACATAACACTCTTGATTTGTCTGGTTTTAAGTATAATAAATAAAACTGGGTGTTTCCCGGCAGTTTTCTAGTTGATTTAACGATTGAATGAACGCCTTTGCCCGTATATGTATTTTGTTTTGTGTTCATTGCAGATGTTAGTAACTTCGCACATTCGTGTATTAATGTGCTGTTCGGTCACTCGTTGCATTTTTTTCTATATTTCACGGTAGGTATAGTGTCTGGTTAGGATCGTGCTTTTTCGAGTGATTCAGTCCGTTTTTTTCGGGTGTCGTTTGGACTTTTTCGAATGAAAAAACATGCAATAAGGTCAACTAACTGCTAATTCCTAATTATAATAGTTTTGTTCATGATTACACAACTTATTTTGATTACTCTACATGTTTTGATCAACAAAGTAGCACAGTTTCTTGCACCTAACAAAAAAATGAGTATTTCTTTTCGAGAGCAACTGTGAAATCTTCCGGGTTTTTTAACAAATGGTCATGGTTTTTTTTTAAAGAAAATTGTGAAAAAAAAGGTATTCTTGACTTAAAAATATGACTTTTTCTAGTTTATGAATGTAAACACGTGAAGGACAATGTCATATCTTCCAAACAAATCACAAAACCATATTACTACGGTGATCATTTAATTCTGTTCGGAAAACGTTCTACCACAACTTTCCAGTATTGAATTACAAGTTATTGGATCCTTTATAACAAAAGGTCTTTAGAACACAGTGCAGGGGACTCGTAATCTTTTCAACTTCAATTCATGGTTCTTTTGTTGTCACAGCTTATTATATTTTTCGTGGTGAACCCAGAGTTTTTATACGGGACGTTTCATGGTATACCGTTGTCCGTTCGTCGTCAGCAAGTCGGAAAATAACTCAAAAACGCTGTAACCATTTTACATGAAACTGCGGAGAATTGTTTTTATCTATTTAGGTATCCTCCCTTTCAGGTTTTATAAATTTTAGATTTTACATTTCCGAGTTATTGGATTTTATTAAACAAACTAGAGACCTTAAAAAGCATGTGTCGCCCACCTTGGTCTTTGTAATGCAGCACATATCAATCAAAGGACACTTATCAACATTGAAGACAACAATTGAATTTATGATAGAATTCTCTGTTTTGATGATGGTGACTTGTTATTCTTACTTTACTGAACATTCTTGCTGTTTACAGTTATCTATGTCTATAATGAACTTGGTCCAGTAGATTCAGAGATAATGTTTTTTGTAAAAATTAACAGACGACGAAAGCAAAGTGATGGGAAAATTTCACTTGACACTTTGGGCCAGATGAGCTAAAAAGGGGTGATTTTACAGTTTTCAGACAATATTTTCAAAGTGCTTTTAGAAGTTTTCACGAAACTTTTGTGACGGCTTTACATATAATACGGTAACCTCCCTTTAGTTTTTTTTATAAAGTTTTAATATGACATTACGAAATTATTGATAGTTTTCATAGATATCGCTTGATACCAACTCTAGTATTTAATGTCAATAAAATACGGCGAGTTTATTTTATGAGAATTAAATAACAATAGTTGATGTCCAACTGTATCCCATTCTCACAAGTTGCTAAACCTATTCATCTTAATATGGTCAATATAACACTCTCGTTATGTTAAATAAAAATGAGATGTCGTAATATCATCTTATGATTCTGGATAAGCAAATCAAATAAACGCAGATTTTCGTATCTCTTTCTCGTATAACACGCTGTGCAGATAATAAACCACAACCATATGAGAATGAACTTTATTCTCAGAAAACGCAATAAGAAACCTACTGGACAGGAGAGTAAAATCAGAAATATGCTATAGTAATAAGAAATATTCTAATGAAAGAATTTTATATTGACAGTTAACAATTAAATGAATAGTTTATCAGTTTTACACACGTACGTACGTACGTCTCAATTCAAATAAGTGTCTATGCCTACATTATATATTTGGCATCACGAATATATATCATAAACATGTAATTTATAAGAAGTGACAAACAACAATATTTACAAATGAACGATACTTGTATATAAAGTTTAAGTATAGTACAACATTATTAAACTGATGAAATTGTTGGTTTCGTGCCTTAACAAGTGCATAATTTGAACTCTTTTTTATTGTTTTTAAACGTAAATATTATAAGTTATCTACGTTCATATCTACGGATATGAACGTAGATAACGAATTCATCCCCGGTTTTAGTCCGAATCGGGCGAGTTTTATGAAAATTCGGGTACAAAGTGTAACGTGAAAACAACGTTTTTTTCATTATCTAAAAAAGTTTTATTGAAATTTGGAAATTTTACATATTTTTTACGGGGTGTAGGGTACTACTTTTGGTAGAACCATACAGGTAGTTAAATATAAGACGTTTTTAATACGGAGATAGAGAAACTGGATTGAGTCAAATTTGGCGCTCAATGTAGTGAGCGTTACGCCATAGATGGTGTGACGTCAACGTGGGTCATTTGCATAGCTAGGTCAGTAGTCCCATTCCTTAAAAATGTGGCAGTCAACATTTTAAGCTGTAGAAAATTTGTATAATCACTCGATAAAACACGGACGCACTCGATAAGGCCCGGACTGCTCTCGAAAAATTCCGAACAATTTAGTCTTAAAATGTCGTTTTCAATGTAATAACAAGAATTTTTGCAAAGTGTCTGTACATCTAAGGATATACGGATTCTATGAATGCATTTACATCAACATTTGCATTGGTATTTGTATAAAATTGGCTTTATTCTGTTTTTTGGAATAAAAGCATTGTAAGGCTAAATTCAACTTTTTTTTAACAAAAATAATATCGGATTGATAATATTTTTTTATCTTAAATGCTAACACAACTTGTATATCTTGTATGTTTAACCCTCTTAGTGCGTAGCTAAATTCCAAAACATTGTCCAGAAACGGGTCAATTTCAGTAAAAAATACCAAAAACCGTAAATTGTAATTCAGTCTTGTATAACAGCATGTTAACTCAAATAATTGAAGAATTACCAAACATAAAGAATAGATGTTTATTTTTTTTCAAAAAAATAACGTTATTTATATGACATGACGTAACGTCATAATGATGATCACGTCACGTCCTAAGGCAGTTTCGCGCTATTCAATTAGTCAAGCACTTTGCAGTGTTTTGAAGAAAACGTTCAGTTTTTGCAAAACAGCACTAAACTTTACAAAATTTCAAGTCAGATTTACTTATTTTCGGCTGGTCATCTTAGATCAAATAAAATATTTCATTGGATAAAGCACCTATAAAAAAAAAGATGGCATTGCGTATTCCAAGTGTACTTCAACAACATGACATATATATATACAACATGACAAATAATGTAAATAAAACATAATGCAAAATAAGAGAAAATTCATTATATGCTGTATCTACAACTACAAGTCTATTTTTTGTATAGTTCTTCCATTGTTTATGGTAGACTAACTGACACTAAGCATTGTTTTGAACTTTAAATTGTGGTTTTCTCATTGTTAATGACCGTACGGTTGGCTGTAATTACAATATACTAACATCCACTTTATTTGAACTTGGGTGGATAGTTGTCTTATGGCCAATCATACCACATGACATCTCCTTTTTTTTATATTCAAATGCTTATCTCATATATTTACAAATTTAGTTGGCATCAGCAATTTTATTTTGATTAATTAAATATGATACTGATTTGATAACATTAACTTTAACCAATTTTTGAAAACTTAAACGTAAATTCTCCGGAAGGTTTTTATATTGGGGACATTATAAAAGGAAATGCGCACAATATTCTGCGTTATCTCCGCAAAATTTACAGAAATTTTCAGTTGATAGACTAAGTGCTTTATGTAAACTGTGTATCACCCCGTTTCAATAGCAAGTGATTGTGCACTTATTTTTGATTCGTAAGAAGTAAGCTCTCATACTTTGGTATAACAAAGCATAGGTAAGCTTTTTAAAGTCAAACGATTAGCAAGTTATACAAAACAATCTGAGTTAAATAGTGCTGTGTTATTATGTTAACTATGCTCAAGTTGATATAATGTTATAAAGGATGTATGTGCCCCAACATAAATATCGCCACACCTAAAAACAAAACCATTTTATTGGCTTAATATTTTGATATGAGCGTCACTGGTGAGTCTTATGTAGACGAAACGCGCGTCTGGCGTACTAGCTAAACTATAATCCTGGTACCTTTGATAACTATACTAATTTGTTAAGAAAGACACATGATTAATGGTGTTTACACATGCACACTTTATATCCTTTTTTTAACAGAAATGTTTAAAAATGCCAAAAATATGTGAATGCTGTGAAATGCTTTGCTATGTATACTGTAAAATGTATCTGTCTCCGTAAATATCCTCCATCAGTGATACACTGTAATCGTCTTGTTCCCTTTTCTGTGTAGATGATGGTTGCACCGACGCTATTGTCATCACTTGAAATATTTCTTGTGTTTACTACTGTTATTCTTTTCTATGATATGCTGATGTTCAGTAGTTGTCGTGTGTTGGTGTGGTTCATAAGTGTTTCTCGTTTCTCGTTTTTTATATAGATTATACCGTTGTTTTTGGTTTTATTTACACTAGAATTGTTTGGGGCCCTTTATAACTTACTGTGCTGTTCGGTGTCAGCCAAGGCTCCGTGTTGAAGCATGTACTTTGACCTATCGTGGTTTACTTTTATATAAATTGTGACTCGGATGGAGAGTTGTCTCATTGGCACTCATACCACATCTTCTTATATCTATTCATATCATGTTTTATTTGTCATATTCATTTTCATAACACATTGATGCTTAACGAATGACAAATCCAAATCAAACACACATTTTTACCTGGTGCATGCTTACTAATTACCACCATAAAATTCCTTCTTAGCTGTAATATATCTTTGCATACCTGTATTTTTCATTCAGGTGTTGTAATCTGTGGATGGTGTGCGATATTAGCTATATTTTTACATGTTTGTTTTTTCTGTTTCTTATTTTTTAGGTTCGGTTCTAATATTTTCGTTAATAACTGCTTAATTTCTGTGATTATTATTGTTCAATGGTATATTTATACTATTTGTAAACATTAATATGTATATATTTATAGAATGAATAATTAGAGGGCCCTTCCGAATTTATATGCGCACTTCAATCTAATATTTACACATATTTAGAAAAGATATTTTATTACATCTTTCGACACCCCCCCCCCCCCCCCACCCCCACCCCCCCAACTTATATAGCACGTTAAGCATACTAAGGAAAACATAGATTTTTGTTTAAAGCCATGATAGATCATTATATGAGTTTTAAAAATGTTTACTGGTCTCAAATTTAAACATCGTAAGGTGTTACTTCATTGAATAAATGTAAAGGAATTTAAAAATTTGTCGTTAAAAATGTGAAACTCTGATCATTTATTGGTATAAATACAGTTCCAATGTAGTGTAACTTCGAGTCATCACAATCCACGTGTTATAAAATTATATATATATAATAAGAACACTGACGTTCTGAAAGGTCAGGCAGGATACAAAAAAATATAACACAAAATAGATAAGTTTTCAGCAGCAAATATTTCAAAAGGTAACAACACTCGTCAAACAAAAAATGACCGGAAAAATAAAGATAACACACTCTTTTGTTTACGTCCCAAGTCATGAGTCTGTAATTCAGTGTTTGTCGTTGGATCATGTCTGTCACATATGTTTTTTATAAATTAAATTGTTATAAATCTATGCCGTTAGTTTTCATGTTAGTTTTACATTTTTTCATGTTGGGGCCTTCTTTAGCTGACTTTACGCTAAAGGCTTTTCTCATTATTTGGCTGATTCCTGCTCCTAACGGGTTTTCAATAACTCCATAGTATCTATACATTTTTGCACATAAACTAAAACTAAAGTTTATAATAGCTAATAGTGCATAAAAAAATACATTAAAATGCAGAATGCTATTTTATGCCAATTTTACAATTCGTGTCAGTAAATCAATTGTAGACTTATTTATTTATTAAATACCAACGTAGACTTTTTCGTTGTTTAATTAATTTGTTTTTAAAGAAGTAAGAAAACCAAGGCAAGCATCAAGTACAAGACTAAGTATATATGTGTTCCTCCAAATCTAACAGAGTTAAGGACATTTGTTTAAAATATTTATTTGTTGAGGTTGGGTTCTTTCTTCCTTCTGTTTCATACTATGATTCTTTTTTATCTTATCAATAACAGCATAACAATTTTCATTCTTAAATTTGATAGCGCTATCATGCCGTCACATCAATTACGACGTCGAATGACGTCAAATAATATATGACGTAATGATGACGTTTTATGAAACAGATAGGAAAGAAGAAAACAACAACAAAAATAATAATCACATGATGAATAAAATATATAAAATGTATTCAATAACTGAAGGAAAGGTTTTTTTTCAGAAATATTACGAAAGGGAAAAAAATAATCATTTTTTTTACACAAAGGACATATATGTCCTTCCCGCAGTAAGCCAGGGGAGGACACATATGTCCTTCCCGCAGTAAGAGGGTTAACTAAAGCGTCTATATCACGTCTTGTCAGAAAGGAGGTCTGTTTGTTTACATTTTCGATCAACATCACTCGAAAAAAGTGGTAACATTCGAAAAAGCACGATCAAATCACTCAAAAAACCTAAATCCTAGCCGGACACTAAACCTACCGTGATTTGAATTCTTCGATTAGTAATTCTTTAATTCAATCCTTAAGTTGTTTTACTTTCTAATGGTTTATATATTAGTTTCTGTTATCTTTCTCACCTATTTATTCTTATGTTAAAGATTTAATAATAGTTTAGACAATTTGAATTAAAAATAAAATATCTTATATCTCACTGGGGTCTATGAAGTAAAAAATTCCGTTTCGCTCTACTAATACATCCAACAACAAAATATAGGTCATATGACACCAAAGTGATCTCAAACAAAATTTGGAGAAAAGTCTACGAATAAAACACTGAAGAAACAGCCAAGTACAATACGTCACAACTCGGCCGTTTCCGTACCAGAGTAGCGGATTAACCCGAGGATTGCCGATTGATCAAGGTACTGAGAATTTGACAGCTATTACACCGTTGCATTCAGCAATCCTAGGTATAACCTGCAACTAAATTAGGGTACGGAATGGGCCGAGTTGAGACGAATGACACCGTTGAGTAGTACTTTTTGTAAGCTCAGTAAATATGCCAAAAAATTGTATTAATTTGGTACATGATACCTTATGGTTTAATTTTGTAGGTCATCTATATGGGAATCGCATCATTTGCTCCATCCACAGCACTGGAAGCTGGTGAGTTAACTCAAAATTGATATCGTGTGATGTCGAAACTATTAAATTGATGAGATTTACAAGTCAGACTAAAGAAAATAAATATCCCGTCATATAAAACCTTAATACTTTTATTGTCTTTAACATACATTTATATTATGATTTTTTTTAATGATTTCTTCTTCTTTTTATTTTGTTTTAGATACAATTCATAATCCAAACAATTTAGCAAGAAACATAATGATATATTTTATTTAATTAACAGTAACTGGATTTCCAACTTGGGCAACAATTGTTACTGTTGGTCTTGTTTCTACATTGTATACGTTTCTGGTGAGTTTGCTTTATGTATCATCTGTTGTTAATCTATTTACCAACTAATATTCACAAGTTCACATAATCGAATTGTTTTGTGACAAGACAGCCATTAAGCTGGCCCCCCTTTGCAACATACGGGTATCTCAGATAAAGGACAAGGAACAGTCTAGAGTACAATATAGGATACTGTCTGTTCAATGATCATTGTAGTAATACTAAAACGGAATCCTTTTCAAATCCAAATGAGAAAAAACACTCTTGAATGTATATTTGCCGTAGATTTATCAAATAAATATATGTAAACTGCATTGCAGATAAAATTATCTTTACTGATTTAAAATTAAAAAAACTTCCCTTGAAATTTTAATATTTTATTAATAGTACTGTTCAACTTATATTGCTTACATTTTGTACTCAATCATAATGAATTATTTTTACACATTTATAGGGTGGAATGAAAGCTGTTGTATGGACAGATGTATTCCAGTCATTAGTTATGATAGCCGGATTACTAGCCATTGTAATTCAGGTAGGGATAACTAATCATTGATGCCGTTACCATGCAAGTAGTTTACATGCATTAAAAGGTCTTAAGTAGCGTTTTTGTAAAAACAAAAACACACGTCTTCACTGCTTCAAAAACTTGTTTATATATTTATACCTGAATAAATGATTTACCATTACAATGTTACATATGCTACACATTACTTATATGCTAGAAAATATATTTGCTCTGTAAAAATACCTTAGAGAATCATCTATTAATGGCAATAGCTTTTAATTTGATAACTAGTTTAATATGTCAAGTACGCTTCATTTGGAGCCATGCTAAGCATGGTTTTAAAGTGCAAGGTTGGGGAAATTTAGAAGTTTTCATCCTTTTTGTTTTGGTACATTCTTGTCTGGAATTACATCAGTCCGTAAACAGACATTGACAAAACAAATCTAAAAACAATGGCAAATTCCATTGATCTAAAGAAGAGATTTAATCAATTCAATATTAAGAACAACAAATAAACGATAAATTAAGTCCACGAGACTTGTTACATTTACAAATTCGAAAGCACATCCCAATTTATACCGCGAAGTTGTTTACAAAGCACGTAAACTTAGATACAATTTTGGTAAACGTCGAATTGAATTTTTTTATATTATTTTTTCTAAAAGGTTACCAAGAAAAAAGATCTTTCAATAGTTTATACATTCAGGTAAAAAAAGGTATATTTTGTATCAGAAATTAAAAGTTTTCGTAAAGATGAATAGTTTTGTGTCAGAAACAAATGTTTCGTATGAAGAAAATGTATTCAAGCATGAATTATTTTGTACCTATAGGGAGTGGTAGAAGTCGGAAGCATGGGTGACGTGTGGGAAATCAACGACAAGTGGGGACGGATCGATTTCTTTGAGTAAGAAAAGTTTTGACTATTTATGAAATGCAAATTTGTGATTTTGATTTAGAGCAGGAAAAATCTTGGCATGATGAAGTTAGTATCTAGATATACAGGACCACACTGATTTGACTCACTGTTGATAACATTAAACAGTCGCAATGTATTGCATCATAAAATGATTTCGGTGTCTTCACTAATATTTATAACATAAACGGTACCAAATTTTCTGAACTGGATTCAAATTTCGACAGCCAAAGCCTCTGCAGTGATGCTTGAGGCCAAATAATTCCATAAAATTCATAAATTCATAAAAAGAGCTATAAACCAAAAAGTATAAAAAGTATAGCCAAAGCCGGGCAAGAAATCAGACCTTTGCACGAGAAAGATTCATTCCTTAATATTAAATAGTAACTGTTTCTTAAATTTTGTTACAGCAAATTATAATATTTGAGATGAACTCTCTACAGGCTTGTAAGATTATTTTCTTTAATCAACATAACCCTAAATTTAACTTCTGTCTTATATATTTGTAAATATACCAGTATGTAGCTTTAATCTTTTTAACCCCATGTTTTTTTTATAATGTATACTTTTATTACTATTTAACAGCTTTAATCCTGATCCCACTCAACGCCATTCATTCTGGTCATTGATAGTTGGTGGTATGGTAGGCTGGACAGCGACATATGGTGTGAATCAGGCCAGTGTACAGAGATACTGTTCAGTACCAACACTAGCAAAAGCTAAGCTGTATGTTTTATGATATATGAGCTGCGTATGATATGAACCGACCTTTTGCAAATGATTATTCAGGAGCCTCTGGCCTTTATTAGTCTTGTATTATTTTTAATTTTAGTTTCTTGTGTACAATTTGGAGTTTAGTATGGCGTTCATTATCACTGAACCAGTATACATTTGTTTAGGGGCCAGCCGAAGGACGCCTCCGGGTGCGGGAATTTCTCGCTACATTGAAGACCTGTTGGTGACTATCTGCTGTTGTCTTTTCTATGGTCGGGTTGTTATCTCTTTGACACATTCTCCATTTTCATTCACAATTTTATCAATACATCTGCTAACCTATTTCGAGTTGACAAAATCTATATACAAAGTCTGTAACTGTTTATAAAGTTGAGTTGATATAAAACACTTATCAAAAAGAGCAAAATTCATCTTTTATTTCGTAATTGAATGTTCCAAAAACAGTAAATAGTCTTTTATACATGTACATGTATCTGTGTAGTTGCATAAGGTCGATTTCTATTTGAAGCAGCTCAAATGCCGTTTGGTTGTAAACAAAGTATTTTAAATATTAAACGCAATTTTAAAAATAAACAAAATTTTTAAATGCGGTGACCCTGCAGATAGGGTGGACTTCCAGAAGAAGAAGAAGATAAGATAAACTGCCTACTGTCTTTACCTGGAAAGGTAAAGCTGTATTTTTCAGAATTTTGAAGTAAAATATCAAAAATACGGAAATTCCTATATCAAATGGCTAAATTAAAAGCTTAATTGATATAAGAAAATGTGGTATGAGTGGAAACACATTATATGAAGTGTAACCAACTGACTTGATATAGGAGTTTAATTTTGTTATACAGACAATGATGGATTGAGCTTGGTTTAATAACCTCTCATTTGCATGACAGTCGCATATAATTCCATTATATTGACAATCATATATGAGCAAAAGAACAAAATCCAATAGGTAAAATGTGAAAAATTCTGGAACAGCAGTCTACATTGTGTTACAACCTCCAATCACTATAAACAACAAATTACTACTTCAACTAATAAAGGCAAATACGCAAAAAGACACTGCATAGACAAGGTACATACGCAAAAATGAAAAACTCGAAAACAGAAAAAGACCAAAGCAAAATAACACAATGGCGGGGTGTATAAATGCCGAGCCATATCATATGTATACTTAGGTTAACAATATAGAAAGATACATATAGAACATTATTAACATTTACAAGGGACCACCAAGAACTGTAAGTCGAAAAATGCAACCAACAAAATATACTAAAAAAAAAAGAAAAGAAAACAATAGGAACCCAAGGTTAATATAATGTACTTTGTGAGGGAAGCAGTTACCATTTTACTATTGACACTCGAAAATTCTAAAAGGATTTGTGTATTTTGATAGTCATTTCCCTTTTTCTAGCGCTGTGTTATTAAACATTCTTGGAGTTGTAATACTGTTAGTTGTAACCTGCTTGGCAGGGATTGTTGTGTTTGCATATTATAATGGAGTGATTGGCTGTGATCCATTGGCCAATGGACAAGTAAGCAACGAAAATCAGGTAGGTTCAACATTTGGACAATATATAAAAGAAGATGTGGTATGATTGCCAATGAGACAACTCTCCACAAGAGACCAAATAACATAGAAATTGACGGGCGTATGACATTTGCGCCGATTTTTAAAATTTTCATTCTTTCATTTGCGCCGATTTCATTTTTTCATTTGCGCCGAATTTATAATTGCTCCTAATTGGATTTACAGGTAAGTTAATACTTGTACATGTACTATTCCGTGCAGGAATATTGGTAAAATCTGTTTATAAACAAAGGTTTTAGTTAATTTTGATTCATATTGTTCTGAACTTTGCTGTAATTGATGGACATATTGCACACTGCAACGAGCCGAGGAGTCAATTTTTTTAACCATCGACGGCTATACACATACGTACGTTAATATCAAGACAAAGAAAAGATGGATTTCGTTATTGACAATTACAACAAATATATTATAGAAGGGACGAAATCACAAGAAAGGAATATATTAGATATGTTGCCTATAAATACTCGGCAAGAACAGATTTATGATTTTAATGTATTCCGTTTTTATGGATTTGAATGCTGTAAATAGATTTTCAATTCGTCATTTTAGTATAAACCAGAGTGCTTTAATCTAAGGATTTTACTTCTTGATTTTAAAGTATGTGAATATAGTGTACAACTGGATGACGGAAGAGGTCTATAAGGATAAATGAAAAATAACATGACTTGAATGTTGAGAGTTGTCTCATTTGCACTCATACCACATCTTCTTATATCTATTTACCTGTAATTAACCTGTAATTTACCTGTAAAAAATCGGCGCAAATGAAAACAAAAATCGGCGCAAATGAAAGAAAAAATCGGCGCAAATGAAATGCAGATCGGCGCAAATGCAAAACGCCGAAATTGACAACTATAGGTCACAGTACGGCCTTCAACAATGAGCAAAGCCATACATCATAGTCAGCTATAAAAGGCCCTGAAATAACAATGTAAAACAATTCAAACGAGAAAACTAACGGCCTAATTTATGTAAAAAAAAAAGAAAGAATAACAAATACATAACACATAAACAAACGACATTAATCAATTACAGACTCTTAACTTAGAACAGACACATACATACAAGCATGTCTCATAGTTAGCAAATTGTAAAAAAAACCAAGTAATATATTTGTCATATATAGAATCATTTCAAGAAGTTGACTGTTTTCATATAACTTTACAGATTTTTTACCATTAAGTATGGATTCAAACTATCAAATTTAAACTGAAACCCCCAAAACCAAGCCATCACAGGCAAATCAAGATTTAATGGGGTTCAAAAGAACAATATTTATGTCCAATAAAATTGATTCATGAATTATAATTATAATTGACAGTTTCATTTAAGTGTTTGCGTATATTATTTCAATTAAACTACTGAAATTGTCTACATTGTTTGTGTTTAGCCAGATACCAGTATAGATTGTGTACATTGATATAATTTCAGATAATTCCACTCTTTGTCATGAAAACATTGGCTTACCCTGGATTACCTGGGTTATTTGTCTCATGTTTGTTCAGCGGAGCTCTCAGGTAAGCAATTTGATAAAAATAAATGTTACTCAGTAGGCGGCTATTCCATAGTTTCTTTGTGAAGCTTTCTCATTATTGTCATATCATAGGCGAGTGACTTTAACCATAAAACTAAATTTTTAATGCACCTACCTAACACACGGCTAAATTATATATCATTTGAAAGCTACACATCTGTACTATCTGTTTTGCCCGGTCGTAAAAAAATCGTACGGTGCAATTTCCGTCAAATCAAGATCAAAGGTCAAGGACGAATAAGTGCATATTTTCTAAGATTTCAGCCTGATTGCATAATATGACTTTTATATACTAAATTCACATATGCAAACAATTTAAACTTTTAGCAGAGAGATTAACAGTCATTATTCAAATGCATTTTTTAATATTTTAAGCGTGTTTTTGACATGTTTGACAGAGAGTACATGTTTCCTGAAATTCGAGTAAAAGTTAAAAAAATGTGTGAAAACCCAAATTTTTCTTTCTGGTGCAAAAGCTAATCAATTAAAACAAAGTAAAACCCTGTAATGACTATCAAAGAAGTTTTTAACATCATTAAATTTCCTAAAATTATGCTTACTTCTAATCAAACAGCAAATCATAACAACTCATACAGTTGCCCAAAATACCGCCATCTGCGAAAAAAACAGCTTTTAAGCATTTCTTCCTATTTAAACATTGTATGTGGTCAATATAAGATTTAATAAACAAATTCTTAAGAATCTGAAAAATTAAGAGTAAAAAAATATGTGCGCGAATCATCTTATTGCTTGAAATAAAGGGGGTGAAACCAAGAGATTGCAATCTGCATTGTAACTACCAGACTGAAATAAACATATTTCGACTTTTCTAAATGTTTGATTTGTAGCTTCATTATAAATATTGATGTAATGAAAAGACCTTTTATTTATTTAATGTGAATAGAAAATCTAGACCAAAATAAATAGAAAATAAATTGATGAAAATTGAAATTTCAAAGAATTTCAAAAACTAGTAAACACATTATAAAACTTGACTACTTGATTGCTTATATTGTGTTGTTTATTGTTTACATGCATTAATTCATCAAATAAGAATAATTTTGAAGAAAAATATCCATTAATACCCAACGATTCTAGTTACAACTAGACTTCCTGAATAGCTTGAATGACTAGTTCATTTTTCATACGAGAATGACTTCATGCAAAAGTTTCTGATGACGACTGACAAGAAGCTATCATTATCTCGAAACTTCACTTACCATTATATAGATGATGTCATCTCACTGAATAGTGTAAAATTTGTGACAATGTTGGACTCGTATTTTCCATTGAAATTGAAAATAAAAGACTCAACAAATATAGTTTACTCTATCACGTATCTTGAAATCGACGATGAGGGTTGGTTGAGAACAAGTTTTACGACAAAAGAGATGAGCATAAAACAACCCATAAAAACACCCCTTACTACCAAATTATAAACTTTTCATTTCTATGTAACAACATTATAGCAACGCCTGCATATCTATACTACTAAAGGAGGAGACCGATTTCATTGAGCCTCAACTCTTCTGAAATAAGGGCAACTATAGTATACCGCTATTCAATGGTCATCAATCGATTTGCTAGTAACTGAAATAAATCCGGGTCACAAAGCAAAAACTAGGAAAACGCATCAACTATAAGAGGGTCACAACGATATAACAGAAACACAGAACTGCTACAAAAACAAACGTCAACATACAAAGAAACAGATTATTCGATACCAACTGCCATATGCCTGACTTGGTACAGGACATTTGAAGAAAAATGGTGGTTTAAACATGTTTTAAACCAGAGTTCAAATGCAAAGTTGAAATCATCCCTTTGAAAATTTCATGGACGCCACAACGAGTTGGTTGACAATTATGAGATATCTGTTTCGCCAGATATATGACGACTGATAAGTTCCATCGACGTAACTAAATTGCCGTCAATTCTGCCATGAATGTCACCAACCGAATAAGGCTTGGCACCGAGTTAGGAAATACATGAGCCACAAGACGGGTAAAAGAGAGCCGTGGTGTAGTGGTTAGTGCATCGGACTACTAACACAAAGGTTCCTGGTTAGATTCCCGTTCCGTGATGAAAATTTCAGGGACTGAATTTTCGGCTCTTCCTTGACACCATTTGTGAGTATGGTCTTGAGGAAACGACGAAAGTCCGTCGGAAGGGGACGATAAATGACTGACCCGTGTTAAGAGAGAGCCATATCTCTTGCACGTTAAACACACCTTTGTAGATTTCGAAAAAGAGCAGGCTGATGCCGCTACAAGGCAGCACTCGCACCCGCAAAGTGGAAAGCGAATAATTTAAGTTGCAAAACTTGTTTCCCAATCCACTATAAATAAATATGTTTAAACTAAGACGGGTGTCACATTTAGAACATGATCTGCCTACCCTTTGGTAGCCCCTGAGTTCACTCAAATGTTGTTTTTTTTTGGGGGGGGGGGGTTTGTGTTACTCAATCTGTAGTTTTATATGTTGTGTTTTGTATACTGTTGCTTGTCTTGTTCGTTTTTTGCCCGGCTTTGTCAGTTCGTTTTTAATTATTAGTTTGATGTCCCTTTGATATATTTCGTCACTATTCAAGTAGTAAAAGGTTTTATATTAACAATTATAGATCAGTGTAGCTAAATGTATCATGATAACGATTTGGTTCTATATATATATCACCGTGAGCAAATTAAGTTATTTTCGCGGATAATTGTCTTATTGCGTTAATCTTCTTCACTTTACTTTGAGGTGTTTTTTGGCCGATTTTCATTACTGCAAGTTAATGTCTTTAAAGTAAAATAATACCAAAGGGACAATCAACATCTCAAATCATGAATCAAATAAAGTTAATTAAAACCATGAACAAAATAAAATTAAAGTCCAAGAGACGAACAACCGTCCAAAAAACACAGCATACCATGAAAACGAACACTCCTAAAACAGCGAATGATCTTATGAGGTCAGGAAGGGTATTTAACTTTTTCATTTTGTTATTTCACAACTGCTTATAGTGTTTTACATACACAATGAAATACATTTGTATTTTTAAAGCTTATGTAGAAAATACTCAAAGCATCTTTTATTCAAATAATTAAAGCGATTAAACTTCTAAACACATTTAATATGACTTACTATAACACGATTGTAAACTAAATAAGAAGCAGCCGCATTTTATTTAGTTCGTTTACATCCCGCTTTAGACAACCAAGTCTTTCTTAACAAGGTTACTTATTTCAATGTTGACTACGATTTAGTCGCAAAGTAATGTTTGCATTTAAACATGATTACAAAAAGTAAAAAAGTTTGACTTCGTAAAAAACATATTTTAACCTGAATTACCTCGCTTATATTCTTTTCTCACGTTAAATATCCCTTCTTTTATTATGGAAAATCATTCTCCTCCCTGATATTCACAATTATCGATGTGCTATTTTAACATAGATTAACAAAATGATCGCTATTTGCAGATGGCAGATTTTTGGGCAACTGCAAACACTTCAATAGAAGGCTGTTCCATGAACAATAATTCATAATTGCATCTTAAAATTACAAAACAAATATTCCTTGACCTAAAACATATACATTGATCTATTTTTTTAGCATACAAATATCGATTCCCCAAGATATTTTTTGCTTTTTGAATTATTTTTTTATTTTTTTAGGATTTGTGATAAATTTCAATTTTCGGGAAATTTTGCGCATCGAATCTCTTTTTTTTTGTTTGATTTGGAAATGATGTATCATGTTCTATAAAGTTCATATGATCTTTTGGAAAATTTTATGGTACAAGAATTAGAAAATGGCGTTTTATTTAGTAATCGCAAAAATTGGAATGTTTTTTCATGACCTTTGACCTTGATTTAACAAAAATTGCACCGTACGATTTTTTTAATACCGGGCAAAACAGAAAGTACAGATTAACAGCTTTCGAATGATATATAATACAGGCGTGTGTTAGGTGGGTGCATTAAAGTCGTTAACTAAGCGTCTTTTTGAAATAAGTCACTCGCCTATCATAACGTCCAACATTAAACAGTGAAGATATTTTGGTTGATAGTGATATCGAAGTTGAACACAAATTAACATTAACTTTCATATTTTTATCTGTTAACACTAATAACTGAACATTTTTCCGTATAAGTTAAACAATTGTAAGATGTAGTATGATTGTCATTGTGACAATTATCCATCGGAGACAAATAAAGTAGAAGTTAGCACATATAGGACACCGTACAGCCTCCAACTATGAACAGCTAAAACCAATACCACTTATTTAACATGAAAAGGGTACTTTTATCGTACATATTTATCTTTCATTCAAAATTTAAAACGAACATTTTCAATGGATATCAATAACTACAAATCATTACAACTTTGTGCTCTCTTAATTTTTTAGTACAATGTCCTCATGTTTAAACAGTTTAGCTGCAGTCACGTGGGAAGATATTTTAAAACCATTCTGGGGCAATATTTCAGAAGATAAGAAAATTTGGGTGACAAGAATATTAGGTTTGTATATACATGCTTTATATTTTTCCCCCAAAAAACTGAAAAAATTGATTAATGAATGTGTTTGAAAATAAAAAAAAATAAATAGAAAACCTATTTTATTACAAGGATTCTGGCGGTCTCCAATTGTTTTTGTCCTTGCAGGTATTTGGTACGAAAATTCAAAGTAATATTTGCCCTGATTGATGACGTGTTTTTTTAAACATAGAAGTATAGGGTCATATATTTTTTGTCATAATTATTTGAATTCAATACATCTACAATTATATATTATATCAGCCAGTCTTTAGAGGATTATGAAACACTAACTCTATTTATATAAGCATAGAATCATACGAAGAAAATATAAACAGTAAATTAATTCTGAAATCTGAGATAATTATAATTTGTTAAAACAACTTATTTTTTTTATGTCATTGTATAAGTGGTAGTTTTTACAGTGAGAAAGCAGAATTCTCATTTAAAAGTAGAATGCTATGTGAGGTTTTTAACTATTTACCAAATTTTGAATTTTTGAAATACTAAGGCTTTTCTACCTCAGGAATAGATTCCCTTAGCTGTATTTGGCAAAACTTTTAGGAATTTTGGTGTTCAATGCTTTTCAACTTCGTACTTAAAATACTTAATTTGACTTTTAAACCTTTTTTTGAATTCGAGCGTCACTGATGAGTCTTTTGAAGACGATACGCGCGTCTGGCGTATATATAAAATTTCAATCCTGGTATCTATGATGAGTTTATTTTCATATATAAATATACCGAGAAGTCTTAAAAATAGTTGTTCCCCCTAGTCTTCAGTTATAAAAGTAAAAATGTGTATTCAAATCTATTCTACACAGTATTAATTGATACCATATTTTTATTTTACAATTTGATAGTGGTGTTTTATGGAGGTTGTGGTATAGGTATGGCCTTCATGGCAATGAACCTTGGAGGAACTGTATTACAGGTATTTTATATTGTAATTTAAAAATATTATTTCGTTTATTTATACAATGTATATGAACTGCGCCAGATAGAATTCGACCTTATGCAAATGAATATCTATTCATCTGTTAACCGATTTAGGGTTGACAAAATCTCTATGCAAAGTCTGTAACTGTTCGCAAAAATGAGTTAATATAAAAACCCAACTAAAAGGAGCAAAAAAATCTTTTATTTCGTTATTGAATGTTCTGAAATCTTTCTGTCTTGCACATGCACATGTATCCGTGCAGATGTATAAGGTCAATTTCTATTCGACGCAGCTCAACTAATGAACACTTTGTACGAATTATTTTAATTGATAAGCAATAGCCATATTGTTTCAGTCGTGGCTGTCTGTCATGTCTTTCTTCTGTTTCTTTTTTAGTCCTTTTATCCTTCCGTTCCAACACATACAATAATTGGTTTCCTCATTCAGTTTCAACTTTAAATCATACAGAACGATAGTTATTAACTACACCCAAGGTGTGCATACCATCTGAATTTGATGTTTTCAACAAATTGAAGGAAAGTGAGCTTTGTTTTTTTTTCTAATTGGCTAAATGTAACCTTTTGGTGGTATATATGGTTGTCTGTCTAATTTTCAGTTAAGTTTTTCTGCAAAAAATTGTTCGTACGTGTACTAACGAATAGAAGCTGTTAAGTGTCATGAGTTTTTTTTTACGACTTAGTTAGCTCGTTTTTAATACTTCACTAACTCATTATCACGAATAAGTTACTCATTATCACAAATAAGATTTTTACGACTAAAATAACTCGTTATTTTTGAGTCCGTCCACATAAATTCTATATCAACTTGGAATAAAGCTAGAATACAACAGGTACCACATTAGTCTAAAGGTTCAGCTATTTCATATATAGAGAAATAAAAAAAAAATCATTATTTATAACATTATACCCTATGGTCACTATATCAAACATAAAAAACCCAAAGCAACATATTTATAAATTAATGCAGTATGATAATATGAGACTCGGAAAGTGTCCCTGCTATGCAGAAAGTTAAAAACAGTATCAAAAAGTAAAATCACAAAAATACTGAACTCCGAGGAAATTCATAACAGAAAGTCCATAATCATGATTTTATGGCAAAATCAAAAGCTCAAACTCACCAAACTAATAGATAACATTTGTCACATTCCTGACTTGATACAGGCATTTTTTTAATGTAGAAAATGGTGGATTAAACCTGGTTTCATAGCTTGCTTAACCTCTCATTTATATGACAGTCGCATCAAATTCCATTATATTGACAACGATGTGTAAACAAAACAAACAGACATAATAGGTAAAAATGTCAAAAAAGGGGTACAGCAGTCAACATTGTGATATAATCTTAATCACTATAAATACAAACAAGTTTGTACCAAAGAAGCACACAAAGGCATGAAACAAAGCACATAATAAAAAACAAAAGACAAGAATACAAAAATAAGCAATAGCACAATAACATAATGAAGGAATTATAAGTACAAAGCCACGTCATATTTATCAAATGGATTACTGAAATAATATAATAATTATACAGTTTTGTCTTTGATCTTTGTATGATTTTAGGCTTCACTGAGTTTTACCGGAGCTGCCTCTGGTCCTTTGTTAGGAATATTTGTTCTTGGAGCTTTCTTTCCATGGGCCAACTGGATCGTGAGTATTTCATAGTTCGTCGGTTTTTGTAAGTATGTATTGGATATACGTCAATGAAACAGCAAACTTTTGATACAAAAAATATTAGAGGTCGTTTTTGATACGAAACAATTATTTTCCATAACTGATTTTGAAAAGAATCGGGTGCTGGGCTCGAACATCGTGACACTAGGCACATACGTAAATGCATGAATCACAAACCGTTTTATCTTGAAATGTTTCTAAGTACTGAATAGATATAAGAAGACATGGTATGAGTGCCAATAAAACAATTTTCCGTCCAAGTCACATTTTGTAAAAGTAACCCATTATAGGTGAGAATATAGTCTTCAACAAGGAGCCTTGGTTCATACCGAACAGCAAGCTATAAAAGGCCCCAAAAATGACTAGTGTAAAGCCATTTAAACGGTAAACAAACGGTCTTATCTATGTAAAAAAAACAAGAAACACTTATAAACCACATCAACAAACGACAACTACTGAACATTAGATTACTGACTTAGTACAGGTGCAAAAGACGACCATTAGGCGATACTGTTTTAACAGGTAAGGAACGCATACAAAATGACAATAAAGCAAATCTTAAAAATGACAAAACCAGCGATATTACTTAACGTACGTAGAATTGTGTTGACATTGCATTATCAAAAATAAAATAAACTAAAGGTTTGAAAAAATGACATTATTTTTAATTAACCGCAGATGCAAATTTGTGTCCATATCTTGTACTGAAGTTGGTTATTTTTTTTTTAACAAATTCTTTCTTTACAACTTCTCAATGCAAGGCAGATGTAATTTCTTTAACATAATATCACTTTTGTAGGGAGCGGTTATTGGGAGTATTTTAGGTTTTATTCTCCCAATGTGGATTAGTATAGGTGCATACAGCGTTGGAGGAAAAACAAATCTCCCAACAAACACGTCACTGTGTTACATGTACAACCAAATAGACAACAGCACGAGCTCATACGTCACTTCCACAGAAATGTCGACTACTGTCATGCCAGATGAATCGTAGGTGTTATGTTATGATATAAAGTAAAAAGATTTTTTTATTAAATTTGTTTATGATCCCCTTAAAAAACGGAGGTAAAAACTATCAATTGACAATCCAAAACCATAAATCGATTAATAACAGAAAACAACGTGGCCAAAAAGAAAAACAATCATAAAATAACAGACACGAAGAAAAAAGTGAAAAGCGTCCAGTTTAAAGATAAAAAATGTGTGACAAGTGTGAACCCGATTTTTAAATACACAGGATATCAGTTACATATACTTTTAACGTTTTTTTTTTTAACTACACGAGTATGCACTATACAGACACGGTCGGTCTTAATGATTAAATCAGATAAATATTTTCGTCGTTATGGAATACATCTTTTGGTCTTCCCTTAATAGCGTTTGGAGGAATGACACCTTAACTTTACGTGTTATTGACGTATGTGAAAATGGTTGACGCAATTATATTGTAAACTTCTCATCGTCCTTAAAATGCATGAAATGTTTATTACTATAAGTAAAGGAACCAAAAGGTTTTCTATTTGTAGTGTTATTTCAGAAAATAAACCCAGAAATATGGTCATTGTTATATTATAGTTCGTTTCTGTGTGTGTTACATTTTAACGTTGTGTTTCTTTTGTGTCGTTTGTTTCCTCTTATATTTGAGTGTGAATTCACATTATTATAAGAAGTGTCACGGTACTTTTCTATCCAAAATTCATGTATTCAGTTTTGATGTTATATTTGTTATTCTCATCGGATTTTGTCTAATGCTTAGTTTGTTTCTGTGTGTGTTACATTTTAATGTTGTGTCGTCGTTCTCTTCGTATATTTAATGCGTTTCCTCGGTTTTGGTTTGTGACCCGGATTTTTTGTTTATCGATTTTTGAGTTTTGAACATCGGTATACTACCGTTGCCTTAATTTCTTCATCACAGATACCAGGATTGAAATTAAGAAAGCTTTAAGTGAATAAGTAACTTTAAATTCGGAAACACAACGTTTCCTAAAAACTCGTCGCAATAATAAGCAAATTAAAATAAAATTTAGTAACATTGAAATCGATGCAAACCGTCAGTCATCCACGTTCGTCTTGAACTATTTCAGATGCGAATGACTTAATTGAAGTTGGTGTAAAAAAACGGGTTCTTTTTTTAATTTTTGTAGGTCAGGAGGAATATCAGATCTATACAAAGTATCATATTTATGGTACCCATCAATAGGAGCTGCCACTGTTGTTGTAGTGGGAATGATAGTTAGTGCGGTAACAGGTGTGTATGTGTACATGAGTTTGGTTTTGTCCCAGAAAAGCGCGTTATACTTAAGGGGGTAGACCTTGATTCAGGGAGATAACTCTTGAAATTAGTTATGCGTTTGTAAATATCACGTTTCTTCAATGTTTTGTATGAAACAGATTTGAAACAGTCCATGTAACATATGTAACATAGAGGCTTAGAATATATATATCTGAAAATGGTTGACACAAACGTACTGAGCTATTTCCCTTAGCCTGGGTCAACCACTTTATATGGTTTTGAAATTGTTTTTTTTATTTTGATTATTAGTCAGGTTTTTTTTCTTCTTTTTTCTTTTAGATCATCTGTTGATGTGTTGCTGTTTATAGCTTTCAATCTTGAGTCATGCTTGTACGTATTGTCGTTGTCTGCGCTTTTGTTGGTAGAAGTGACAGTTTGATCTTTAATAAGTGGAGCTATAGGTGATTTTGTTTGACTGTCATTGGGGATTGGTTGCAGTATTGATTGTTATGTCTGCACAATGTCTTCTGTTTCCGATTTATCCTCATCTAAATTGTCGTCTACTGTGTTGTCACTTTCACTTAGGTGCGAATTACATTATGCTTGTCTGTGTCGTTGTTTGTTACACTGAGGACAAACCCAGTCATTTGGACACTGCGAAAATTTGTGACCTTTCTATAGGCATTTATTGCATGAGATTTCAGCTTGATTGTGAATTTCTTGTCCTTGGTGAATAACTGTTGCTCTGTATTTACCGACAAGGACAGATCTCGGTAAAGGTTTACTTAGAGGAGCTACCATTGCGATTCTATCGCCAGTTTGGCAATTTGATAACAGGCCATCTAGACGCAATCTCTCTCTGTACATTTTGATAACCTCACATCCGTGATATTCTAAGCTTCGCTCAATCTGTCCATCCTCGGCGGAACAAGGCACATTTTTTACACGAATTTCAGGTAAGTTGGTCTTTCATGAACAATTATCGTTGGGTTTCTACTGTAAACCTGGATATATTTATTCCGAATTGTTATGCCAGATGTAATGAGGGATTCTCTATCGATCTCAGAATCAAAATAGATTGTTCATAAACCTCGAACACGTTGCAACCCTTTAAGATGACTGGCTGGGCATATTGTAGCGTCGATGGTTTTGTAAAGTTCTATGTGTGTTAGAAACTGGTCTCTGCTTGATTTAGTGTTGTCAAACAAGTCAGTTTCTAATATGAAAACGGGTTTTACATCCTCAACATCATAATTGGTTCTGGTGTTTTGTTTTTGCAATATAGAAGAATAAGTCTCAATGGTGTCCGTCATATTGTTTTTGTCATTGGTTTGGTTTACCTCTGAGTTTTCAATTATATTATTTGTATTATTTGCAGAATTTGACATCTTACGACTGTAAAAGTTTCCATCTTCTTTAACAAATTCGTCTGATCAAAAATCAATTATCAACTCACATCTGATACACATTATATCATACTTTTGGTGGGAGCCGTGACATAAACCGCCTTAGCAATCAAGCCCCGGATGTCCTTTCTCTTTTAAAAAAAATTGTTTTGTTGATAAAAATGCGGATCTAGATGGGGTTTACAGTATAGAGAATACTTACTTAAAAATAATGCACGGAGAAAGGTGAGCACTAAATATAAAGAGTCGAGAATAATGAGGAACACATGTATAATTGTACAAAAAAAAGTAAAATCACAAAAATACTGAACTCAGAGGAAAATCCAATCGGAAGGTCCATAATCACATGGCAAAATCAAATGACAAAACACATAAAAAACGAATGGACAAGAACTGTCATATTCCTGACTTGGTACAGGCATTTTCAAATGTAGAAAATGATGGATAAAACCTGGTTTTAAAGCGCCAAACCTCTCACTTTGATGACAGTCTCATCAAATTCCGTTATATTTACAATGATGCGTGAACTAAACAGACATAATAAATAAAATAGTCAAACTATGGGTACAGCAATCATCATCGTGTAACAATTTTAAAAGAAACAATTTAACAGAACAGAAAGTCGCATATACAAAACACACCACCAAAAATTGAAAGATAATAAAAACACATTGTTAAAAATTCCGAGCCACGTTAAATGGATATCACATAAATCAATCCAACAGTAAAAGTAATATTGATAATAGAACAAAGACAAATGAAAGAATAATATAACACGTTGTTAAGATGATAATCAACACTGATGACGTTTTACAAAGTCTGAGTAGGAGCTGCAAGCTCTTGAATATCGAATAAGTTGGGAAATATGTATCCCATATGTAAGTGAAGTTGGTATACTGCTCCTAAGGTGGTGGACATTTATAATTTCAAAATTAAAATCGTCTCGTTTGTCATATATTCTGGTACTGAGATGACTGTGTAAGTCAAATTCGAGATATAAGTCTAAAAATGAGGCAGAGGAAGCCGTGTCTGTTGTTTCTTTAATTTCTAGTTCTGGGGGAATACATATTAAAGTAAATAGGTACATTGACTTATAATGGTTTTATAATTGTTATATGGATTGCGAGTTGTCTCATTGGCACTTCTACCACCTCTTCCTATATCTATATATGCAGTAGAGTTTAGCAATCATGTCATAACACAGATATAATCAGTCAGTTGTTCTTTACTAAAGACGTTCATTCTCCATTCTCGGATCCAATCTTGATTGACTAGGATTGTAAGTTTTTGTATCGAATGTCGATGGTTTTCTCCGGGCATTTTATCTCTATTAGCGTTACAAGTATCCCTATCGATTTATCTACAGAGTTGCCATTACACATTAAATATACATCACATTTATTACTACACACCCAGTATACGAAACTTGCCCTGGTATTTGAACCAATTATAATGACTGTGTTGTCACATAACATTGACCGTTGTTCTTTGCTGTTATAAACAGAGACATGTTTACGTTATAAAACAACTTTACATTAATAGGTTTTACAAGAAAATCTGATGTTGATCCAAAATATTTGATTCCGTTGTTTGACAGAATTTTCTGCTGCCTGCCATCATCTTTCCGTCGATGGTTAAGATGTTATATAGACTTCGAAGATCCGGAGGTAAGACGTTAACATGTAAAAAGAAGGAAAAATCACAAAAATACGGAACTTTGAACGAATGAAACGGCAACGATTCAAAACGATATTTGGTAGGTGATGATTTCAAAGGATGACGTGAATTATAAATGAAATCAATTGTTTCGCACCGTGATGCAAGGCAAGCAGAATATTTTTTGAATTTTAACGGGCTGCTTGCCTGTTTAAGTTCAAAATACTTTGTATAAACATTCTACATAGTTAGATTATTTTAAGTATGAATTAATCTTTGACGCTGACAGTTTTGTGTTTCTAATTCATATCGTTAACCTTGATTGTCATTTAATATTTTTTTATAAACATTACAAATATCGATGTGTAATCAGAAATTTTAATGCATTTACAATTTAGTATGTATCTCTTAATATAATTAATTTTTTTTTGAATGTTTTATTGGGAGGCAATTCGAAACAAAAGATGGACCTACACTATTAACTTAAAAATAACTTTTTGTTGCTATGGAAAATTGGGATTGATATGACGGGTAGAAACTATATCAAATTGTTCTTAAATGCAAACAAAGCTACTAAATATATCTATATAGGAATCAACTTAATATGAGTTATATGGGGTTGTATTTAGTGATCTCCAGATACGTATTTTCTGATAATAATTATAATAATAGATATAATAATAATGATAATTAAAATAAAAATAATAGTAATAATAATAAAAATGATAACAATAATAATGATAAAAATGATAATAATAATAATAATAATAATAATAATACTAATAATAATAATAATAATAATAATAATAATAATAAAAATAATAATAATAATAATAATAATAATAAAAAAGATAAAAATAATAATAATAATAATAAAAAAAAAATTATAATAATAATAAAAAAATAGAAAAAATAATAATAATAACAATAATAATGTATTCTTAAGGATATAAAAGAAGAAGAAAAGAACGAGGAATTTACAGTTGACAAGGAAGGCAACCTATATAAAGAAGAACAACCATCGATAATTGGATCGATGAAAAATAGCGATATCATCGACTACAATATCGGACGATATTCTAAACTGAATAAACCTTTTGATAATGGAGCACCACCATCTTATGGGACACTAGAGCATAATAATTTGGCCTTTACAGATGAATCTCATACAAGAATATGAATTTCGGTAGAACATACAATTAGTTTCTGAATACTATTGTAGGCATTGCATAAACTGACTGACCAATCACAATCAAGCATTATAGAGCTACTTTTAAATCTGTCTATCATACATATAGAAATGCATATAACTATAGAGGAACATTTGTTTTAATGTCATATGCTCTTGTGAGTATCATGAACTTTTCAACTAATATGTAAATCCAAGTTTCATTCAATGCTATAGTTGAGATTAACAGTAACATATTGACAAAGTCCATGTAAAGTTGTCTCCCGTAACATGTTGAAAATGTCATTCGTAGATTAGTTAATATAATTGTTGCCACCATGTTTAACCCTGCGTTTCAGTGATTTATTTTAATGTACACGTGCTTTCGTGATTATCATGAACTCTTCCACTTATATAAATCCAATATTCATAAAGAGTCCTTCTTTGATTTATGAATATTATTGCATCCATTTATTTGTTGCCTCCAAGGAAACATAATTGCAGAAATTTATATCGCTGACTTATTCGTTTTTTAATAATATTTTCTTAATATGATTAACAGGTAAGAGGGGGTTAATGTCAGTACGACAGAAACCTAACTTATATATTGTATTATATGTCATTTTCTATTGTTTCATTTTTATTGTATACTATACTGAGCCAAAAAAGTTCAGCAACACAAATGCGAATTTTTTTTTATTACAAAATCATAACATCTAATTTTAACAACAACAAAATGGAATAATGACTTGTCAGAAGCAACATGAATATGTATTATTCACATTCATTAGGATTTTCTTTGTATGCAGCGCGGGAAGGTCAAAAGGCGGAAATGAGTATAGTGTTTTCAAAATAAATTTCTCAGCCATGCCCTAAGTACACCAATGAAGGATTGACAGGCACACCAGCAGCTGCCTTGAGTCATGCAACACTTTTGTGGCCGAAAAAAAAACTTGTCACGTGCTGACGTAAAGCGAAGGTAGCGCTTCTCCCCTGACGATAGTTTGATTGGTCTACGAGATATCGACATATCCTGTGCAGTTGTAATTTGTCGATATCTGTTTGTTAGTCTCTAAGCTGTTCCCTTATTCATTAAATCGAGCCAAGATGTCAGCAACACTCATTCTGGCCATTTTTGGAGTGGCCTGGTTGATGCCCCACGCAATTGTCTCAAAGGTGTATGTGTTTATCTAACCAATGATGTGTTTCTGAACGTTAGTGAAAAAGAAATTTTAATACCGTTTAAAAAATACAGGTACAGAAGGCAAAAGTCTTGCTAATTTTGTTTGGTTCAGTATATTTTATTTGTCATTCCAGCACAGTTATTCAAATAGAAAAAAATACTATGTTATATGCCTACAGTGAAGATTTAAAGATAAAATTGAGAATGGAACTAGGGAATGTGTCAAAGAGACAACAACTCGACCATAGAGCAGAAAGCAGCAGAAGGTCACCAACATGTCTTCAATGCAGCGAGAAATTTTCGCACCCGGAGGCGTCCCTCAGCTGGCCCCTAAAAAACATATATACTAGTTCAGCCCAGATATGGTCAATCAATACTGCACCAAAGAACGAATACTGAATAATGTTTTTTGAAGAAACATATTAACGTTTTGATAATGGTCAAGAAGGTTTGATAGTCATAACAACCATTCGTATTTACACATTATCGACTATCTTGTCTTCAGAATTTTAATGCAAAAAAAGTATACGTATGCCTGTATTAAGGCAGAATGGGTATTATTGAATAATTCTTCACGACGTATACGGGTACAAGTGTATCACTCTGATTGAGACAACAATTCGCTGAATCTGATCGACATTACCAAATTGCTGGATTTCTTGATTGACAACATATTTTTTACGTCTGGAGAAAGTGTTTTTTTCACAAACTATCGGCACATTTTTCCATGGGAACCAATTGTGCCCCTCTTCTTGTCAACTTTATTCTTATGAGGCTGACTTCATACAGGAACTTCTGAGAAAGAACGAAAAGAAGTTTTCAATATCCTTTTAACTTTGCTTTCCGCTATAAAGATGATTGTCTCTCACTAAATATTTCAAGACTTGGTGACTATGTTGAACGCACCTATCCCATCGAACTAGGGATAAAGGATACAAGAGTACTTAAGTCTGCCTCACATCTAGACTTACATCTAAAAATTGTTGTTTACTTATATCACTTATGTTCAATACTGAATTAAAAAAATAATCTACGGATTTCCTATCACCATTTTCTCGTTTTATTCACTTCAAGCAGAAAAAAGAGGGACGAAAGATATCAAAGGGACAGTCAAACTCATAAATCGAAAATAAACTGACAATGCCATGGTTAAAAAAATAAAAATAATCAAACAGAGAAAAAATAGTACACATGACACAACATAGAAAACTAAAGAACAAACAAGAGCCCCACCATAAAACTATGGATGATATCAGGTGCTCCGGAAGGGTAAGCAGATCCTGCTCCACCTGTCGCACCCGTCGTGTTGCTTATGTGATAACAAATCCGGTAAATAGTATAATTCGGTAGGTCACATTTATGAAAGGGAAGGGGATTGTAGTTACGACGTAAGGAACATATCCGATATCATTTGTGAAACGGCTATTCCATAACGGTCAACCAACCCGTGATGGCGTCCGTACAGTTTACGAAGGGATGATTTCAACTTCACCATTTGGAACTCTTGGTTTAATAGCTTCCTTGTGAGCAGCAACCCTCTATCAAGAAAATGCGGGGTGAGTCGTGGTTAATGCTACGACACTCAGTCAAATTAATAACTGACGGGGACAATAAAAAGGTTATTTAATTCCTTACTTGGGAATGATTTCAAATCTCGGTCACAAATGATGTTAAGGTCTATTGATATAACATGGAAACTAGGACCATTACCAAATACGAAATTAAAGCAATGGCATGACAGATGTGTTTTATCACTGAGATTTACATCTTTAAACACTTCGATATGATAAACCACATATATCCGTAATTTTTTTTATGTAAACATAACAATGAGAGGCAGTTCAGTATAAATGAAATAGACAGGAACTTGTTCTAAAAATAACGGCAATATTTTAAAAGAATCATTACCTTTGTGATCATTTTTATAAATTTCATGTTTACAAAACTTTGAATTTTTCAAAAAACTAAGGATTTTGTTATCCCAGGCATGGATTACCTTAGCCGTATTTGGCAACAACCTTTTAAAAATTTTGGATCCTCAATGCTCTTCAACTTTATGCTTTATAAATATTTTGATATGAGCGTCACTGATGAGTCTTATGTAAACGAAACGAACGTCTAGCGTACTTAATTATCATCCTGGTACCTTTGATAACTACTTTATTGATTTATTTGATTTTATTTAAACGTTTTTATGGTCTTAGATAGATTTTATAGAGAGGCATTACAAGAAACGTTCATAATTGAATGAAAAAATATGCGTCAATATATTTACAATGCATTTTCAAACCATTCAAAACATAACTCACAGATTATCTTGAAATCTACGGGAATCACACAAACTTCGATAGATTAATCATTTCTATATTAAACATTCGTCACTCTTCATGTCAAATTACATTCAGTTAAAATGTTATGGTTGGATAAAGGTGATAACTGATATATTTAATAACCAGATTACTATTCCTATGGTCGTAACCATCACCACATCCTTTTATACTCAAATATGATTTACTGAATTAGACTTATCACTGAGTTGGTAAAGCAATGAGCAACACGTTGATCAAAACCTGTTTACCCTATAGAAGCACTTGAGACAACCCCCTGTTGTTGTGGGGTTGTTGTTGTTCTTTTGTTTTCTCCGTTGTATTTTGTAAACGAATAATTTTTTCTCGGTTGTTTTTTCTTTTTATTGCCGTGCCATTATCAATTTGTTTTTGACTTTCGCCTTTCGCTTTTGATATCTGAGGATCTACACAAACAAAACATTTCTATAATGAGTTGGGAGACATATTGTATCGGACAGTACATTCGTATTAGTGGCAGTAAACCCGTATGTAGTTTCTAAAACACAAGGCGAGTGTTGAAACTTTCTTATAGTCTTTATTCTATTATAATTTAATTTTGGATGTAATGCATCATCTGAATGGCTGACGTTGTTATGTTTATCAGCTCAAAGACATAATTTAGTCATGTGACTGTGACGTTATTAACGATTTTTCCATAGTTTACTCCGGTTTAAAATGGAATTTAGAATTAAATTATGAGAAATAACTGTAATATTTTTTCTATCTATTCGTAATAAAAAAAATGTGATGCACACTTTAAAATGATACGCCACGCGGGTAATTCAGTGTGCCCCACATTTTTATGTTATTTCATTATAGACAGAAAACAATTGCAGTCATTTCTAAAATATTTTGATACATTTATACAGTATTTGTATCAAGATCATATACATTATTCATATATATTTGAACAGTTGTGACCGACATAGCTAATATCTATTTTTATTTATAAAAAGATTTCAACGCAAACTTGTCAACCTCTTTACTTGTTTATCGTCCTAACAACGAAATGATTTCTAAATATAAATCATGTACAGACAACTAATACGTTTAAATATTTCACATCCTATTTTCTATGGTAGTATTCTGTGCATAACACAAAAATGTCACCATTAACCCTTCCAAACTTATATAGTTGTACTGTGACTTTACAGAAAGTCTTATCGTAAAAGAATTAATTACGATACCTTTGTCAAAACATTAACGATGTTTTTTTAATCTATACTGATCCACTCGTCGAGTCTTTACATCGAATATAAAATTATGTATTCTAACAAATACATGTAGCTGTTGGCACGATACGGTTAATCACCTTTAATTCATACTGAATTGTTACTACATAACTGACGGGAAGGATTGTGGTTAATTTCATATGACAAACATACAATCTTTGTATCAGTTTAATTCAGGGGCTGGCGCATATGTAACAGCTAGTAGTTTGTCTTTGCGTAATGTTTGTTTTTGTCGTCTGTTTCCTGCCTATCAAACATCGAACTCAGACTCAGAACTGGAGATTCACATTAGGTAGATATAAAGGGAGAGGGTTGAGATATCACAAAACATGTCTCATCCCGATTTATATGTACATCTGTCACAAAAGAGGAATCTCTAGCCTTTGTTAGTGTTGTGTGTTTTATATCGACCATTCCATCTTACCAACTATTAAATATTTAGTTGTCCGGTTTCGGTTTCCTGCCTTTTGGTCGAGTTGTTGTATCTTTGTATCTATTTTATTATACAGTTTTGACTTCCACACCTGATATCCCTATTCCTGCATATTTAAAAAAGGTTTTAAGGACCTTCCCTTTAATATCTCTATTGTAATAAGTGTATTCAGATTTGACTTTTAATCATTATATATCTATGTTATAGTTTATTTTTCTATGGGTAATATGGTTATCAAACCTGTTGAGGCTATATGCAAAAAGCGGCTTAGACAGCACGACATTCTAACTTTGACTCACATAACAGCGGCGAAATATACCAAAGGGACATTCAAGCTGAAAAGTCGAAAATAAATTGACAACGTCATTCTTAAAAGAAAAGATTAAAAGACACTAGTACACATCATAGAAACCTAAAGACTGAGTAACAAAAAAAACACGCCAAATACTGGGGTGTTCTAAGGTGCACTGTAAGGGTCGTGTTGAGCATGTTGGTACAAACCAGAAAATAAGTCTTATTCGGTAGGTTCGATTAAAAAGGGACGGGATTGTTGCTACGACATTTGGAACGCATCCGATAGGAACGGATATTCATTAACGGTCAACCAACTAGTGATGATGTCCTTAAAATCTACAAAAGAATAGTTTAACATTTACCACTCTTGGTTCAGTAGTTTCCTTTTTAAAAATAAAATCAAGGTAGGAAGTACAAGCACTTGCGTATCGTATCTACTTGGAGATAAATACTCTGTACGCAGGCCCTGCTGAAGTATTGCTGCATATAAATGTAAAGGTTCATAACCGGGAAGCTGCAATTATATTCTTTGTCGCAAATTTGTTTACATCATCATCAAAAGCATTGCTAATGTTCATCACATGTATATATGTTTGATATCATTAAACCCTCGGTTTTTTTAGAATTAGTATTTCTCAGTCGTTACTTTTCTCAGTTGAGTTTTGTCTACTATAGAAAAACTTTGTTCATTGTCAGCTGAAAACTGAAAACTACACGTTATAGATTAAATGCATCCGAAGATCTGTGGTGGAATTAATTGGTCAATGCCAAATGTTTGAAGCCTTTATTGCAGGATAAAGCTGCGGAAAATTAAAGATAAACAGTACAAATTACTTCAAAGGAATCTATTGATTGATGAATAGGTAAAACAAGTACCTCTTGCTTTCCGGATGTTTTGGTGTGAAAAGTTTCCATAATCCGTGTGAATGGTGAATACATTGGACAACAGACGGTCATACACACGACATATTAGAAAAAAACGTTTTATCCAACAATTGACAAATATTGGATTTACAAGACAAGTTCCTTATTTCAAAGAGAGAATGTCAAATGGAACATTATATGTATTCCGTATTAAAAACATAATAAAAAAACCACGATGAAAAATCAACAAAACAAAAACAAGAAAACCTTTGGTATACATACACAATTCTAAATATTTATAAACCATAGTTCGCTAAAATGGGAAAGCATACCCAATATACATGCCCGTTATAGATAGAAATTACATGCCTCCATTCATATAAAGTATACATTTGGACAGGTCTAAGGTCTATTTCTATGTCTGCAGCAGATTTCAAAATTATATTTTCGATATAATTTAAATGTATATGGTTTCTACATTGACCATCCGTGCAAAATAGATATATGTATAAACATACCTGTTGGCTATAACTGATTGAATATGACTTTTTATTTTTAAACTAATTTATATTTCAAATGCATAACATTGGACATGAAGATAAATGTACTATATCCTTCATCGTCAATTTCTAAAATGATTACGCATATCTTGACTTTTATAAAGGTATTTACCTTTCCCTGTCCTAAATCACGCTTATCAGTGGGAAAACGGGTATGACATACAATACATCGATTTTTGTTCAAATAAAACACACATGAAAGGAATGATACGTAGATAATTGTAACGATTTTAAAATGGTGGGAACAATAATAAAGTTGATGTTAATAATTCTGTTCGTCCAAAGCGTTTCAAGTCGACAGGTCTTGCACAGTAAGCAATAACTGATTATTTTCTTTATTAATTTATACTTTATACGTAACTTCTTGTTCAACGTTTTGTAGTTTTATGGATCATTTAAAATAATCTTTGTTAATCTTTACGTTTTGTCGTTTTTGTTTTTATAGGTTTTGGATAATCAAATATTTATGTCGCAATCACCACTGGAAAATCACATTCGTTCATTACATTTGACACCAAACCTTGTAATGTTTTCACCAATAATGTTTCGAAACGAAAACCAGGTTAATAAACAATATTTGAAGTATATATGTACTATCGGTTTTCGATTATCAATCCAATTTTCGCTGTGATAAAAAAAATGTAAAAACAACATTTGAGTTAAAAAAATATCAACATTGGTAATGTTTTTCATAGCCCCTTAGATAACCATTTGATTGAACTAGATTTAACATACGTTTTTGACTGTGTTGCGTGTGTATCTATACTACTAAAGCATGTAAAGAAAGAGGCCGATTTCATTGAGTAGCGACTCCTCTGAAAACATAAACAGTCGTTAAAATATTTGATATGACGTATAAACATGATAAATGTAGTGTCTTGTACTTCCTAAATTTGTCTTTAAAACAATCTTTTTTTTCGACAGATAACGCCAATGTTTGTCAATTAAAGGCAACAGTAGTTTGGTCCGAGTACACAGTTATCGTCCTTTGATTTTCGTTGTCCACGAATATAGTCCTTAGTGTGGACAGTGTGTTAATTTTTGTTATACCCCTTCCAAATTTATTTCTCCATGTTTTATGCATCATATAGCAAGTTGGGGGGGGGGGGGGGGTGTGAAATGACACTGTAAAAAAATTTGGGTCATAAATATTAATGTAAAGTAGTGATTATGTCCATCTGAAAAAGGTAAAAAAATAGCACTTCGAAAGCTGTCAAAAGATTTCAAGACCCCCTTAACATAAAATTGTCCATATTTTGAGTTAGAGGTGATGAAGTTTTCTAGAATTTTGATATAATTTGTCCCAAAAGTAGTACAACACACTGTAAAAATATTATTGAGAAAGCGCAGGTGGGATTTTTTAAATTTACATTTATTGCCTAAAAGAAATGTACTACGAAATAACTGTGTACTCGGACCTAAGAGGTGAAATCAGGAAATATAGAATCTGTACTTTGGCAACTTCCCTAAATGATTTGATGGTGTCAATTTGTCAAATAGCATAAAACTAAAGGATTTAAACTTTTATTTGATAGAATTTCTGCAAAAATGACCAATTTTGGCATTATATGGTCAAAATAAGCATTTCATAGCTTTTTCAATTATGATGCATTTAAGTGGCATTCTGACTTTCTATCTGACATGTTTTCATGTGTCAATTTTTGTGTTTCTATGCTTAAATCCAGTTTTATTACTCATTTGTGAACTCTGAATCTACAGAAAAGAAGATTATCTCAGACAATATGAGCAAAATGTGTTAACGCCCTGTTTGGATCAAGTTAACTGTGAGGAGCATGGCACATAAAAGTTGAAGTCCATAATTAAGACCTCACTAAATTTGTATAAAAAGCACTTAACAATGTCTTTTGTACCTGTTTCATTTCACATAATATCTTTCTTTACTTCTGTAGGATAGCATGTGGTTCAAATATAAGCCCTCTGAGACTAAGATTGCATGCAAGTGTTTCACTAAAAAGTGAAAAATCTTTGTATCAGACCATACTGTCTGCTAAAAAAGTTGAATGTAAGTGCCTTTTTGTGCTCAGATTTATTGTATTATGTCACCTGAGTATAGAAATGATAGAAAAGACACAATGTTTTATTTCCTATAGCTTCAATATGCATTTTTAAATGTAAATATGTGCTTTGGCCTAAATTGACCCTAAATTATTTTCAGTCTTACTTGGCCTAAGACCCTTTTAAACTAATATGATATGTTATTTGTAAGTTTTCTTTCCTTTTAAAGTACATTTTAAAATACATATGTAAGGATTATTTATAATCAAAAAGCTTCACAACTTTAAAATTGCTGGAAAATATTACATCTTCATGTAAGGCCTCCCTTCATTGGAAAACCTCTATTTTTAGGCACAGGCTCATAGAAATTTGACTTTTGAATAATTATGCTAAGTCTGATATATCAAATGAGTATTCTATTGCTTTAAATACATGATATATTATATATTAAGGCATTTTTTGCAATATCTTAATTTTAAAAGCCCTAAATGTTGATAGTTGAAATTTTTCAATTTTAACGACTAAATTTAAGACGCAAAGTTGAATATAGAATTAATCATATGTCTATAATATATATCCTATTGCTATGAAACTTTGTAAGCAGTCTTATAATATATTAAGCTTTAGTCATACCAAGTTTTATAAAGATTGGTCAACTTTTTCTATCCTATTAGGCCCGAGTACACAGTTATCGTCCTTTGATTTTCGTTGTCCACGAATATAGTCTTAGTGTGCACAGTGTGTTACTTGCCAATTTTTATTATACCCCTTCCAAATTTATTTCTCCATGTTTAATGCCTCATATAGCAAGATGGGGGTGAAATGACACTGTAAAAATTTGGGTCATAAATATTAATGTAAAGTCCATCTGAAAAAGGTAAAAAATTAGCACTTCGGAAGCTGTCAAAAGATTTCAAGACCCCCTTAACATAAAATTGTCCATTTTTTTAGTTAGAGGTGATGAAGTTTTCTATAATTTTGATATAATTTGTCCCAAAAGTAGTACAACACACTATAAAAATATTATGGGATTTTTCTTAATTTTCATTTATTGTCTAAAAGGAATGCACTACGAAATAACTGTGTACTCGGACCAGTATAACGCTGTTAAAATCATAAATCGATTGAGAAAAAAACAAATCCGGGTTAAAAACACAAACTGAAGGAAACACATCAAATATAAGAGAAGAACTACGACACGACAGAAGCACAACATTAAAATGTAGCTATATGTGTTTGTCAGTTCGTATTGTTGTTTATTTGTGCCATGCTTTTGTTCGTCTTTCGTCGACTGATACATTCCACTGTCCCTTAGTATCATTTTCCCAAAAATACAAATTGATGACACGCAATTCTATCATACGGTATAAATATTCGATAATTCTGCCCAAAACACCTTGTCCTAGATTTTATTATAAGATGTTCCCTAAGATTAAATTTTTTTTTAAAGGCAAACATTACAAACAAAACATCTTGAGGTACTGCAGATTAAATACACCTCATCAGATATTCAAATCATACAACAGTTTTTAATTTCATACTTCGATTGTAGTACGACTTGCATACCTTGAAATTTTGAAGGTTTACTTGCTTTAAATATTCATACATTGTCCAAAGCAAGTAAAACGATACTCTTGTTATCTACTATTTTCTCTCAAAACTTATTGCACTTTGTTGTGCGTTGGAAAGCGTTCGATAAACACATATATATATTGTAAATAAAAGGAAGGATCGTACGTGTCTTAAAAACTATTTGCAATTCTTAACTATGATTATATTGCTGTTTGTAGAAAGTGTATGCATGGATGGCGACGTTTACTTACGATGTCCATACAGACAGTCTATTGTTATAACGAATATACTGTACCAAACGAAGTGGAATATCTTTGAATTGAGGTTATTTAATCCGTTCGTTTGTAAAACATTGACCAATTCAAGGAATGATTGCAAATACACAATTTCCTACCAACACTTACAAGACCAGTGTATATGGGAAGATACATGTAAAGTGATAATGAACTACAATCCATGCTCATCAGCACCATTGTTGTATGCTTCTATATATTATGAATGTTCAGGTTAGTTTAAATTAATGTTCTTCTCACACATTATGATTGATAGATGTAATTAAATACCGAAATTGAAACTAAAGAAAAATAAAACAAGATCCGTTATGATGAATGGTTGTTATGTACCATATATTGAGAGTTTATACCTTCAGGCAAAGTAATGAATTATATGTTAAAAGGGAAACAATTTGTTGTGAACTTTAAATAGGCCAAGGTAAAATAATGATTTGTACAAGTTATTATCTTTTTCTCCTCTAAATTTGTACAGGTTATTACTTGTACAATTATATTTATACAAGTAATAACCTGTATGATGGCATCATACAAGTAATTACTTGTATGAAAATTGTGTACAAGTAATAACCTGTACAAAATAATAACATGTACACGACATATATAACAACAATAGTTGGATGTCCAAAAACAGAAATAATTCAATAACATTCATTCATATTTATATGATATCATTTGTTAAAATAATTAAGTAGTTTCCTAATATACTGCCGAATATTAAAATTAATTAAACAAAACGTTAATAACTGTCATTAACTATGATTGTTTGATTAGTTGTTATTGTCTTTGAACTAGCTGTGAGTAGCTACAAGTACTCTTAGATCGGTACTTAGTGTCTATTTTGTTGTTGAGATGCACAAATACTCTGCTACGTTCATTGCAAGGTTTGTGTTTTTGTAAGATGCGGTTCTGCTTTCGATCAATATGATTATTCGAGCCCTTTTTAACTGATTTCTGTAGTTGAACTGATACTCCACTGTTCAAGTTAAGTGGAAGGTGTGATGCCAAGAAAGTAGTTTAACCACGTCATATCATGAATGTACCTTTCCCAAGTCAGGATCATTTAGTGTGATGGTTGTCGTTTGTATCTTTTTTTCATTTATTGTTTTGTACATATATCAGGCCGTTAGTTTGATAGGCACCAGGTCTTTTTTTTAACTTTTAAGGTTATGGTTTTATCTCATTTTATTTATTTGTTTATCGTGTTCCCTATTGAACTTCATCTTCCTTTTTGATTCACTAAATTTTGCCATCGATAAACTATTGCCTCCATATCATACTCAGATAGTTATATCACATGCAACCACGTCTACTTTTTATAGAGATAATAAATATTGAAACATACAATTGTAAGTAAGTTGCTTTAAATTTGAAATGGAGCGAACAGAAAATTACTAAGTGTTCTAATAAGAATACACATGTTCATGTGGCATACGTTAGTTTTAAATCCTGGTATCTAATCTCTAAATACAAAGGTTTGAATATCTGATATGAATATTAATTAATAGATTCAATAATTAACTTGAGTTAATTTGAAAAATGATGGTTCATGTTCGAAGTTTCTCACTTATGTGTTATGAAGAAAATCATTGGAAGCGCTGTTTATAAGTTTTGAACTTACTTTAAATAAAGCTAATGCTAACAATGACCACTGCCCTTTTCTCAATCTTGATATCTATATCACTAATGGAAAGCTGAATACTAAAATTTATGATAAAAGGGATGATTTTTCATTTCCTATCGTTAATTATCCGTTTTTAGATAGTGACGTTCCCTTGTCACCATCTTACGGTGTTTATATATCTCAACTTGTACGATTCGCTCGTGTATGTAACAATGTTTTAGATTTTAACGAGAGAAATTTATGTATTACTGAAAAATTATTACACAGGGTTTTCGATATCACAAACTAGTCAAAACATTTACTAAACTTTATCATCGGTATAAAGACATCATTCGTAAATATAGCTTAACATGCAGACTTCTAATACGTTCAGGTATTTAACATCCAATTTTTTATGGAAATATTCTTTATAAAGCACAAAGGTGTCAGTACTCACCTCAGAAACATACGAAACCTTTGAATAGACTTATTAAGAAGGGATATAATTACGATACTGTTGTCAAGTCATTAAAGATTGATTGCATATTTTGGCGTTAATATTGAGTCACTGATAAGGTCTTTGCATCGGATCTAAACACATTTATTCTAAAAACAGTTGTTGGCATGACACGGGTTATGTTCTCATATATGTTATGATGGTATGATACTAAACCCCTAACGGGCAGGATTGTGCCTGATGTTCATATGATGAAATCATAATCTTTCAGTCAGTTTAATTGAAGTCTGGAGCTGGCATGTCAGTTAACTGCTAATAGTCTGTTGTTATTTATGTATTATTGTCATTTTCTTTATTTTCGTTGGTTACATCTTCTGACATAGACTCGGACTTCTCTTGAACTGAATTGTAATGTGCGTATTGTTATGCGTTTACTTTTCTACATTGGTTAGAATATAGGGGGAGGGTTGAGATCTCACAAATATGTTTAACCCCGCCGCATTTTTGCGCCTGTTCCAAGTCAGGAGCCTCTGGCCTTTGTTAGTCTTGTATTATTTTAATTTTAGTTTCTTGTGTACAATTTGGAAATTAGTATGGCGTTCATTATCACTGGACTAATATATATTTGTTTAGGGGCCAGCTGAAGGACGCCTCCGGGTGCGGGAATTTCTCGCTACATTGAAGACCTGTTGGTGACCTTCTGCTGTTGTTTTTTATTTGGTCGGGTTGTTGTCTCTTTGACACATTCCCCATTATCATTCTCAATTTTATTTGGTACTCTTGTACGTACAATAAACTTGCGTTAAAAAAATCAATAAGTTTTACACATGTTACATTCAATCATGAAGTAAAAGTAGGAATACGATTTTGCGTAAACAAAAAAGTTTAACCCAGCCACATTGTGTTTGTGGCTGTCTTAAGTCGGGAACCTGTAATTCAGTGGTATTCGAATGTTACTGTGTTACATATTTAATTTTCGTTCATTATTTAGTACAAAAATGAGGCCGTTAGATGTTTCGTTTGAATTATCTAACATTTGTCATTTCTTTTTTCAGCTTACTATGCTGTAAGGGCTTTGTTTATTGTTGGTTGTCGTACGCATGTGCTGACCTATAGTATTTTTGAGAGTTGTCCTATTGGCAATTATACCACATCTTATTCTATTCTTATAATATATCAACGAATAATATTAACTTTACTTGATTCTTATGATTTTCTAGATAGAGGGTTGCTGCTCACAAGGAAGCAATTAAACCAAGAGTTCCAAATGGTGTAGTTGAAATCATCCCTTCGTACATTTTACGGACGCCATCACGAGTTGGTTGACCGTTCATAGAGAATACACCGTTACATCACCAGAGTGAAGATATCCCGAGTTTTCTTTCACTTACGTGTTCAGTCTAACTATCATTCCCTTCCCTTTCATGAACATGACCTACCGAAAAAGATTATACCGGATTTGTTATAACATGAGCAACACAGTGGGTCACATTGTGGGTGGTTCAGTTTGTTGTTGCTTATTCTTTAGTTTTCTATGTTGTGTCATGTGTACTTTGTTTGTCTGTTTGTCTTCTAGTTTTTAGCAATGGCGTTGTCAGTTTATTTTCGATTTATGAGTTATTGATTGTCCCTCTGGTATCTTTCGTCCCTCATTTATGGATGTATCGCTGTATGTCCTTGAATGAAATTTAATTTTACCAAAAAGTTTATTTTACGCCTCTAATATGCAGATTTTACACAAAATTCTTTCGTTTCTGAAATAAATTCATCAGTGTTTATTTATCAAACATTTGCAGTAAGATCGCATGTTAGGAAAAATTAAGGTTTTTGTGAGAAGTAATTGAAAATTTAGGTTTTTCTGATTGACTTTCATTTTTTTATATACTTTTTGAGGGTTTATTGTTTAAATAACATAAATTAAACATAATTTGACATTAAAATCAGCGGAAAATGTATATCTTATATGTTTTTTTAGAATCAAGATATGAAACAATTGTCCACTGATAAAATACTACCCAAATGGTATAACCAACATCTACACAGAAAGGTATGTTTATCATCAACCTATTTGAACCATCAATGTTATGATTTCTATAACACTGATTCAATCCAATAAACCTCTTTTTTACGGCACTTTATCGAAACATATAATATATAAAAAATCAGTATATCCGTATATGTGAAAGTTGGAATTTATCTGTTCTTACTTAATTAGATTTAGAATATTATTATAAGTATAAAAAAATAATTACGACAAATAGGACGACTCTTCTCTTCTTTATGCTATTATGCAAATTCTCGGGTTAGTATATTACGGGTTCCTATATAGGGGTTAATATCTTTTAAGTTGTAACAGTACTTGCATATTTGACGTTTATAGTGGGATTAATAAATAGTTAAATTGAGGATCGTGTACAGAAAAGAATTTAAAAAACAACTATGAAATAAAACAGTTTGACTGCTGTACCTTTTTTTTTGACATTTGAACCTATTATTTCTGTTTGTTTTGTTCACACATCGTTGTCAACATACTGGAACAGTATACGATTGTCAAACATGCGAGATGTTTAGCTAGTGTCAAAACCAGGTTTGATTAACTATTTTCGACATAAAAAATGCCTGTACCAAGTCAGGAATATGACAGGTGTAGTCCAATTGTTTGATGTGTTTTGTCTTTGATTTTTCCATTTGATTTAGGACTTTGCGTTTTGAAATTTTCCTCGGAGTTCAGTATTTTTGTGATTTTACTTTTTATCTTTAAGAAACAACAATCAACAATGCAACAGCACACATAGCATTCAAACATCTAGAGGACAATATGAAAAAATTCTTAACTGTTTGTAATTATATTTTGGGTGTACCCGTTTTTTTCTTTTTGTTGCTTTCTTGTCACTATATTTTTATATATATCTGGTTATCATAGGTGTGATAATGAATAGTAACTTAGTTTTTTTCTGTTCAAATTTAAATTACGAAAATTTAGAACGTAAGTATTGCATTTTTCGTCATATATAACCAAATTATGGTAAAGTTTCACTTACTGATTTATAGCCTGGAAACATATATATTTTATTATTAGGAGTTTGCAAAATTTGGGATATTTTTGTGCGTATCTGGCCATTTGTTTTATCCTGACAGAATTTTGCATAAAAATGTTACCTCAAGTTAAAAAAGGGGATCGTGCACAAATTATATAATACCTAAATTTCAGTATATCAAATGTTCGATTTATTTACAGGACAACTTTGCCTTGAATATGATTACACCTCTGAAAAACAGGCTGTTAAACAATTTGCTGTTTTGTTATGCTATGTTATAGTTTCAACGTCCTTCACGAACTGTTAGTTGACCTTACAATACAAATAATATAAAAGTATTAAACAATTTATTCATCACATAATGTAATGTACCCCAGGAAACATTTTGTATACGTATAATGATTAATGTACATTAACATCCCTATTTTGTCATCATAATGGAGGTAATAATAATGTTATACAAAACCAGGTGAAATCCAGCATTTTCTTAGAAAATGTCTACAAAGAGAAAAAAAATTACATTTTTCGCGCGTTCTGTTGATTGATGTTTGATTTGGGTAGCTGTTATTGAATTCTCCGTTTTTGTTTTGTTTTTTTCATTGTATCCTTTTTTATGAAAGATATAAATACTTTAAAAATTGACGTCTTGTCATTTTAAACGCTTTCTTTTTTTGAATTTTGTGAATACGTTGAGAAGTAATGTGTATTTTGAAATAAGTTTATAAAACAAAACGTCTAATTAAAATCTCTTTTATATTTTGCATATTATATTTATACATATATATTTTATATTAAGATAACAACTCACCAAATCATAAGCACAAGAAAAAAGATGATGATGACGACGACGATGACGACGATGACAAAAATCCACAACGGAAGCCAAAACAACACATCTTGTATGTAAACCTTTCCTTGATACATTTGAGTTCAATCATGCATTGCATAAATAAAATGCACATTACATTCCCGTGTGCATGTTTCGTTTGTTACTTTCAATGTTTGAGTTGCATATCAGTGAATACGTTAAAACCGAGAGTCAACATGAAAATGTCTAATATCTACCTGAGTAAATACGCGTCTTAACACGTTTAGTCATAGTAATCGGAGAGTTACTACAATTTTTTTTAAAGTTTATGATGGCACCCTAAACGGCGTTGGGTTGACATATTGTTATTTTACGTTTCTTTTTTTCCCTTATTTTTCTTATTCTTCCACACATTTTGTCCGTCGTGTTTCTCGGATTACAATGGACCAATGATGATGGAACTTCACTATAATGAAAAATTCTAAATCTTTTATTAAAGACTCAACTGGGTGAAATTTTTCGGAAATGTGTAGATAATATTAAGATATTCCAAAATTGCCGTCGTTGTCATGGAAACTAGGAGAAAATTTAACACTTTCCTATCAGCATTTTCTTAGAGAGTATCGAAATTAAGTCAACGAAACTGTATGGATATATAACATGACATGTGGCAATGAGATGTCTTCTTTTAGAATTTTGGAATTATCCACTGTAATCATGGAAACCGCAAAAACGTCAAAAATTTCAAATACTTCAAAAATGCTCCAAACTGAAAGAAACTTTACAAAAATAGTAACTGGCATGTGTAGATGTACTCTAACCATGGACACAGCAAAAATGTCTAACATTTCAAAATGCTTAAACTTAATGAAACTTTACATAAAATGATAATTTGCATGTGAAGATGTACTCTGCGACTTTGGAATTGATCTAAGCCAAGTATTAGGGCAATACTGTTTGTTTTAAAGATTCCCTGTGATTGAATTTTGCGAATGAATTATGCAAAGATATGTAATTACAACCTTTGAAAAGTTCACAAATGTTATCTATAAAATTCCTTGCATGTCAATTAATTTTAAAATTGTGTTGGCTTTTTCAGTGAAAATTGGTCTAGGGACGGCTGTTGGAATCACATCGCTTATAGCGATTATTGCTTTGCTTTGTATGCTAAAATCCAGGTTAGTCTTTTAGCTCACGTTTTTAACTAGTGGCACATAACATGTTGTTTATAACAGAACTTTGGATAGCAGTCGTATACGGAAATTGTAAATCAACCAAGAAAGAAAACGTGATTGTGAAAGTCAGTCAAGTAATAAAGTAGACCTTGCTGTAATTAATCTTAAGTTCAAGTTCTCTGGGAAAAATACAATGAATATATCATATTTTGAATTATTGAAGTAATTTCTATCAATATCGATGAAGTAAATTTTGATAGGAAACAAAAACCAGATTGAATATGAAAAATAGAAAAACTAAAAAACTTTATGGTATTCACGGTGATATTTGTTTTTTGTGTGTTGGGATATACACTTGATCTGTTGTTGTATTTGCTTTTTTACGAACTTCATTAAGTATCTTCAATTATCTGTTAATATTAAACCGAACTACCTTCTAAGAAATCGTTAATCGTCGGTATTTCTACAATAATGTCAAGTGACTAATTCCGAGTAGTCAATTACCTATTTATTTGTATCATTTGTAGTTGATAGACTTGCCTTATCAGTAATTATCCATATTACATGTATTACGGTCGGATCAATACGCTTTTCTGAATTGATATTCATCTAGAACAATAAAACACCAACGATTTTTAAACTATAATGTTAGAAGCTATATTTATATTACCAATAGGACAAATGATTTGTATATGTATTTTTTAGTTTCTTTTATGTAAAGTCAATATTGTTATCATTCGGATATTCATTTCTGGGTTTTAGAGATTTCTTGATCTAATTTAATGATTAATGTAACAGAGGACTTGCAATGCATGCTATGTCAAAAAATTGAAACAACACGTTATGAATTTCTTGCGTCCGC